>JAMBLF010000240.1:0-338301 GCA_030578115.1 Leucoptera coffeella
AAGAACGGTTATAGATACGTTTATATGGTGTTGTTAGTAGATGTGTGTAGTTTAACAATGTTAGGCAGTGGTCAGTGTATGGATTGGTAATGACCACGAACCAAATATAAAGAGAATCCGGCGTAAGGAGCGGTTCCCGTTACGCGGTGCGGAGGCCAAATGGCGTGTTTTAATTGGTGCGGAGGCTAAAAATGTGTAGTATAAAGAAGATACCTAATTTGATTGGCCGATGCCGTGTTTAGATTGGTTGTAATTTCCTCCCTCCATCACTCGTACCTCGTTTCACCCCGCGTAATGCCATACTAGTTTTCATACAAATATTGCGTAAGGCCCACTCCTCTTAGTAATTGCTCCATGGTAATGAGTATTACAAGCTATTGTTTTTTTTATGCGTATAAATTCAACAATAGTTATTTTCTTCTTCTTTTCAGGTTATTTTCTGTGTAGGCTGTTGTTTAGTCTGTAAATGGCGATAAATACTACCCGTTTAATTGGCTGTTGGTTCCTTATTAAAACATGCCTTGAAATCCATTGTAAATTTGCGAATCTACTGTAGACGCGCGAACCTCTGATTTTGCTGCAAATTTTAATAAATCGAAAAGATTATAGTTTTAAGAGATTCGCGATTTATGCTCATGATTAATAATTAACCATGGCTACTGCAACGTAGCCGAAACGTCGTGTTAATAAAGGTAATTTTATTATATATAAACTTACGCGATAAGTCCCGTTAATTATTAATCAATCGAAAAGATGTTTAGTTGTTGTTCTAAGATATCTGTGTTTACTTTTACCTTATGATAAAATAATTACACCTACTCGTATGTCCAAATATACATATTAGGAAATAAATATGTTTTATTGTTAAGCAACTTACAGTAGTTATACTACAAATATTTATATTTTACACATAAAAGTATAATAAAAAACACATACGTTGTTCACTGAACCGTGCAGCCTGTACTACGACTTTTTCCTCAGGCCCTTGTCTACGAAATTTACGACTACAAACAATAGGACTACAAATTTACGACGCGGTTGGATTTTCTAAGCCCGGGTCACTTTATTTGGACGCATTCGTAGTATAGAGAAAAGATTTATTGTAATGCCGTATGATTAAGGTGAAAAGTTCGAATTGCGAATAGAAAAACGTATAGTGAAAATCAGATGTCATTTAAAGAGCTTTAATTCGTTGTTTTTGGCATAGTGTGTGCATCTGTGAGAATCTTGACTATCCAAAAATGACTGGATTAGCTGGGAGAAAATATTGTTAAGAAATATTTATCGAAATAAATACAGTCAACGATAAAAGTGCAGTCCCAGTAACTTTTTATAAGTATAGTTTTAAGAGATTCGCGCTTTATACTTATGATTAATAATTAACGGGACTTATCGCGTAAGTTTGTATATAATAAAATTACCTTTATTAACCCGACGTTTCGGCTACGTTGCAGTAGCCATGGTCACTTTTTATAAGGTTTAAGTTTATACAAACAACAGACAATTTTACATTTAATAACTGGCGCCACTATGCATTATCATGGCCACTATACGTTCGCTTGCTTCGAAATGTAAAATATTGTCTTTTGTTCTTATAAACGTAAAGCTTGTAAAAAGTTACTGCAACTGCACTTTAAGCGCTGACTGTACGTAACAATTATAACTTGTATACTACGGCATGGATTACAATATGCCACATTAGATGGTCTCTCCATTGCAATCAGTTGATGGTGGATAGTCATATGTTATCTCCCTTACTGACTGTCAAAATCAATGATGGTAAGCCTTACCAGCCCATACAGATCCTGAATATATTATTTCCCTCACAAAAATAAAACATAAACATACATAAAACATACTTGTGTATACACACTCCCTTTTTTATTATGGCGGGGTAGTCAGAAGCTTGAATGCCCATCTCCGAAATTTCGAAGGCATGTAAGGTATGGGTCATTCGAAGCCCGCGTATCATTAGATAGACAGCACCCAACGTAATAGTTTGTGAACCGTATCGCCGTATATAGGCACTGACTATTACCTATCCTGAGGGATAGACAGGTTTCCTCACCATGTTTTCCCTCACCGTTAGCGACTGTAAATTATGTACGTAAATAAAAAACACATATTTAAATTTCATTCATTGGTACATGCCAGAGTCGGGATTTGAACCGAGGCCCTTTCTCATACGAAGTCCGAGGTCTTACCCACTGAGCTACAGCCGCTATTATATATACAAAAATAACAATTTATTGGAAATATGAAATATTGATCTGTACACCCTTCTAGAAATGAAAAACATATATGTAGGCTTTAAATCAAACACAACGTCACTTAAGACCCTATTTATTAATGACGCTTCGTAATACAAAACCCTGTTT
The DNA here is from genome assembly GCA_030578115.1 of Leucoptera coffeella. Taxonomy (NCBI): domain Eukaryota; kingdom Metazoa; phylum Arthropoda; class Insecta; order Lepidoptera; family Lyonetiidae; genus Leucoptera; species Leucoptera coffeella. The sequence continues at coordinate 2,379 of JAMBLF010000240.1, forward strand.
ACCCACAACATAAATCAGGGGAATGCCCAACTAAGGCTCTCGCTAAATGCGAGATTATGTGCGATTATGATAGTGGCTTAAGGGCAGGTTACAAGTGCGTGAATTAATAACTTAGTTTGCATACACACACTTAAAAACATTTGCGTTACAAGAACGTGAATTAATAACTTAGTTTGCATACACACACTTAGATATTAACAAAACCCTTTTGGGGTAGTCAGAGGTTAAATGTGCACCGTAATCTGAGCATTGAGCTTTGGCCACTAAAAACCAATTTTTTCATACTCTTCAAAGTCAAAGTCAAATGTTTTTATTCAACTTAAGTAAAAGTACAGTACATTCATTGAAAGTCAAAACATTTGCCTGACACAAGTTGTCTCTTAGCATTTAAATTCTACCGTTTTCTTCACGACCATAATCTCCTGAGAGGTTCAGAGATTCGTGTACCCATCTCCATAATGGAGTTAGTTATTCTGTATTCTTGTGTATTTCTTAATAAATGTCGCATAATGATGTGATAATTCGTGCTTTTGCAAAAAACCTACGCATTTTGTGAAAACACAGATAATAAAACAATGGTGATCAACTAATACAAAAGTGATTCGCTGACGTTGTTTATCATATACTAACCTAACCTACTTAGATTTCTTTTCATAGGTAATATAGATAAAAAATGATCACCGTTGTCTAATTATCCGAGTTTTCGATTATCCTGTGATTATACACTTTCTTTAATTCCTTTAAACAGGATAATACTCGAAAATAACAGCACAACTAACACAGCTATATAGTAGTGTTGACATTAATATGTAATATTAGAGTCAGGTTGCTAGCCCACCCATTCTATTTTATCGACCCTTTTAAGTAAGTTAGTTTTAGACTAGACCAAGATTTAAACACACGGCCCTTAAATCACAGTACAATGTAACACCTCTAACACTGACATTCGTTTGTCATTTTGACAGTTCGAACTGTCATAATCACACCTGAGCGTTGTATATTGTGTCTTAATACTGTTTAATTAAGTTCAAGATAATGTTGTGATATAGGTCAGTTGTATATGAATGGGTGACTAAATATGTGGTAATACTATGCTATAGGATTCGATGTTGGAAAATATCATGAATACTATCTATTCAATAGAGTTTATAGATTTATGAATTCTTCTATTCCATTTTGGGGTGAACAAAACTTGGGAAAAATCAACATTAAAAGTTAGGATCTGGTTATATTAATGTGAAATAATAGAATCAAGTTTTAACAATTATAACTATTACTTGTCAATGTATAAATATATTTTTTATGTAATTACAATTTGGTTTTTACATATTTTTATAAGTACTTTTTAAAAATACATCTGCTGATTTTTCCTTTTCGTGGTTCGAATATCTATATATACTTTTAAAAACTTAACCTTAAAGTGTTGTGTTAAGGAAAATTGGGTGGTATTCTCAGAGACTCAGTAGTAAATCTTTTAGACAGGGGTTAATCGGTCTATGGGGGCTATCCTATGTTAAATGGCAAAATAAGGAGTTTGTAAACATAAATAAGCACACATACATATGTGAGTAAAAAGGTGTAGGTCAGTCGTTAGGTTGACTCTGTATCAGTGGGCACAGTATCGATAGAAATTTAGTTTTAACAAAAACAAAAAACAAACAAACGCATTCACGACCATTAACCTTGCGGGGTAGTCAGAGGTTCAGGTTTCCATCTCCGCAATTGCGAAGGTAGTAATTCTATGGACACCTCGAACCCACGTGTTAACCAGACAGTCAGTACTCAATGTGAGAGGTGGTCAGCCATGTCGCCATTTACAAGCACTAATTATTACCTGTTCGACGAATAGGTAGGTTTCCTCACGATGTTTTCCCTCACCGTATAATTCGATGCATTTCGTAAATGTGTTTTTATTACGAAAATGTACATAGAAATTCGTTAAACTTCATTTCCATTGGTACATACTCAAATAGGATTTGAACCCTGTACCCACTGATACAGAGCCAAGCCCCAAACAACTGAGCTACGTCGAATTAAAAATCAAAGTCGAAAATTTTGTTTTCTGATATTTTACGTACATTTTCACAACAACCATTATTATTGTGAAATGTGCCAAATACTATGGTGAAGTGAAACATCGTGAGAACACCTATCTGTTAACAGGTGATAGTCAGTGCTAGTATTAGAGTGATATGGATTACCACCTCACAATTCTACCTCCGTATGGACACTCGAATGTTTGACTACATCGTAATGTTCTATGGTCGTGAAAATGTTTGTGTGTTTGTATGTTTGGAGAATAAGTAAAAACCACAAAGCGTGTACGAGTTTAACGGTGTTTTTAATGATAGTAATGTATTTTGTAATATTTATTTATGTAAATATTACAAAATATGAAAATAATTTATAGTTATTATATTGATAGAATGTTATATTTATATTTGAAAATATTATTATATGAGCAAACACATGTATCAAGCCATAGTCCACACAATTACGCGAGCGGGGATCGAACCCGGAACTACCCATTCAGCTGCACCACTGATTAAAGCCTCAAAATATAAAATGATTAAACTAGCCCATTCAATTGAAAATCTAATTTCCGGAGAGGGCGTTCAATGAAAGAATGGAAAAAGTTTTTGAAATCTTTTTTCGAATTTGTACGTTGGAAATACTTGTGGTCAAAATAGATAGAAAAAGCGAATGAATTGGATGTTTAATACATGCTTTTGCTTATGTATTGGGAAGCCTATTTTACAGAATAGTCAGTGCTTGCTGACTATTCTACCTAAAGTAGATTATTTGTTGCGATAAAGCTCCTTAAAGTGTCCTGTAAATTGGTAATTGTTACTTGTACAAAAAGGAATTTTTGTTATAAAACATGGGTAAGATAGGCGATTTGTATAAAAAATGTTTTGCCGTCATGAGTCGACTCTTATATTGCAAGATTATCTCCCAATTATTAATAGTAACATAGATCTTTCGTTATTTCATCCCTTTTGTAGAAACCTGAATCTTATACACAAGTTATTTTTTCGGCAACCTTTAGTATAACTACAAAACATCCCTTAGCATAAACATCGGAACTGATGTACAGCTAACGAATCAACAATATAAATGCTATGACAAGGAGAGGCATGAGCAATTTACATCGAAAGATATACACTCGACTATTATAACATTGGTATGGATGTATGTTAGAATAGCGCAGAATAACTACTGCGGTAAAAGACTACCTTAAAATGTATAGGACTTTAGTGCATGCATGGAGAGTGATATAGTTTTATACATTCTCTTTTAAATACCTGTGTTAGTCTTGGACATAAAACAATGCTAACGAGCTACTGTACTTTTTGGCATATCGTAGCAGATGACTAAGCAACTAGGGGAAAATTGAGCCTATGACGAAAACCTAGCAAAGTGCTACAAATGTTCCATTATGAAAACAACTCAATATTCACGTTTAAAAGTGCCTTACGATTTACTATCATGTCTCCAAGTTTCTATCCTTCCTGAAAGGGATTAAAGGACGTAAATGTATGTATAGTATATGTATAGCTTCACACATTCTCTTTTAAAAGCGCACAGAAATTTGATTTAAAAAGGACACTTGCATTTCTGTCCGGAAATCCGCAATGTAACTGGGCTATTCAAAAATGGATTCCGAAATACGGCGCTAACTATTCCAACATGACGGAAAAGAATTCAATTCTCTCACAATTCGCTTTGTTTGTAAGAAGGGATGGTGGTTATAAACGTGTTCTGGGTTCTGATTAAATGGTTACATATTCGCATCTTTATTTCGGCTCATTGTCCCGTGCTAACCTGGGACGTAAAAATATATTAACTAGCTGCCATTCTTTCTGGCATATCTCATACGTGGCGATTAAACTGGACTCTAATTCATTATAATCTATAAGGTTATGTTATCCAGTGTTATGTCTTTGAGATTCTGTCCACCGCGATTTAAACAAATTCTGTTGTACGGTTCACCATTTTCACACTATTCGTGTACCGGGTTCGATTACCTGTAGATGTAGACTTTTCCTTCTGGTCTAGTCATTGGTTATATTATTCTATTACTTTGATAAATACCTTTAAGGGGTTAGTTCAAATAGTTTAATAGTGCCAAATAATATTACTATTATAGGCTATACATATTAATTGTATGTATGTTTTTATTTTCACATGTACCAATGGAAATGAAGTTTAATGAATTTCTATGTACACTTTCGTAATAAAAACACATTTACGAAATGCATCGAATTATATGGTGAGGGAAAACATCGTGAGGAAACCTGCCTGTTCGTCCTGTTCGTTGAACAGGTAATAGTTTGTGTAAATGGCAACATGGCTTGCTTACCACCTGTCACATTGAGTACTAACTATCTGGTTAACACGTGGGTTCGAGGTATCCATAGAATTACTACCTTCGCAATCGCGGAGATGGAAACCTGAACCTTTGACTAACCCGCAAGGGTTAATGGTCGTGAATGCGTATTTTTTGTTTTTATTTTCGTGTATTAATTATGTCACGTAGCCACTAGTTCCTTGCATTACCAGCATTAATTGCTGGGGAAGCTTGCGTCTGAAAATGATTTGTGACTCAGTTTATATTCGGGCTTTCGTAGTTTTAAACTAAGTTTTTTCGAATGCATTTTCCCTGAAATTCTGCCTAATAAAATACCTTTAAATGATCAAAGTTTTAAAAATTCTTCAGTCTTTAGTTGAATAAAAAGATGCAAGAAACTTTGGATTATTGGTAATACTCGTACTAAGGCTAGCTTTGTGACCTTAAACTAAAATAGGAATTGTATAAAACCCTAGCCAGCACACAAATACTGATACGAAATAATTATCATTCTATTAGCTTACGTATATCCTATATTAAAGGTCCAAAGAAAAGACATATTTAATGAATAGTTAATAAATAATAAGTATTGTTCATGAATAAATTTTATTATAATACATTTTAACAGTAAAATTTTTACAAAAAAATTAACAACACATTTACAAACTTAAAACTAATTAAAATAATTTAACTATAGATTAAATAAATTAATTAAAAAAATAATATTAAAAGCATTGTTAAATTAATTAAACTAGTTCTCTAAACAATAATAAAAACACATAATAATCCTTCTATTTATAACCTCTTACACCTTTCAAGACAAAAAAAAAAACAATAAAACACAAACAACCATCATTACATTCACGTCCCAACAAAAACCGAACACTTGTTATTTACGCACATTCCTTCCATTTCTCATTATCTGCAGCAGAGATATAAACAGCTAGATCCATCTTATTCGGACAGTCAATCAATCGACAGTGGGGCGAAGACATGGCGATACATCAGCTGGAGCGGTGGGGACACGCCGCCCGCTAGAGGGCCCTCCGGCATAAATCTGTCAAAGCTATGCTGCAACAAGGGGCTATGGCTGTAACAGTTAATTGATGATTACAAATAATTATTCAACATTAATTAATAAATTAATCATTTGTTAGTAAATAAAAAGAAGGCTGACTAGCTGCATTTTTCTGGCCATGTCGTATAAGGGACTAGGGGTAAATTGAAACTATTGTCTTCATATGACATAAAAACCCTATCATTATCTATCTAAAATTTAACTAAACGTAGCGGTTCTTAACTTCAGTGATCTACCAAACCGGTCTGTAAAAGTAATAACTAATAGAAGAACTACGTGACGTAAAACATGGTGAGGAAACCTAGCTGTTCCCCGAACAGGTAATAGTTAGTGCTTGTAAATGATGACGGCTTACCACCTGTCACATAGAGTACTGACTATCTGATCAAAACGTGGATTCGAGCGAGCCACAGAATTACTACCACTGCGATTGCGGAGATGGATACCTGAACTTCTGACTACCCCGCGTAGGTTAATGGTCGTGAACGTGTTTGTCGTTTAAGTACCGCTTTATAAACGCTACTACAATTTACTCAATCTACATTATTTGTCTCACCGTTCGCAGAATCAGCCCCTTATTTTTTCACGGTTAATTAAAATGTAAATAAAATTTCGCGGCGTGATATAAGGACGGCCGTTTTAGGCAATTTAAGCAGCGGCCTTGATTGATCGTCCATTCAGCCAAGATGGATGGCTCATTCCATGGTGCGAGAGTCTTTATTGTACCTTCGAATGAGGGGATTCTTACCTGGCTTGTGTATGAATATTCCTATGAGGTACGGCTTTAAATAGACTGTGACGGCAGACGAATAAATTCACTTTCGTGTGACGTAATATTTGTGGCTATAAGAGACGATGAGACTAGGGTATATCTCCAAGGTTTAGGTCATTTCAAAAGGTAAAATACCACGTGACTATATTCGTATAATTACATTATGTAGTGCAATTCGACGTAGCTCAGTCGTTAGGGGCTTGACTCTGTATCAATGAGTAGTAGTAGTTTCTCACAGCATGTAGCAATGACAATGATATTTTCGGATTTTCTATGTACTACATTTGCGGAATAACGCGGCTGCAGTCCAGTAAACGACTTTTTATGAGAAAAGGTTCTAGATTCGAATCCCGGCTCTGGCATGTACCAATGAATGAAATTTAAATATGTGTATTTCATTTACGTACATAATGTACAGTCGCTAACGGTGAGTGAAAAAATCGTGAAGAAACCTGTCTATCCCTCGGGATAGGTAATAGCCAGTGCCTATATACGGCGATACGGTTCACTACCTATCACGTTGGGTGCGATCTATCAAGTGAAACGCGGGCTTCGAGTGACCCATACCTAACATGCCTTCGAAATTTCGAAGATGGCACTCAAGCCTCTGACTACCCCGCCATAATAAAAAAGGGAGAGTGTATACACAAGTCGTGAAGCGTATATATGTATGTACATTTGCGAAATATGGAAAACTACGGTAGGTGAAATCAACGTGATGACAGCTACTTGTTCCCTGAACGGACGTGAGATGTATGTATGTTTTACAAACGTAATTAACGAGTTTTACAAGGTTGTAATTGAAATCACACATTGCCTTCAACTCGGTGTGTAAATTAAAAAAGTTAAGCTAATATTGAGGGCTTGATTGCATCGGGTGAATATTCATAGGGGGATAGGTTGTATGAATGATTGCTTGTGTAGTTTTAATGGGAGAAGTTTTTACATAAAATATGTATGTGTCCCTCGATTCCGTAGGAGTAGATAGTAGCTTGGAATAATGATATCATGGCTACTTGTAGTAGTGTTCTATTTATGTGTAATATAAATATTGGGGTTATGATGTAAGATTGGTAATAATTGACAATGAACAACTATCAATTAAATTCAAAAGATTTCTTTGTTAAAGTGTATTATTAATTCAAAGGATATTACACTTATTTTTTTTATTTTTATTGATTTACAAAGAAGCAAAAGTGCAATTTCAATATTAGTATTCGTGATTTTTACCTACCCTTATTTAACAAAATGGCTGATACTCGCCTGTATAATAATAAATATTAGCATGGTAAGTACATTGATATATATTGATATTACATCGTTGAAATTTACTCACAAATCATTAGTTTCACTTGATACAACAAAAAGTTACACAGTATAATATACAATGCCCGAGAGCAAGCACGTATAAATACGTGATGAAAAAAGTGTTTGCCCAATGTTCCGGACAGATGTCGCCAAGTGTCTCGCGGAACCTCCCCTAGCTTATCAAATTAGGAGCAGTGGCCTGCCTTCATTTTAAGGGATAATGTTTGTTCCAACATTTGCTGAACTGTTGTTTGTATTAGTAAACAGCTTGCTAATGAGAGGCGTCTAATGGATTTTGGTAGTGTTTACTATAATGTCTATGCTGAGATATATAAGGTTTTTCAGGCTTGACTAAATTAGCGTATGCTTATGAAATATAATATATTGTATTTGTTTGAATGAATTACTGAGATAAAAATTAAAGTTAAGAAAGCTTAAAATTTATTTAATGCGATATGTGTTCAAAGTTTTTGACTAAGACTAATTTTAAGCTTATGAAGATTACAAAATATATAAACTGTTCGGATAAAACGGCAATACGAATGGTTTAGTAGCACAATCATAATCAAAACAAAACCGCATTTAAAGATTACTATGAACGACATCTATTAACAAACTTTGAATAATTAATACAAACTCTACTCTATATATAAATCACACTATATATACAATTTCATCTAAAATTAACACTAACCTCCAATGTAGATATACATACATATAAGACCAAAGCGTCTGAAATCGGCAGATTACTCTTCAAGTAGATTTATGCACACCCTACATTAAACGTAACATTGAATTTGCATAATGACTTGTCAGTCAAATACGGGTTTATAGTTTTGACTATAACATGTGAATTTGGGATTTAATATTATACAGAAACTTATATGAGTCTTGTAAGTGTAATATATGTATGTCATATACAATATCTGTTATGTATGTATCACTTTTCTACGTATAGTTTTTCTAGTGTTAATGAAAATATTTTGAGGGAATCTGCCAGAAAATGAATAGTTTGGAATAGATAATAGCGTCTATATCAGGAAAAGTAAGTTTTATATGTTTTTACCTACTGTATTGTAGATAACATTGCGATAATAAATAAACGTAAACCTCTGCCGTCTTTGATAGGGATAAACATCATTAATACCGATACTACAAAGAAGATACTAAAAAACAGGTAACACTTTATACAAGTCCAAGAAGGTACAAAACTTATAAAAATAACGAATGTGAGTAATAATAATAATATTAAAGTAAATTAGGACAAATTTAATTTGAGATTTGTAGGAATTAAAGAAAATATACATTCTCGTTCTTTAATCACTATCGGGGTGGACAAAACCTTTGAGATATAATATCTCAAGGTCACTTTTTAGCATGAATTTGGTTGCGATGTAACAATGCAACTAGTGACAGATTGCCAGCCCATCGCCCATTAGATTCTATATACCCCTAGTCCCTTACCTTATACGACATACCGAGAAGAACGGCAGCTAGTTATCATTCTATTTACGTCCCAGCTGACACGGAGTGAAAGAACTCGAAAGGTATACATAAACATACGCTTCACGACTTGTGTATACACACTCCCTTTTTATTATGACGGGGTAGTAAGATGCCCGAATGCCCATCTCCGAAATTTCGAAGGCATGTTAGGTATGGGTCATTCAAAGCCCGCGTATCACTAGATAGACAGCACCCAACGTGATAGGTAATGAACCGTATCGCCGTATATAGGCACCGATTATTACCTATCCTGAGGGACAGGCAGGTTTCCTCACGATGTTTTCCCTCACCGTTAAAAAGAAAGGTATGTGTGTAAAAAAGAAGTAAACACTACCTTTCCAAGCAATAAGGTTGCCAGTCCATTGCAGGGCCATTAATCACGAAGACGTGGGTCCGAGATCATATCGTTTGTCGAGGTACGTCGTGCACATACTTGGCAGAGCATTAGCATAAATATTTAGTGCGGACCCTCAATTTAGTAGCCTGTACTTCAATTTAGTGAGGGGGAAAATCACGTAGTTTTGGACCTTTTAGGAGGTATATAACATACAGACAGGGAATCCCTGTAGAGGGGTAGGCAGATCACGGATCTTCATTTGTCTCGATCCTGAACGAGCAGTTTGGCTTCATTGACACTCATACACACTCGGCGGTTATAGGTACTTCTGACGTCACTCATTTTCATTATAGCGTCTAAGCTACATAACATTGAGAATTTCATAGTATGAAGACAGTTATAAACATGAATATAAAAGACAAAAACAAGAGAAACACGTTCACGATCATTTACCCTAACGGTGCAGAGATACAGGCGTCCATCTCCGCAATAGTGAAGGTAGTAATTCTATGGCCACCTCGAACCCACGTGTTGACTTGATAGTAACTACTTAATGTGCCAGGTAAGCCATGTCGCCATTTACAAGAACTAACTATTACCTGTTCGGGGAATCGGTAGGTTTCCTCACGATGTTTTCCCTCACCGTAGTATTCGATGCATTTTGTAAATGTATTGTTATTATGAAAAGAAACAAAGAAATCAATTAGACGCCATTTTTTAAGCAAAATTTAACACTTTTACCGATTTTCATCTTGAAATTTGGCTTTTGGTACGTAGTGAAGAACAGAAGAGCATGTATGAGAAGATAAGTGTATGTGAAGCAAAGGAGATTTGTCAGGATTGTTCCAGGTGGCGATCGATAGTCTCTGCCTATCCTGGGACGTAGAGATGTGAATATATGCAAGTTCTAACCCAATATATTTAAAAGAACTTGAGCAAAATACATATCATGACGACCTCCGTGGCGCGATCGGTTAGACGCCTGAAAGCTAATCGTGAGGTCCCGATTTCGATTCCCGGTGGAGGCAGAGTTAAGAACTACGCTTTTCTTCTGCTTTCCAGTCTGGTCGTTGATTATTTATGCTATATATGTTTTTTTCTATATATATAATATGTATACATTTCTTAAATATACGTTGACTAGTACCCTTAACACAAGTCTTAAATGTACTTACCAAGGGGCTAGTTCAATTGGTGTAATAACGTCCTACAATATTTCTAATATCTAAATTACGTGTGTATGTATCGTATTAATTGGTAAAACGATATTGTTCCTTTGAGCCCTGATTTTATTAATTTTAGCTCAAATTTCTTTGATGTCTACACAAAGAGATGCGAAACCTTGTTCTGAGCTTAATTACTATTAATTAACTAACTTTATTACGTCTCCTTGATGTAAGTGTGTATGAGAAGATGTATGAGTGTCAATGAAGCGAAAGTGGTTTGTCAGGATCGGGACAAATGGGGATCCGTGATCTCTGCCTACACCTCTACAGGGGATCGGGCGTGATGTGTATGTATGTATGATGTAAGAATGTACATACATGTGCTACATACACATACGCCGCACCTATATCTTAATGATGACCTCCGTGGCGCGATTGTTTAAACACTTGAACGCTAATCACGAGGTACCGCGTTCGATTCCCGGTGGAGGCAGAGTTAAGAACTACGCTTTTCTTCTGCTTTCCAGTCTGGCTGTTGATTTTATATGCTATATACATATGAATTTATATATTTCTTAAATATACGTTGACATGTCGTTATTGTTCTTGGCATGTCGTAGGACATTTATTACATAAACTGAACTAGTCCTTTTCTAAATTCATTTAAGACTTGTGTTAAGGGTACTAGTCAGCGTTTATTTAACAAATATATTTTTATTATACATAGATAAATACATATATATATAGCATAATATATAAACAACGATCACACTGAAAAGCAGAAGAAAAGCGTAGTTCTTAACTCTGCCTCCACCGGTTCAAACCCTCAACAAGTAGCGTTCAGATGCTTAACCAATCACGCCACGGCGGTCGTCACCTTACATACCTTAAGGACCCATAGGAAACTCACAATTCTGTTCACCCCTCAGAATACATGAAAACACAAGCAGGGAACACAATGCAATCACGGCGTTATGGCGTATATTGTAAGCGTTTGCAAAATTACCCGCTACCCCGAAGGTAACCTCCAATAAAAGAAAATTGAAAAAGAATCCCGAATAACAATGCAATGGAACGTAGCTGGGGTTAACTAGCTGCCGAACTTCTCGTGTTTCTGTACCTTTAATAATATATGTTAATAATATGGTGCGAAATTCGCTGTTAATCAAACGGTATATTTTGTTACTTAAATATTCTTTAATAATAGGTTTACTTATGGTAGACTCTATCAAAACATTACCTAAATAATAATATAAAAAAAATATATTGATTTTTACTCGACTACATAACATGCTTAATAACTAACGGCTTATCGCGTATGTTTTTATATAATAAAATTAACTTTATTAACCCGATGTTTTCATAACATGCGCAAAATTCACGTCCTTTATTCCCTAAATATTATATAATAATTATAACGTTTATTTCACAACTACAAGACACATACGAAGACATAATACAACTTATAAAAAGTACAGATTTTAATACAAACGCATAAGTAGTTCTTATGTGTGTAATAAAAAAGATTCTTATGTGAGTTTATCACGCGAAAATGCGTTTAGAATATCGTTTAGGTTACTAGTGATTATATTCACTATTCACATTTTCTATTAAAAGATACTTTGTGATAGTGTAAGGGTATCTTATAATCAGTATATAGGTTTCTAGTTCATCACCAAAAATATTGTGTAACCCCTATATGTTGCTCATAATATTCGTTGGTTGCTGGTTGGGCTGCAGTCTCATTCTGATAGATTATTTAATTAAGTTGTAATGAAATATATCTGCAGAGTTTCTTGGCATTTCTTCTCTGCAGGATTTTGCTTTACGAAATGCCAATAGTTTAATTAGATATATAAAATTTTTTTTAAATTAACTAATTGTAATGACAACTTTTCCGGTCGCAATGTTTTTTTTTTGACTTTCAATAAGTGATTTTATAATCCTCATATTGAATAAAAACCATTTCATTTCATATCAACTTATTATCATACATCCATAAAAATCATGCCCGTGTGCCTGCAAATGGATAGGTAGAGATCCTGGGTACCCATTTGTCCCTATCCTGACGTACCGCTTTCGCTTCATTGATAATACACCTTCTCATACACACTCGGCGGTTATAGGTACTTTTAATAATTTTTCAATATTGCGTCTATCTAACTGTCATATGTCCTATTGGACCGGCCCCTACGTAACCGTCCTTCCACTTCACTCACATATATTCCTTTTGTCAATCTACTATCATTCATCCGCATAACACGTTCTAACAAGATGGTCTTTATTCAATGGAAAGGTACGTACAAAGATGAACGCGTTCACGACCATTAGCCCTTGCGGGGTAGTCAAAAATTCAGGTGTCCATCTCCGCATTTGCGAAGGTAGTAATTCTATGGGCACCTTAAACCCACGTGTTGACCAGATAGTCAGTACTTACTGTGACAGGTAGAAAGCCATAGCGCAATTTACAAGTACTAACTGTTCAGGGAACAGGTAGGTTTTTTTCCCTCACCATAGTATTTGACGGATTTCGTAAATGTATTTTTGTTACGAAACCTTTATTTGATTAAAAGTAAGTTTTAATATTCACAGAAATTAGCTCGAAGCGTGTTGTGCTTCTTATTAGCGGTGGGACCCCTCCCCCCGGAGAGGGGTAGGCAATTAGCGATTGTTGCTAGGGAGGGGAGTAATAAGGAGATTTATCGATACTAATAAAATATCAAAAGAAACCCCGTTCATCAAATGCGTAGAAAGCTACTAAGGGACTAGTGGTAAATGGAATCTATGGGGAGATAGGCTAGTAACCTGTTACCACTGTTCCATAAGACAGCAAAACCCCAATATTAATGCTAACAAATGACCTAGGAGATATTTTATGTCTGAGGATCTGTTCTCACGTGAGGATATGGTTTAAATACGTGAATGCACGTATATGTATGTAAGAACATTTGAATGTAACAATCATATTACGATATGTCGATATTAAACAGAAAACTTGATTAGAAGAAAAGTAAAATAATAAGAATAATTCAGAAGTTTTTTATAGTGATGGTCGTTGTTTTAATGATATTTAATTGTCTTATTTCTTCAGATGTCTGGTCAAATGTATTAAGAATGAATGTATTAAGTAATTATCCAGCAAACTTTCCCTTTAAAACTCGTCAAGTTCGAGACAGGGTCTTTTGTCACCATGCTTATATAAACTCGTATAACTTATCGACTTATACCGTACACTCTATATTATTTATCGATACCCCCAGCCTAAGACCCTTGCCCATCCTTATCACTTCGCATTTTAATCGGCATCCGCGCCTCTTTGACAAATGGCGTGGACACGGAGAGCTTTCAAAGCACAACTCTTTTTAATCCAACTAGTTCCTATACAAATTATAATTTGTAGGCATTGAGACGTACAGAATAATATGACATTTGCATGGTCAAACTTGTTTATATAGAGACACTTTTGCACGGGTATAAAATATATAGCCTACTCCACTATTTAATGGATGTTATTATATATATAAACCTTTCTCTTGAATCACTCTATCTATTAAAAAAAACCTCATCAAAATCCGTTGCGTAGTTTCAAAGATTTAAGCATACAAAGGGACATAGGAACAGAGAAAGCGATTTGTTTTATACTATGTAGTGATTGTATTAGAGTGTGTGCAGGTAATAAGATGAATGGGGCCATGTATAGCGTTATTGGTAGCCACTTAGTTTTTCAATCGGCACGTATGGCTTTCCATAGGGCTGTGCTGGTTCCAACATTGACTTATGGTAGTAAAAGAAGCATAAAAGTTGATTAAATTACGCCATAATGCGGTCACAATAAAACATGTTAGTAGTGACATTGAATAATAGAATTAAAAATAATAATAAGGGAAGGTTGCGGTTTGAAAGATGTAGGGACTAAGATTGAAAAAGGCATGCTTCGATGGTTTAGACATGTTATGCGGATGAATGATAGTAGATTGACAATAGGAATATATGTGAAGTGGAAGGATAGTTACGTAGGGGCCGGACCAGTAAGACATATAACAGTAAGATAGACACTATTGAAAAGGAGCGACGATAGAAATACATATAACCTCCGAGTGTTTATAGGAGGTGTATGAGTGTCAATGAAGCGAAAGTGGTCTGTCAGGATCGGGACAGAAGGGGATCCGTGATCTCTACTTAGCTCTCTACAGGAAAACGGGAGTGATTTGTATTCATGTATATATATATGAACACTTGCCCTGTAGTAAGAGATGTAAGATATATAAAATTGAGACAGTACTGACATGTAGAAGGGTAATTAAAAGTCCAAGTGCGTGTATTCGAAATTCCAGAGTTAGCTTCTATAGCCATTTCGAACTCACATGTTGTCAAGATAATCGGTACTCAATGTGACTGGTGGAAAACCATTTCGGCATTTACATGCACTGATAACTGTGTATTACAAGGAATTTTGTAGTAAAATATACACAGTCATACATACTAAGTAAGTCAATAGGATCTTTATAAGACGGCATAAAATATTGATTACTTACTATATACTGGATATATACTACTACTACTATACTATATACTACTAAATATATACTGGAAAATACATTTAAAAATCATTATAAATAAAGGCATAAACGCGTTAATGGGGTATTTATTGCTATTTTACTTCTCAATAATCCATTGTTACGGATTCAGAAAATCCTTTAAGTGATTGGAAAAAATCCTTTACGCGATCGTTATACACATAAGGTTTATTCGGTTTTTTCCGGTTCGCTTTTCTGCTACTATCCAGTGTGGTTATTGATTAAATATACTATTTATGCATTTACCTATTCATATTAGGTATATATTTCTTAAGTATACGTTGGCTAGTACCCTTAACACAAGTTTTAAACGAACTTACCAAGGGGCTAGTTTAATTGGTGTAATAGTGTCCTAAACATTATTATTCTTTTTACTCCCAAGCAACAATCGATGTTAATAACGTTAACCCAATATCAAACGAGCCACGTGTTTCAAGATGGCGTCCTCTTTTCCTCCTACCCGTAATTTGGCAGGGAGCCGACGTAGGTGCGACGTCAGGTCCGACCTTGTCACTCAGTAATGTCGGAATGGAGGGAGTGAAATTTTCATTATGTCAGATTCCTTGGCCGGGTCAGTGTCGGATTAAAGGTAAATGGGATTTTTTGGGTAATGTAGTGTAGTGTTTGTAGTGCGATTAAATGGAGAGATATTTGAATTGCCTAGTAATTTCTTTTGTATTTATTTATTAAGTAATTTTATTTAGGTGTTGTATTAAAAAGGTGACGTTAGGAGTACCTATAACCACCGAGAGCGTATGAGAGGTTGTATGAATGTCAATGAAGCGAAAGTTGTATGTCAGGATCGGGACAAATGGGGATCCGAGATCTCTGTCTACCTCTCTATAGGGAATCAGGCGTGATGTGTATGTATTTATGTGTTGGATTAACAACGATTATTTAATAAAACATAACACATGGGCTTGTTGCATGTTGTACGACTAAAGGATGTAGAACTAAGGGACTTGGGATAAATGGAATCTATTAGGTGTGCACTAATGTTCGATATGATATTAGAGATACCATCAAGTCTCTGGAGTTCTATCTACCTCGATAGGGATTACACGATTGGAATTTGTCTGTGTTTATGTACATGTAATGTACTATCATATTTATATACTAGCGACCCACTCCGGCTTCGCACGGGTATCAAATATATAGCCTACTCCACTATTTAATGGATGTTATTATACATATAAACCTTCCTCTTGAATCACTCTATCTATTAAAAAAACCGCATAAAAATCCGTTGCATAGTTTCAAAGATTTAAGCATACAAAGGGACATAGGGACAGAGAAAGCGACTTTGTTTTATACTATGTAGTGATAGTAATAAAAATGATAGTCACGGCTGGATTGACTCCACCATGAACTGCGTTTGTATTTTTTTTTGTTTATACTACGCTAAGAGGCAGCTTTACTGGTATTAGCAAAATAACATAAGCAAATCACTATATTCGTGGCCACGTTAGTTTGTGAGGTCTCATTCTAATCAAGTAATATTTTCTAGGCTAAAGACTATTAGAATTACATTATCATACCAAATTAAGTTACTTAAATCGTTTATCAGGATTAGGATAGAATTCATGATCTCTGCTTACCCTTCTACATGGAATCAGGCGTGATTTGTATGTACGTATAAATACTAAGTTAAGCAAAAGCAAAAAAGTTTGTAAAAAGTATTAAATACCACGAATTCAGGCAAACTTCTCCATCTGGCTGTGAATCGTTAATCCGGAGTCTTAGGGCCTTTCCGCGAATAAAAAGCCTTATTTCTTATTTATATTTCCAATAAATAAGAATTAAGGGCACGGGAATTAAATCGAATGCCCGCTTCCATAGGCCTAAAGGCTTTTGTATCAGGGTGTTGTTGCTCAGAGTCAATTTATGATGAGATGGTTTTATTGTTTTACAATAATATGGATGTTAGAAGAAATATATGTATATAAAGACAAAAGTGTTCATGACCTTATACCCTTGTAAGGTAGTCAGAGGTTCAGGTTTCTATCTCTAATAGTAGGTAGTAATTCTATGGCCACCTTGAACCCACTTGTCCGTTTTTAATGTGACAGGTGGTAAGCCATATCGTCATTTTCAAGCACTGACATATACCTGTTCGGGGAACAGGTAGGTTTCCTCATCATGTTTCCATCATCGCAATGTTTAAAGTTTATTTTAAATATATGTTATAGTAATATTAAAAGATTATTTTCGTGATGGTGGTTAAATTATTTTGATGTAAAAACATTGATAGGTACTCCATCGCAAAGGTATTTGTGTATCTTTTATGTAGATTTTCAATATTTGGTCTGTCTGAGCCAAATACTACACGCAACTAACATTCCGCGTCACATAGTTATTCCGCGTCATATATTTATCATGTTGGTTTCATTTTGCGCACAATATGGTTGAATAAATCATTAAAATATAGATTTAAATTCCTTTTTTTTACTTTACATATCCAATTAATTTAGTTTAAGTCATAACTTATAGAGTAAAACACTAGATGTCTTTGAAAACTATGACTTTACTGTTGGTTCGGAATCTCCAGATCAGAAGAAAAAATAAATTTTATTTAAACACTACCTTCATTCTTTATACATGCTGTACCAAGAGAATAACCGCAGCACATTAATTAAATGAAATGAAATGAAATTCTTTTTATTCAATATGAGGATCATAAAATCACTTATTGAAGGTCAAAAAAAAAAAACATTTCCATCGGAAAAGTTGTCATTACAGTTAATTTATTGAAATAAAAATATTAAATAAATCTAATTAAACTAATGGCATTTCGTAAAGCAAATTCCTGCAGAGAAGAAATGCCAAGAAACTCTGCAGACATATTTCAATATAATACAACTTAATTAAATAATCCATCAGAATGAGACTGCAGCCTGACTAGCAACCAACGAATATTATGAGCAACATATTAAAGGTGTCCCAATAAGAACATGCATCGTGAGGCTGCAATCACACCAAGATGAAACGTCACATAACATCATTTAGATAATCTTTCACTTTGTAGTAGCCCTTCTCGATCAACGTCGCTTTAGTGCAAACTTTAAATTTGTCTAGAGGTAAGGACTTTATAGACTTTGGAAGTTTGTTATACATTTTTATGCCCAGGCCCATAAACGAATTGTTTATTCTTTTTAGTCTCGAGCCACTATAATACAATTTGTTTTTATTGCGTGTGTTACAATTATGCATGTCTAAAAGAAATCATATACTATCTGTACATTCCATACTCTATGCAGCGAGTAGAAAAAATTAATGGTGGAAAAGAAGTATTTCCTCTGTGAGGAAATTGCACGGCCCTCACACAGGCGTCAGTTAAACATATTCATGAGTCTGAGGGAGTCTTTATTACTTTACATAAGTACCTATATATGTAAAGCCATCTTTGTTTAATCACACCATCGGTGAGAGAAAAACATCGTGAGGAAATCTGACTATTTCTCGAATAGGCAAAGGTTAGTATTTATGTACGGCGATATCGTTTATTAATAAATGTCATGTTGGTATTGATTACCTGGTAAAAAGCGTCTATTGTCCAAAGTCCATGCTGAACACTCAACCTCCTCAATTGTAATACAGTAGTTAATATATACATATGTATGCATAATCATGTAAGAGAAAATATAAGTGAGATTTAAAAAATGATTCAATCTTCTTACATCATAATTACGACACAAAATACTACCAGAGGCTACTACATATTAGTTGCTAACTATTTGGATCTAAACTGGCCGTGGAATCTCTCTTATCCCCGGAGTTAAACCATCTCTACCTCCACAGTTGCGGATATAGGCAATTGCAATTGATAAAATCTTAATTCCTTATGTTAATTTATACTTCCTATTAAATTGTTTTTTATTTGGTTCTATAATTATCTATAATTGTCTAGCATTATATATTAGGTATATTTGTAGGTTATATATTACGTAAATTCATGTAAATTTTCATCACTATAATCCAGATAACTAAATTAAACCATATGAATATAAGTTATTTTAAATCTCGTTACTCATTTTTGGATTTGCGTTTCATCTTTTCTGCCAAAGAAGTGATGGCTGGAATCCAAATTGGTCGTATGATTATTTTTGTAGAAAGCATTTGGCTTGTTAGCATACGTGCTTATTTTATATGACGTGCCAAGTACCAAAAAACCCTATGATGGAATATCATCTTACTACTGATTATAGTCAGCTTACTAAAATTTGATAGCAGTCGTCACTGCAATGGTCTTTTATCTCTCAATGCTCGAGTTTTAATAAATAGTAGGTACGAAACGTAATAGTCAATTTCTAGGTTTATACAAATATTTTTTTAATAATACTATAACATATTTTAGGACTCTATTACACCAATTGAACTAGCCCCTTGCAAAATACATTTAAGATTTTTGTTAAGGGTACTAGTCAACGTATATTTAGAAATATATTCAAATTATACAGAGATAAATACATAATATATATAATCAACGACGAGACTGGAAAGCACAAAAGCGTCCACCGGCCTCACGATTTGCGATAGGTGGTTAACCAATCGCGCCACGGAGGTCGTCGCCATATACACAAAACTACATATATATTTGAATTTTAGTTAGATACTCTTTTTATAATTTCTCTAATCACCTATGTAGATACTAGCCCCTTATAATAAAGGTTAAATACTATAAATGAATCGAAAACTAGTGTTTCAATTAAGACTACGAATACAACATTCCGTAGAGGATTTTCGTAGTAATTCGTAGCAATATGTTCGGGGCAATTCCAACTTTTTCTATTTACCCAGCGACTAAATAAACTACCCCCTAAAGCCTCCTTTGCCCGGCTTTATTAGCATACTAAATAAGACCCAAAATACAGGCAAACACGCGTGAAAATAGAGTGTGCTCATATATTTCATAAATTATTATGCCAAGTCCTGTGCTAGCCTGGGACGTAAAAAGAATGCCAACTAGCTGCCGTTCTTCCCGGCATGTAGAAGGAGGCGACTAAGGAACTAGAGGTAAATAGAATATATTGAGCGATGGGGTTAGCAACATGTCATCAATGTTCCATTATGACATCGCAATCCCAATATTCATGCTATAAAGTTACCTAGGAGATATTATATCTCTGAGGTTCTGTCCAACCCGAAAGG
Source organism: Leucoptera coffeella (assembly GCA_030578115.1). Taxonomy (NCBI): domain Eukaryota; kingdom Metazoa; phylum Arthropoda; class Insecta; order Lepidoptera; family Lyonetiidae; genus Leucoptera; species Leucoptera coffeella. Next base: position 22,622 of record JAMBLF010000240.1, read on the forward strand.
GATTAAATGACGTGAATGCTTAAGTTTATAATTATGCCAACCCCTTATTTATTAGTGTAGGGTATAATAAAATTATTCATGTGATTTTATTATATCACTATGAAAGGCTTTAACTTGAGACCAATATTTCAATTGTGTAATTAATATCACTAAAGCCTCTATAGTTAGAATTGAAAGTAACTGTGGAGTTGTTTCTGAATGTCTCTTCTACCTACAAAAGATATAAGACCATGTTTAGGAATGTACATTAATATTAAATATTTGTATATTCTGTTTCCCGACGACCGCTTGAGCAAAGCGGTTCTTGAGTGGAGGCCACGTCTCGGCAAACGTAGTGTAGGATGCCCCCCAGCTAGGTGGACCAATGACCTCAAGAAGGTTGCTGGTAGTGGCTGGATGAGGGCCACGAAAGGTCGTCTTTTGTGGCGTACCCTTGGTGAGGCCTACGTCCAGCAGTGGACTATTACAGGCTAATTGATTGATCTGTTTTCCATCCAGATGCACATCGATAATAATGCTAAGTATAATCATGCTAATAATAATCCCTAAACGAGACAAGTTCTCGCAGGCCTAATGTGTGATTTGTCTGTCTCTGTTCATGTGTAAATGTAGTGTGTTTGCAATGAAGAATACATAAAAATAAATAAATAAATAATAATGCTGTCCGAGTTATTACGTTTCTGACATTTTATGGAACCTAACAGGAAAACAATATGAATAATTTTACTTAGCTTAATGTGATTCGCATTAATTGATCGCACAATTAAATTCGTCATAGATGTACAAAACTTTTAATAATACATACATACATACACATCACGCTTGATTCCGTGTAGAGGGGTGGGCAGAGACCACAGATCCCATTTGTCCCGATCCTGACCGACCATTTTCGCTTCATTGACACTCATACACACTCGGTGGTTATAGGTACTTCTCACGTCACTCTTTTAATAATACATTAAATTTAAATATCCCTGAATTCGTAAGCAAATATTCTATAAAAAAACACTTTAATTAACCTAGAACTATCAAACTACTGTATCCCAACCATACCATGTCACCAAGCTAGTTAATTCCTAGCATGGTTCATCAAAGGTTAAACAAAAGTTAACCCTATGAATACATTAACCTGAGCCTAGTTTTTGCAACTTTTGCCCAACCAGCCCATTTCAAGCCTATTTACATTTGCATGGCTCACAAGTGGAAAAGTTTGGTAGCTAAGTTAGTTTATGTTGTGCATAATAAGTCTGGTAGGTACCTTGTTAGGCTGGGACGTAGAGACGGTTTTTTTTTTAATATTTGGACATTATTACACCAATTGAACTAGCCCCTTGGTAAGTACATTTAAGACTTGTATTAAGGGTACTAGTCAACGTATATTTAAGAAATGTATACATATTATATGTAGATAAATACATATATAGCATATATAATCAACGACCAGACTGAAAAGCAGTAGAAAAGCGTAGTACTTAACTCTTCCTCCACCGGAAATCGAACCCGGGACCTCACAATTAGCGTTCAGGTGTCTAACCGATCGCGCCACGGAGGTTGTCAAATCAGAATGTAAACTAGCTGCTTTTTAGTTTAGGTGTCGAATGTAAGTGCAATGTAAATGAAATGCACGCGCTGGCATTTCTACTAAAAGTGACATAGGAGATTATATCTCCAAGGTTCTATTTTCTTTGAAAAAGATTGAGAAATGAGTGTTAATACATACATATTCCCTATAGAGGGGTAGGCAGAGATCGTGGATCCCCATTTGTCCCGATCCTGACAAACCACTTTCGCTTCATTGACATTCATACATCTTCTCATACACTCTCGGCGGTTATAGGTACACCTAACGTCACCTTTTTTCAATATAGCGTCTATCTGACTGTTATATGTCTTATTAGGACTCCTCTTCTTATTATTATTAGTGTTAATGTAAGTTTTTATAGTTTGCTGAAAGATTTTAAGAGTGTAAAAATCTCTACGTAATCTTTTATACATAGGTTTGGATTATTTTGACACGAAAAGTTTGCCAGTATATATAGCCATCGCCTATCCCTAGCAATAGCATAAGTAATATTAACCGATAATAGTGTATATTTATTGTTTCACATAGTCAGAACCTAACGTGATTTATGTGAGTCTTATTAATATGTAAATGACCTAATTAAGGAGTAAATAAACATTCAAAGTTTATTAATACGTTGTTTTATTTCTACTCATATATTCATGTATATTGACCTATAAGCGTAGAAACTTTCGCTTCATTGACACTCATACAGCTTATTTTACATATATTCATGTGTACAATAACCCGTATGAGTATCAATGAAGCGAAAGTTTTTGTCAGGATCGGTACTAATGGGGATCCATGTTTTAACGTATGTGACATCTTCGATATGTATGGTAAACATAACGTAAAATATTATATCGCTAAAAGGGAAAAAATACGTAAATTTGAGTATTCACAAAATATTTAATGTAACCATTAAATACAACATAAAAATGCTGTAACTTTCATTGCTATCAAACCTAAGGTATACTTACATTCACGACCTTTCATACCTTTTTAGGTGGACAGAACTCTGGAGACATGAAATCATCTCTTTGGTTATTATTAGCATGAATATTGGTGTTGTGATGATATATGGACCATTGGTGATAGGTTGCTAGCCTATCACCCAATAGAAACCCATGACCTCAAATCCCTTAGTCACCTCTTAAGCTAAGGTATACGACAAGTTTGGTAGCTCTGTCGATTGAGTTTTCAAACTAAACAAATTGGGTTTTACCTACTTTGAGTGGACAGAACCTTAGACATGTATATTTATGCCTCTATGTCCCCAACGGAATAGGAAAAGACTATACATCGCTATCTGGAACGATCTTGACAATTCTCTTCCTTCACTTGCACTTAAATATCTCAAACATGCTCTTCTGTTCTTCACGCTGACTAATACATAAAAAATATACAGACCTACTACGGTTTGTAAATCGTAAGCAAACGTATTTATGCCTCAGAATGGTTAATTTGGACACCTTGAACCCACGTGTTAACCAGATAGTCAGTACTCAATGTGACAGGTGGTCAGCCATGTCGCCATTTACAAGCACTAACTATTATCTGTTCGACGAACAGGTAGGTTTCCTCACAATGTTTTCCCTCACCGTATAATTCGATGTATTTCGTAAATGTGTTTTTATTACGAAAATGTACAAAGAAATTCATTAAAATTCATTTCTATTGGTACATGCTCAAGCGGGATTTGAACCCTGTACCCACTGATACAGAGCCAAGCCCCAAACAACTGAGCTACGTCGAATACGTCGTGGGTTCGAGGTGTCCATAGAATTACTACCTTCGCAATTGCGGAGATGGACACCTGAACCTCTGACTACCCCGCAAGGGTTAATGGTCGTGAATGCGTTTGTTATGTTTAATGGTTAATTTGTACTAATTACAGTGATTGTATAAATAAACACTGGTGACTATGTAGTTAACACATGCGTAATGGCTATAGAATCACTATCTCTACATTCGCTTAGATGGACACTCGACTCCCCGTGTCCGTAAGGGTCATAAAAGTGTTTGTACACAGTCACATACATGTCCCTGACTCTGCAAAACTTTATAATTAAGCATGTCATTAACCTGTATGTTTTGTTAGGGTAATACGGGAGTTTGGTTAAATGGCTTTAGAATTGACCCCAGTATAACACAACTAGCTACTGGCTAAATGATTTGTTAAAGTTAAATTAAATGTGGTTTAATGTAGGACGGTTTGCTGGTAGTCGTAAATACGTAGGTATTAATGTATAGCTTAGGAATGGTTTAGGGAGATTTGGTTTACGTTTTAGTGGGTAACATGTATTATATAATTGTTAAAAGATGTGTCTAAAATGTGTTTAAGTTACTAAGTTCTGTGTTACTTTTTAGTTGGAATTTTGGTATTTTATTTTAGTAATAAGTGATCTTAATAAAATGTACTCATTATAAATATTATATGTAGTATTTAATATCAAGCAGGTAAATACATTATCATACCATTATGTAGGTAAGATATAAAAGATATATATGTGTGTGAGTTTATCTCAATTCTCTAATATTCCATCAATAAAACCATTGAACAAAACCTACACCATATCTTTTCCTACATTGATCTTTTCTTGAATTCGATCTTTACAAGAAAATTTTAAACCATCATTCGAGCTATTGACTTTCTAATAAAAAAAGTTCCAAAATAAAGAAAAGAATCCTAGTCCTAATATGTCACGCACCATATTTTATTTTTATGAGCGCCATGCCAAATCTGCAGCCCACACTATCAACCCTTATCGAGCCCTCATAAAACTCAGGCCCTACCCCAAGCCATAAAACAAATCTCGATTGAAATGAAATCTGAAGCAATCACTTGAAAATGCTTGTTCCGGGGTTATCTGATGACTTACATACATATACATTCAGGTCCTTTAATCCCTTTCAGGGTGGACAGAACCTCGGAGATATTTCCTAGGTTGTGATGTCATAATGGAACATTGATGACAGGTTGCTAGTTCATCGTCCAATAGATTCTATTTACCTTTAGTCACTTAGTCATTTTCTACGACATGCCGGGAAGAACGGCAGCTGGTTCACATTCTTTTTACGTCCCAGACTAGCACAGGACTTATTGATGGTTGACTATTCTTAGGTTTTAAAGGTTCAGCGTTCAATTCTTGGTGGCAAATAGGATTAAGAAGTAAATGACTCACACTTTATACCATTAACCATTGAGGGTAAGTCAGTAGTTCGTGTGACTATATAGACAATTACGGAGATAGTAATTCTATTGTCACTACGAACCCATGAGTTGACCAGGTAGAACCTTATGTGACAGGTGGTAAGCTATGTCACCGTTGACGTTTAAGTAGACAAAAAGGATAACAGTCAGAGAGATGACATATTGCAAAAGAGTGATATAGGAACCTACAACATATAACCAACGAATTTGAAAGAGAAAAATGATCTGTGATATCTGCCTAACCCTCTGAACATACAAACATACCTCCTTCTCGACGACCTCCGTGGCGCGATCGGTTAGCCACCTGAGCGCTAATCGTGAGATCTCGGGTTCGATTCCCAGTGGAGACAGAGTTAAGAATTACGCTTTTCCTCTGATTTCCAGTCTGGTCGTTGATTGTATATGCTATATATGTACCTATGTATAATAACTATATACATATTTTTTAAATAAACATTGACTTTTACCCTTAACACAAGTCTTAAATGTACTTAGCAAGGGGCTAGTTCAATTGGTGTAATGTCCAATTATTATTATACACATCAGGTCCATTTCTCAGTTAGATAGTAGGATAGTACGAAGTGTGTGTGTATATTTATAGATATCACTTCAGTGCTAGCATCTCACTTCGTAAGGATAACCTAAGTTCACTATTCAAAACTCGATACGTTATTCAAGGCGCGTTCCCGTCTGTAGCACCAGTCGCTTCGAATCCCATTCGCTGAGAAAATCTGCGAATTTCAGAAAATGGCGGCGGGATTTCGTAGCAATTCGCTTTCGAGCGATTCTGAACGGGAGACTACGAAAGCAGAGTGCGAAGTTCCTTGTTAGGTATGATGGTGAAGTGCTAACATACATACTAAAACATTTAACAAACTTTTATCCTTTTATTTACTATGAAGGACCGGGTCATATCACGATAAATTAATAAAGTCTTCCCGCGACCATGGCCTATGCAACTGGGTCGAAATGTTGGACAAAAAATAAAGGTAATCAGATATCTTTATTAATTTATCGTGATATGACGCGGTCCCTCATAGTAAATAAAGTGAGTATAACTCACGAGTGTTCAAAAATAAAAATAACTACTCTTATCCTTTTCTGGGTGGACAGAATCTTGGAAAACAAATATATACATACATACAAATCACATGTGATTCCCTGTAGAGGGGAAGGCAAAGATCACGGATCCCCATTTGTCTCGATCCTGACAAATCACTTTCGCTTCATTGACACTCATTCAACAAACCTTCAAACCTTCATTTTATTATTCATACACCTCCTCATACACACTCGGCGCCCAATATTCCATAAATTCCCGCCCAGCGAATGATTCCCATTAAAAATCCAAGGACATTCCATTTACAGTCATAGGCAGTCGTAGTCCAACCGTAGCACATAAAAGGCTGTCGTAATACTCGTAGTATAGGTATATCTTATGGAGCTACGGTTCACCGATTGAAAGGACCTATTCTGGTAATAAACTGTTACGTTTGATTGACTAGTATTTTGTTAGACAAATTACTGTCAATAGGAAATAAGGGAAGATTGCGATTTGTAAGAAGATGAAGTGACTAAGATTGAAAAGGGCATGCTTCGATGGTTTGGACATGTTATGCACGGACAATTGATAGTAGAATGACAAAAGGAATATAATATGTGAGTGAAGTGGAAGGACGGTTACTTAGGGGCCGGCCCAAAAAGACATGATAGTCAGATAGACGTTATATTGAAAAAGGGTGACGTTAGAACTACATATAACCTTAGAGTGTGTATGAGGAGGTAAATGAGTGTCTATGAAGCAAAAGTGAAAAAGACCATTCAACCTTGCGGGGTAGTCAGAGTAGCAGGTATCCATCTCATGGTGAATGTAGTAAATCTATGGCAACCTAAAACCCACGCGTTGACCAGATAATCAGTACTTAATGTGACAGGTGGTAAGCCATGTCACGATTTACAAGCACTAACTATTACCTGTTAGGTTTCCTCACTATGTTTTCCCTCATCGTAACATTCGATGCCTTTTGCAAATATATTATAAACTTAATTTCCATTGGTACATGCTCAAGCGGAATTTGAACCCTATACACACTGATACAGAGTCAAGCCCCAAAAAATCTCAAACTACCCAATGACAATGTAACTTCAAACCCTGGTCCCAGAATAGGGGTGACAGAGTTCAGTGCGTATGTTTTATTTATAAAGGCCCCGGAGCGGTGAGTGTCGTTCACCTAATTGATTGCAAGACCCACGGGACCCTAATAAAATGGAATAGGACCAACGCCACGACTGTAATTTTAGAAAAGGTGTACAGGAGTTTAGGTTACGAAATTTGGTGCAAATTGTGTTAGGGATAAGGAAGAAATATGGGGAAATAGTGGTGATGGTAAGTAGTATATTAATAGTAATAATTTCGATTATTACACCAATTGAACTAGCTCCTTGGTAAGTTTAAGACTAGTCAATGTATATTTAAGATATTTATTCATATTATATATTGATAAATACATATATAGCATATGTAATCGACAACCAGACTGGAAAGCAGAAGAAAAACGTAGTTCTTTAACTGGGAATCGATCCCGGGACTTCACGAGTAGCGTTTAGCTGCTTAGTCAGAGGTTCAGGTTTCCATCTCATCAGGTAGTCATTATATGGCCTCCTCAAACCCACGTGTTGACCAGATAGTACTCAACGGGACAGGTGGTAAGCCATGTCGCTATTTACAAGCACTGACTATTTTACCTGTTCGGTAAACAGGTAGGTTTCCACACGATGTTTTCCCTAACTGTTATATTCGATGTATTTCGTAAACGTATCCTTATTACGAAAATGTACAAAGAAACTCATTTAACTTCATTTCCATTAGTACATGCTCAAACGAGATTTCAACCCTGTACACACTGATACAAAGTCAAGCCCTAAATATTGGTTTACGTATCATACTATTCTACATTCTATTAAAGTCTGTGTGCCTGACAAACAGCTAAATGTGATAAAAGGGTTAATGGACGTGAGTTTCCACTCATGTAAGCTAAGTTAGTAGCCATGAATACTAACTTTTGAAGTTAAAGAGTGTTTTTGTAGGCAACTGCCAGCGAAGTGCAGTTTCAATGGCTTCAGTTATTGAAGCGAAAAGTTAGGTGGCATTTCTGAACGTAGTTTTATGTGGTTAGGTGATATTGGTTTATGGAGTAGGTAGGTTTTGAGACATTTTTTTATAAGGTGGTGATATTTTGATGGAGGTTAAAGGCTATTTAATATGCTGAGATATTATAGATTAGACAGTATGTGTATTCATTAATGTAATACATAATCTAATCTTATATAAAAAATATATACATTCTCGTCATTTATTCCCTTTCGGGTGGACAGAACGAAAGACTGGAGATATAATATCTCCTAAGTCACTTTTTAGCATGAATATTGGGATTCTTTTGGGATGGGACATAAATGGCAGGTTGCTAGCCTATTGCCCAATAGATCTTAAATTAAAATAATCGCGCAAATTATGCAATAATGTGCTTACCGAATGAAAGTTATTATTGTGTCTTAGTTTTACCTATATTATGTATAAATACTTTCATCATTTTTATGCCCATTCACCAAGAAGGTAATATAATCTTATGAAAAACGCAACAGAAACTCAATTGCATACAACGACAAATGTAATTGAACACTATCCTTGAATAAACTAGCATCACTGAATCTAAAGCATCAATCTTTTACACCAAACCATATTTGAATCCATTCAATCTCCAAACTAACCCCTAACGCCACCTCTGGAGCGGAGTTCGTTAAACCGATACCATCTTGAATTTCGAGGCGAATTAGATAAGCAAAATAAACTACAATTCCATTACACAAAGCAGTATCGTTCATTCATCACAGACTAGCCGAGTACATCGGGTTAACAAAATAAAAACTGAAACAGAGAGAATAGAAATCGCCCTGTCTACGTGTTGGTACTTCATGAATACAGATACTCGAGCAAACTAGCGACAAGTCTACCAAACATTGACTTATAGCGATTTGATTATAGTATAGGATCCACTGTATCCTACAGCAAAAGAAGAAGCTTCCTACCTGGGCAGGTGTTCTTTTTTAATTTTTATTTGGAATGGGATTGCTCTTGGCCAATACTAATCCAAGTAGTTGGATTAGTCAGGCCTAAGGTGGAGCGTCCAGCCTATTGGTCGTAAGTTGGAAATTTGTATATATGTATATTGTTACCGATAAATATTTTAATTGCGCGTTCTAGGATATTGATTTATGTTATTATTATTTTATTTCTTATGTTTAACTAATTGCAACTTAGGCTTAGTTAATTTTCTCTCTATGTGTGGCGCTCTAGAGATTGCCATAATAGATTTACTTGCATTTGGTGCAGTAAGAAGATTTAGTGCGTAAATCAAGGAGTGTGTATGAGTGTCAATGAAGCGAAAGTGCTTTGTCAGGATCGGGACAAATGGGGATCGGTGACTGTCTACCTCACGGTAACAGGCGCGATATGTGTGTATGTATAACCCATGATTAACTACATATCTTATACCTCAATAATAATTATAGGTGACTATAAACACGGACTAATTATTTATTAGTTTGTATGGGAATGTGTACTCACGATGTTTTCTAAACAAATACATTTAATATAGGTATGTACAAATTGCCAACGTTGACTAACTTAACGTAACTTCTCCCTGCATTACATAAGCTTTGTGATCTAATGTAAACGGAGCTACTGTCATTTATATACTAGTTTAGAACATATTCACTTACGTTCTTTAATAATTTTACCTAGATTGCTAAAAAATGACCTTACGCATTTTTTTCAAGACATACCAATTCCAAACTTAGCTCGTTAACTCTTAACGTAATATAACATTTAACAAAAATAGAAAGCTATAGTTTTAAAACGCCTTAAGCTTACGTTTGTTCGGAATTCGCAGCAAAATAGCAGTCCTTATCTTTCGCAACGAGAAAAAAGTTTGAGATCGAAAATCAACTTGGTGCGCCTGTCTCTACTCCGAATTCATTTCAGTTAGTGACGAATGGTTTAGTGTTGTGGGTTCAGTATCTATAAAATAAAAATAATAATAACTTTTCTAACAATTATGCTTACGGGGTAATCAAAGGTTTGGACGTATAATTGAGGAGGCAGTAATTCTATGGCCACCTCGAACCTACGTGTTGACTAGATAGTCAGTACTCAATGTAACAGGTCGTAAGCCATGTTGCCATTTAAAAACACTGACTATTATCTGTGTGGGGAACAGATAGGTTTCCTCACGATGTTTTCGCCCACCGTAGTATCCGATGCATTTCGCAATCGTTTTTTTACTGAAAAAATGTAGAAGTTCGATGTTTTATTCATCTTAATTATGTACTCGTATCACTTATGTTCCATATAAATACAATCACAACCCCAAGACAGTCAAAACTGATCAAGAAGATTCCACATCTCTAAGTATCTGTGCACCCCATAAGGCATTAAAGAACGTGAATGTACATATATGTCTAGAATACTAAAAGTGATTATCATATTTAATATCTCCAAGTATCTGTCCATACCAAAACGAATTAGAGAACATGAATGTATATATATATATATATACACTAGGTATAACATATATAGCCTACTCCACTATTTAATGGATGTTATTATACATATAAACCTTCCTTTTGAACCACTCTATCTATTAAAAAAAAGCATTAAAATTCGTTGCGTAGTTTCAAAGATTTAAGCATACAAAGGGACATAGGGACAAAGAAAGCGACTTTGTTTTATACTATGTAGTGATTATCTCTCCGTGTATTTCCTACATTTGTCCCAGCAGACCCCTAAGAATGAGTTGGCGTAGTCACTTTTTCGTCTCGTTGAATGATTCAGTGGATTTTGATGCCACGCTCGTGTTTGCCTCTACCAACTATAAGGCGTGCTTAATCTTGTACATGTACTTGTGTTTTAAATCTGTACAGGAAAAACAGAATAAAAGCCGGAACAACATTTTTGTTTCTTTTTACACTTCATTTATATTTTGGTGAATTAATTACTACAAAGATTTTTTATATATATACTTTAATTAAATTAGTTCTTTATGTTTATAATTTTAATTAGTTAAAAAAGATTTACTGTTAATGTCTTATCATAAATAGTTGACAATTATGGTGAGTAGAAAAATTATAATGTAACCTATTTGTTTAAAAAAATATTACATGTTAAATCTGTTAGTATACAAGTTTTAAGTTATCTACTTACCCACCTATGTATATATTTCATTTCAAACTATTGGTAATGGTTAGATTATTGATAATCAAATATCAATAACAAACGAAACCCTTTTCCCTTAGTCTCCTCTGACTGAAAACTGAATAAGTAGTGTTCGAATAAGACTCAAAAACATTTTATTCTATTATACAACTACCATTATACGAGATGTAATAAGCAACTAAGGAAATATATTAACTGAAACACCACAATACATCGCCAATTAAATGTGTTCGAAGTAGCCATAGAATAACTACCTCCGCGATTGCGGATATAAATACCTTAACCTCAGACGCATGGGTTAATAGTCGTGAACGCGTTTGTCTTTGTCATCACCAATTACGTAAATAGCATAAAAGACCTACAATAAAAAGTGTTCTTTGCATTTCTATCCACCTCTCGTGGATTATAGACTGCATTTGGATACTTAGAAAAACATATTTAGATCTAGAAACCTTTTACTGAAATGGCTAAGGGTAACTGCAAACGAAAGGAAATAGACGGAAATTTTAAACTGTTCAGTTGGAACCTAGGATGTGAATAGAATGCTAACTAGCTAGATTTCTTTCTAATATATCGTAGGAAAAAACTAGACGACTAGGTGTAAATGGCATCTATTTGGCGATGGGCTAGCAATTTTCTAATAGTCCTTATCAATAATAAGACATATAACAGTCAGATAGACGCTATATTGAAAAAAGGTGACGTTAGGTGTACCTATAACCGCCGAGAGTGTATGAGAAGATGTATGAATGTCAATAAAGCGAAAGTGGTCTGTCAGCGAGACAAATGGGGATCCGTGATCTCTGCCTACCTTTCTACAGGGAATCAGGCGTGATGTGTATGTATGTAATGCCACACAACGATGACATACGCTAAAGATTACTGTAGAAATCGTTATATGTGAGTGAAGTGGTAAGGCGGAAACGTAGGGGCCGGCCCAATAAGACACAATATGACAGTCAGACACCATATTAAAATGATTTTAGAAGTATCTATAACCGTCGATTGTAAGTGGCTTATCAGGGACAGATGGGGATCCGTGTTCTTTGCCTACCCCTCTAAAGGGAATCGGGCGTGATGTGTATATATGTAAAAATAAATTGCATGCCTCTAAGGTTTTATCCTCATCGTGAGTATGTAGAGGCTTATATAGGAGTATCTTATCACTATTTGACAACCTATGACTACCTCCGTGGCGCGATCGGTGTCCCGGGTTCGATTCCCGGTGGTGGCAGAGTTAAGAACAATACTTTTCTACTGATTTTCAGTCTGGTCGTTGATTATATATGCTATATATGTATTTATCTATGTATAATATGTACACATTTCTGAAATATACGTTGACTAGTACCGTTAACACAAGTCTTAAATGTACTTACCAAGGTGCTAGTTCAATTGGTGTAATAATGTCCAAATATTAACATACATATAATAAAAACATACATATACATTTACGTTCTGTAATCGCTTACAGTGTGGGCAATACCTTAGAGATATAATATGTTCTAGGTTACATTTTAGGAATAATTTTGGTGTTGCGATATCATGATGGAAAAATGGTGACTGGTTGCTAGTCCAATAGATTCAATTCGTCGCTTCCTACCACATAAAGAATTTGACAATATAATCACTAACTACCTACCTTGCAAGGGCTAATGGTCGCGAGTGCTTAGAACTTATTTGCAAAGAGTACCAATAGTAACTCAAATACCTTTAGTTGGGCAAACATTTTTACTACGAGTACAGAGTGAGTGAGTTTTCGAAATTTAAAGTCGACACTTTAAATGTTTCAAGAGAAAAAGGTTTCTAAAATGTTGAAAAGTTTATAAAAATGGATATTCTTTGTATAATATATATTGTTTAACATATAAAAAGTCTGCAAATTACATATACATTAATTAACGTCATTCAATCCCTTTTGGGGTGGACAGAACCTCGGATATTTATAGTATATGTATAGTATAATTATTATATATTGATGTATCTTCTAGGTCACTTATTAGCATGAAGATTGGGGTTGCGATGTTACAATGGAACACTGTTGACAGGTTGCTAGCCTATGTTCCAATAGAAATTGACCAAATAATTCCATTTACCGCAGTTCCTTAGTCATCAATTGAACTAGCCCCTTGCTAAGTACATTTAAGACTTGTGTTAAGGGTACTAGTCAACGTATATTTAACACATTTACTTGATATATATAGATAAATACATATATAGCATATAAAACCAACCATCGGACTGTAAAGCAGAATAAAACTGTAGTTTTTAACTTTTCCTCGACCGGGAATCGGACCCGGGACCTCGTGACCGCATTCAGGTGGTTAATCAATCGCGCCACGGCGGTCGTCACATACATAGAACCTTTTCATACCTATCACAAAGTACAAAGACAAAGCCAGTACTAAGAAAAGGAACAAATCTTGAAGCACGATAAGAATCGCGTTAGAATCGCTACATTAAGTTCGGAGATTAACTTTTCTATGCTAAAGTGTAACGCTAGCAGAATGATAGATTAACATCATAATGCCAGGCCCTGATACTGCTAAACCACTGTTATTGTTTTAGTATGTTATATAAATACAAGCTGTTAATTTGCAATTGTATGCACGTGAATATTTATTAAAAAATAATAAATAAAATAATGAAAAGCAAATCTTGTTATTTTATAATATTGAAGGATCATGAAATCACTTATTGAAAGTAAAAAAACATCAAAGTTCTGTCATTACCATAAATAAAATCATAAAATGAAATCTAAACAGACTAAACTATTTCGTAATGAGAAATGCCAAGAAACTGTGTTGACAATTTTTATAGTACGTTTAATAGTCATTCATTAGTACATGATCATAGCTTTACATCCAACAATATATTACTAACCTTACTTACTAAAATTCTTAGTATATACATACATATATATTTGCTCAGAATACTATTATTGCCAATTTGAAGGTCCATCAGAAAATAATTCAAGCCTTGGGAACAAAAACGATTCAGCTCAAGCAAGCTCTGATCTTCTCGCTAACACGTAAACACAATAATATTGATTTTGACCATATGTAGAAGTAAAAATAAAAAGTTCTTAAAACATATTCATATATTCACGCCTGTACATTCCCAACGATACTATAGATCGCCTCCTGGAACAATCCTGACAAATCTTTGTTCCTTCACTCTCACCTATTAACTATGTCATACGTGCTCTTCTGTTCTTCACACTCCGCACAACTGCCTTGAGTAGAATGAGATCTGAATAAGTTCTCTGCCTTCCATTTTGGATTTATCCATTTCTTTTGTAACCCTGCTGTCATCCTCATTGAATTATAAATAACATATGATAAGTTAATTTCCGCACAATATGATAAATAACTACCGGGACTTATCGCCGAGTCTGCCCGTGACCATGGCTGCTGCAACGTAGCCGAAACGTCGGGCTAATAAAGGTAACTTTATTACATAAAAACTTACGTGATAAGTCCCGTTAGTTATTAATCATGAGTGTAAATCGCGAATCTCTTAAAACTATATTTCTGCACAATATTTTCCAAATACTGAATACCCTAATACCAAATGTAGCAGAATTGAGTACAGGAAATAGTAGTGGCTCTCTGATTGATGTTGGAACAGATAAAAGTCTTCAGTGCCGTTTTCTTCTCATCTGACATAAATGTGATGATTAGCCCTTCATAAAGCGTAATTTGAGAGATTATGTTTTAGGTTTTGCTAGGATAGGGAAAAGAGGAAATCTTAATCTCTACCTACCTTTTAGAGATAAGATTCACGTGTTTTTGCTAAAATAATTTTGGTAAAATTTGGACAAAAGGATTATGTAATAAAATGCAATAGTAGTATTACTATTACTAACTGAAAATACTACGGTGAGAGAAAACATCGTGAGGAAACCTACCTGTTCCCCGAAGGTAATAGTTAGAGCTTGCAAATGGGCACTTGGGTGACAACCTGTCACATCTACTGACTACTATACTGAGTACTAACTATCTGGTCAACACGTGTGTTTGAGGTGGCCATAGAATTACTACCTTCGCAATTGCGATGAACTGAACACCTGAACTTTGACTATCTCGCAAGGGTTAATGGTCGTGAATGCGGTGGTGCTCTGCTTTCATCATAATAAATAAGTCAGGTAGATGGCCTTTTCTTCATATAGTAAATACTTACTTCCTTACATTACTAACCCTAATCAACCTACATACCAAACTTTCATCTTCCAAGCTTCTACCTACCCCTTCCAGTATAGCAGTCGTCACACTCTTCATACACACGCGTGGGTATGATCCAGTTCTCGAAACCCTGCCCTGACCCAATGGCACTGACGTTTGAACACCGGGGAAAAGCTTATGAGTCGAAAACACGGTGAGAAAATAATCTTCAAACGACTAGCGTAAGTTTGTTTCTTTGCTTGTTTAGCTGTTGCTATGGAAATTTTTCGTATTCGTTTGTACGTAAATAGAACTTGTAGCTATAACCGCCGAGTTGGTATGAGGTGTATGAGTGTCAATGAAGCGAAAGTGGTTTGTCGGGATCGGGACAGATGGGGATCCGTGATCTGTGCCTACCTCTCTATAGGGAATCGGGCATAACATGTTTAGAATTTAGATCAGAAGTATTTTTCTTCGTGGTATGTCGTCGACATTAAGAGTACGGATAAAAAAACATTGAGGTGACGTGCTAGCAACTTGTCACCATATTACAAACACACTATTATTGTGTTTTGTGGAAGTAGTCAAATATTTTTTTGATCAGCAGTAAATAATTATTGCAATGACAATGAGTTCGATTTATTTCCTTTTAGTCTCTAATATGAAGAACTAATGTTAATTAAATAGGGAAACAAACATAAAAATCATATGTCAACAAATACAAAAATCTAAATGACAAACAACCCGACCCTCCCACACTTCATCATCAACACTAGACGTGACAATCTTGAAGCATGACTCTCTAATCTTTATATAGCTGCCGCCTCCTAGCCAATGGCCGATGTATAGGAATAGCCAGCTCTTCAGTTGAATAATAGCGGGATAGGCACGCGCACTAAATTGTAAGTTTAAGAACTAAACTCTTGTATAGTTAGATTTTTGTATAGTTACATTCTTGTATAGTCAGATTCTTAAGGCCAGAATCCGTTAGAACCTACAAGAATCTATGTAACCGTATAAGTGTTTTATAATATTGTCAAGCTTTGGGTTAGTTATAGAATCTGGCGTTTTAGGAATCTAATTATATGAGAAATAGTTAATGTATATATCTATTGGCTTTCGTAGTTTAATTTGTGTTTATTATTATGTGTGTTTTAGACTAGTGTGTTTTGAATGCAAAGTATAGTGTTCTTAAAGCTAGTGTGAGTCAAATGGATTTAAGCCGAGGATACTGTGTTAGATTTCTTATTAGATGAAAACAATATAAAATTTGTGTGTTTAAAACTTATTTAATTTTTCTTAACTCTTCATATCACGATAGTGAAAATACTTTAGTTCAGTTCAAAGTTGGTTCCTATATAAAGCGATATGGTACACCGTTCTAATTACTAGTTACTCTATATAATGTAATGTGAATTTTATGTTACCTTTATTAACCTGCACTGTTATTACAGAATTGTGCATGCAAGCTTCTTACTACGGTATAAAAAAGCGGATTTCCTCATAAAATAATAATTCCAGAATATTCATTATACCTGACCTAACTATATAGCAACTTTTATAACCTTATATAATACATCATTTATTAACAACTGTATTCACATAAATATTAACTTAATAATCTCGGAGTGTATCATATAATATCTAATACATATGTGTAAGGCGGGTGTACGTAGCGTGAAGAACAGAAGAGCATGAATGACATACTTAATAGGTGTGAGCGAAGTAAGAGAGATTTGTCAGGATCGTTCCAGGTGGCGATCGGTAGTCTCTGTCTATCCTGTTAGGGAAGTAGGGACTTGAATATATTTATGTATGAGTTAGTGTTGTTGAGATCTGTATTTCAAGGGCAATGATGCACACGTTACTATAGTGTTTAGAATGTGGAATTTGATCATATTCTTAGTTATGTTTATGTATGTTGTAAATATTATTCTATATTTTAAATTATAGCTGTATTTATAGTTTTAAGAGATTCGCGATTTATACTCATGATAAATAAGTAACGGGACTTATCGCGTAAGTTTTTATATAATAAAGTTACCTTTATTAACCCGACGTTTCGGCTACGTTGCAGCAGCCATAGTCACGGGCAGACTATGATCATGGCTGCTGCAACGTTGCCGAAACGTCGGGCTAATAATAATGGTAACTTTATTAAATAAAAACTTACGCGATAAGTCCCGTTAGTTATTAATTACAACTGTATTCACATGAATTAAACTAACCTGTGAAACTAAATTATTTATAAATAAAATAACAATGAATTGTATGTTGTTATATTAATTAGGTACGTACATACTTGTATGTACAAGTAAATTGAACAATCAGTCATATTTTACATATACATAATATACATTCACGCCCTTTAATCCCTTTTAGAATGGACAGCACAGCACAGACATAAAAACATCTTCTAGGTCACTTATTAGCATGTATATTTAGGTTTTGATGTCATATGTATGAATATGTATGATTGCTAGCCTATCGCCCAATAGATTCCATATACCCCTAGTAATTTGGTTGCCTCCTACTACATGTCGGGAAGAACGGCAGCTAGTTAGTTCTTTTTACATCCCAGAAGAGAATATATAACAGTTACAATAATCTGTTATAGGTACAAGCCGTAATAATAAATAGCAATTAAGAATAGGGTTTCAAACAAATAGGTGATAAATCAAAGCTAATAAATAGATGAATGAATTTAAGACCATCTGTTGCGCGGTGTATATCGAGATCTACGTATCAATTTCCGCAATAACGGAAACTAATTGTCACTTTTATTTCGTTATTTTAAAATACTGATATACAAAACAATACCTATATACAAAACCATTCAAAAATTATAAAACTCATACATGTAGACTAGTTTAGATTTGAACAGACAAGTAATGCCTAATCTATAGTATATATAATCCACAATCAAACTGAAAAGAAAGAAAGGTAATTTTTGACTCCGCCTCCACCGAGACCCGAACCAGAGACCTCAGTATTAACAATCAAGTGGCTCTCAGTTTACCCGTGTGTGTAGGCACGTTAATCTTTTTTAGTAATGGAAACCCGTGCAAAGGTAAACATAACCTTTACACCTACATTGACGGATGAATGACTCATTTCCGAAGTCTGTTTGCCAACAAAATAAAAAAACACACACTTTTCCATCGAATGAATCAGCTGTTGTTGATTTTACATACATAAGCTTGTTCTGTGCGGATTCAGGACTTGAATGAATGTAACTAGCTGTTTTTGTTAGTGAAATGGCATAGGTAGAGTTAGTAATTAAAAAAACGTTGTTTATATATTGTATTTAACTGGCTATTGTAGGAATATATCTTTTTATTTTAAGTATACGTTGATTAGTACTTAAATCATAAGATGTGTTTGTTTTTAGGGAATATATTCCCTAAGTATATGTTGATTAGTACACATATCACAAAGTTTTAACTGTAGAAAGAATAATTTTCTTAATATTTAGCACAAAACAAAAAACACTCATGTTTTATTAGTGTTCCGGAGTATATTTATGAAATTTATCCATTTCCTTCCTTTCCTTTTTAATGTGTGTTTATACATCTTCACTATACCCAAAACCGATATAAAAATATAATAAATACATACATACACATCACGCCTGATTCCATGTAGAGGGGTAGGCAGAGATCACGTATCCCCCTCTGCCCCGATCCTGACAAACCACTTTCACGTCATTGACACTTATACACCTCCTCATTCACACTCGGCGGTTATAAGTACTTCTAACGTCATCCTAAAAATAAAATAAAATTTAATACCAGTATATACCCATAGAATTACTCACTGTTTTCCCAATAATATTTACCTGGCAGGGCTTAACACGTGCACCTCACTCAATTACGAAACCAATTGGAAATTAATGAGTGCGAATAAATTGAATTGCTTTTATGGTGAAACTGCAGTTAAAAAGGTCACTAGGTGGCGCTAGCATGAAATTTAAACTCATACATACATTTATTCAAAAACTCGTTAAAAACGTTACTTAAATACCAAAACATAAACCCCTACTGCTGTTGCTTGTACTGTCCTGGAGTTCCTCAATAATTAGTCAGGGAAATATCGTCCTGATTAATCATCGATAAGTGTGGAGATCCCAAAGCTAGAGCATTCTTCCCTCAAAATATTGCTATTCAGAGGAGGAATGCTGTGTCTTGGAAACCCTACCACCCTCCGACAGCGTTGACTACAACGATAATTTAATTATTTACATACATACATACATACACATCACGCCTGATTCCCTGTAGAGGGGTAGGCAGAGATCACGGATCCCCATTTGTCTCGATCCTGACAGACCACTTTCGCTTCATTGACATTCATACATCCTCTCATACACTCTCGGCGGTTATAGGTACTCCTAACGTCACCTTTTTTCAATATAGCGTCTATCTGACTGTTATATGTCTTATTAGGCCGGCCCCTACGTAACCGCCCTTCCACTTCACTCATATATATTCCTTTAGTCAATCTGCTATCATTCATCCGCATAACATGTCCAAACCATCGAAGCATGCTCTTATCAATCTTAGTCACTACATATTCTTTCAAACCGCACTTAATTATTTACTTTTTGTAAAATTTAAGTTTTTTATGTTTTAATTTGTATATATTTAGTTTCTTAATTTGTTAAACAGACAAATATTTTTGAAGTACTTAAATATTATTTTAATATCTTGGTTTGTTGAATAAATGCCTATACAATGTAAGGTATTTAATTATTATTTTTACTTTAAGTTTATAGTTTCAATTAGTTTATATATGAAGAGTTTGATGTTTATATAGAATATATATGAAATATATTGATATCTAGGCTATTATAGGTACATCAAACTTTACTTTTTTCAGTCGGTTGAATATTAAATAGTAATCCGTCGTGTTAGACAGGCCTCCAGATATGTATGTTTCAATAAATATCACACAAATAATCCTAAGTATATACGGAACACGAAACAATTTCATGTAGAATCTATAATACAAATAATATTACATGTTATCATATTTCATAACTCTTTTTACATATGTTTGATTATTAACGTAGCACTCTTTTAACTATTTTCTCTAAAATATAAATGTTGATCTCCAGTGATTCTGACATAAAACCAGCGTTGTGTTAGCTATCAAACGCAACATCCCTAGCTGAGTTAGAACCCTTTTGCTGCGATAATAACATGCACAAGTTATACCCTCTAGTTTGTAAGTTTTTATGGTAAACGTTTTGTATTGTGTATGTTTTTGTGGCTGCGAATAAACGTTTTTTTTTTGTATTTATTATTAATTGAACTATATTTTGTTGTAGGTGCGCGGGCCTGAGATAGTTAAAGTGAATACGGTTTGGAATCTACGGAAGACAAGTATTTTTTGTGACAGTGGTAAGTGTTTAGGATGTTTTAGGTTTCTGTATCTACAGAATGAAAAAAAAATAATAATAATAATCTTTATTGTTTCAAAACAAAATCCTTTTGAATAATGTGGCTGATGCCTCTTTTTAAGTTTACAAAACCTGTGTTAAGAGGCAATTATGTTTCATTATACCATATTGCATTATGTAAATCCGTTTTACCCTTAAATCGAATATAACTGAATCGGGTGCTGCCGGAAGCTAGTGATGCAGCCTTGCTGCATCGTATACTGAGGCAGCACCCTTTCATTGCATCAAAGTTTTTCATTATTGATGTTTATTGTTTGTGTCAATGTTCTTTAGTGCAGTGAACAAAGTATTTTCTTTCTTATGAAAAATTACAGCAAAAGGTAACTAATAGATACAACATGAGGGTTACATTTCGTGATAATCGCTTGTCACATGATATCTATGGTATCGTGTTTAATCCTTTTTATTAACTAGACATAATATGTTTTTTCTCAGATATCAAATTAAAATGTGGTGTCTACTTATATTAAACCAATTTTTAATCAATTGTTTACCCTATTTGATTGTGTATTTAACTGCCTTGATTAACAAAGAAATATCCCTGTATCCAGTTACCGTCTATAACATTTCTAGCAAAAAAAATCTCAATTACACAACATCTAAATCCAAAATTATCTCATACATTCCTAAACTCAACAAGCCGTGTGAAAACATATTTACCTGCTTCCGGCGTCATATCACTCTATGACAGTTCCAAAACACGTAAACAAATCCATATATCATTCGTTCATTCGGTCAGTACATAAATTAGGTGTGGCCATTAACAGGTCAGAGCTAAAAATAGTCGCAATGACGCGGAAGAGCTAGAAAAATAGCGATAGCTGTTTTGGATAAAGCCTACGCAAAGAAATTTGCATTCCAATTTTTTTTAGCAGTTAGGTAATTGTTGTTGATTTTTTTCATCAGCTTGGAAGATGATTGTTGTGTGGTGTAAGAGGTTAAGATGGTTTGCCTAATCTAGGGAAATAGAAGTTATATTTATGTATGTGACAGGCTAGCAATGGTTGGCAAGAACAAAAATATTGACTACTTTTAAGCTAAAAAGTCCTGTAGATATGGCGTCACTTTTTATTAATTTTCTTGTTAAACTATAAACTTAAAATAAAAAACAATATTAAGTAATATTAAAAGTCTCTTTATATTAATTATTTAAAGGCAATAAACATCTCATTTTACATTATTCATTTTGCATTCATACCCAGAAGATGCTACCAAAACACCCAGAACACTAATCAATTCGGCAAAGTTCGTCAGGAGGCTAACCGTCTAATAAAATTGCCTTGAATTTATGCATATTTACAATTTTGGGTTACCATACTTTCTTGAAATGATCTTTGCCAAGATGACATATACAGAAGTGCATAGATATGAATGAAACAAAAATATTGAACCAGAATCTAGTAAAAAGCATTTATGATAAGGTTTACACCGGATTTACGTCAATTAATTAAAAATGCAACAGAACCAAAAAAACTGGGAACCGTGATCTCAACTTTTAGAAAAACGTGCGTGTCGTGTGTACATTCCATACACGTGTATTTCATGTAACACTTCATGACCAAATGTGAGGTGAAGTAGTGAGTAATTGCGTGTGTCATTAGGCAGTCAAAAGTACAGGTGGAAATTGTAAATAGAGTGCTCGGTTGTGGTGTAAGCATGAGCGGATAGCGATTTATTAATACTTAAGGTCACGTGTTAGGTGGGAAGTGAAAATAATATTAGCGTGTTAGGTGAGAAATTTGTGTGGGTGAATATTACTATTTGCGAGATGTCATTCTTGCAAGAATGTAGGACTGGATTTTACTTGTACAATTATAATAATAATAATAATATAATAATAATATTTGGACATTATTACACCAATTGAACTAGCCCCTTGGTAAGTACATTTAAGACTTGTGTCAAGGGTACTAGTCAACGTATATTTAAGATATGTATACATATTATACATAGATAAATACATATATAGCATATATAATCAACGACCAGACTGGAAAGCAGTAGAAAAGCGTTGTTCTCAACTCTGCCTCCACCGGGAATCGAACCCGGGACCCCACGATTAGCGTTCAGGTGTCTACAATTGGGTAGCTACTTTTGCCAATTGTCATTGGTTTTAGATTTATTTTGGTATCTCTATCCGGAATTAACTTAAACAAACTAATTATAGTAATATTTGTCGTGTACTTACATAGGCACACATATATAACTATATTTACATATAAATGTTTTATTATTATTAAATACCGGTTCGATTGGTTTAAATGTTGTAAGGGGATAGTGGACTTGTATGAAGAGTAATTGAATTGTGTATTGATTTTTATATGTTACGATTTAATTTCCCAGTCAAAACCTTAATAATAAAATAAAATTTGTATGTATTAAAAAAAATCGAGTACATTTGTGCAATAAACAAAATTCGTAATTACATAATTTAGTATGGCGCACTTCGCGTGGATATCATACTATTATTCATATATTATTATATTTGGTTTTAAATGAGTCCACTTGTCATAAATCACTACCTCTTCAATCATAAGGACACGCAAGCTTCTGACAGCCGCAAGGTTGTCTCTGGTATGTTATGTACCAGTTTATTTTCACAAATTAATGGCGAAAAACAAAAACACACGCACATCACCTGTCACTTTGCTGTCACGAAATTTTGAATCTTAATTTATTGTTTTTAAGTCGATAAAGAACAAACACTTTTAAGACCTTGCGAGACATTACGAAGCTTGCGTCTCATTTTTGTAATTGTAGAGATAATTAAATGATCACCTCGAATGTAATATAAAACGCTAACTACATCAACACCTAATGTGATAGGTGGTAAGCCGTGTCGCCATTTACAAGCTCCACCAATAACTATTTCCAGGAATTAGTAGGTTTAATACCAATAAAACCACTTATTCTCAGTAACATATACAATTCAAAACATTTATAATGAAAACTTACACTACAGTATTTTTTTTTATATTATAGTTACAGTAAAAAGGTTACACAAATTACAAGGGTAAATTACTTGGTTTTCCCACTATGTTTTCCCTTACTCTAGCTTCCAAATCGCTCCTCTCTTACGTTTGAGTCCCAGTCCTGGCACTATTCTCTGGCTTCGGTCCATGCTTCCGCAGTCACCTGGTTGGTGGTCTATTTTCGAGCTTTTAACGTGACTTGTCTATTTCTAGGTTATAGTTAACCTTTTAGATTAAAAGTCGCAAGGAATGTAGCGTAAAAGAATGTCTTTTTAATATGATTTTCTGTTTATGTGTGATGTGATAGGATATCTATATAGTATTCTGGGTATTGCATATTCATCTTGATGACTCATCAAGGTAATGTTAAGAGTAATCAGGGTTTAATATGATTAATGGTATTTGATTTGATGGTATATGACACTTTTTCTGAAATTTTCCTAAATTATTGTTCCTGTATATGTGAAGAAAAGTAAATACGTTTTACTTTAAATAAAGTTGTTAATCTTTATTGAAATTAATATAAATAGTATTGGTATTGTATTACTTTTTAACAAGTAGACTGGACGCAAATCATTAACGTAACCAAATCGGAAATATCATCAAAATTAATTTAAATTAATGTTAAGAGACTTTTTTTAACGTTAGCTTTTCAGACTTAATCATCATTGAACATACTACTTTTTGTAGGAAGTATATTAAATGTTAAAAATATGTATACTATATACCTGTATTTATTAAATTATTAAACAATATTTACATGAGGTAATAAATCAAAATAATATCTATATAAATAAAGTTGAAAATAAACTGATAAAATATATAAAATAAAATCTTACAGCTAAATATATAAAAATAATGTACATTTTACTGAATAACAAACTTCAATTATTTAAAACTTCAATTATACCAAGTAACCAGCATTCTTCTACTAATTATATACCATAACACAGAATCGACTAATCCATATTCCAAACAAACAACACACTATCAACATACGAACTAAACCACATAAATCAACACGCAATCAACCTTCAAACTCCGATCCAAAGTAGAAACTTTGTGTCACGATAAAAGGGTTGCTAGTACAACCTTCCTAGCTGGTTTGACGTTCTTTAAAAGCTTTTAAGAGATAACAGCGTCGTTCCACCTGCCTGGGTGGACCTAATGAAAACTGACGTCGGAACACGTCGGTCTACTTAGATAAGAGGTGACGTGAGATATATAGAATGTATATTGAATAGTCACGTCTCAAAATTGAAAATATTTAGTAGGTTATAGTTAGGGATAGTCGGAGTTTCGATGGTATTAAGAAAGGAACTGGCGTTTGTTAGAAATTACATCTCTTATAATATTTTCCAAGAAAAACGCCACTTATCTCGTATATTTTACCTTTTCTTGTTACCACAGTTTTAGGCACTACTTAGTTTATAAAATATACGCGATGAGATCCGTTTTTCTATTCTATAAAATAAACGGAATATAAATCGTTAGTCTCCCATAAATATTATCTCTTGTAATATGTCAGGAAAAAGGTTGATAGGTAATATTCTACTGCCTTTTCTGATTATTCTGTAATTGACGAAAAAATAAGAAAAAGGCTCTTACTTAAGAAAACGTTTTTGATTTAACATACTATTGACATTTTTCACACAATATTTTAAGATACAATATCTCCTTGGTCGCTTACCCTAAATTGTTTGTTTCGCTGACAGTTTGTTAGCCCACCTAATAGATCAAATTCATCCCTAGTCCTTTAACTGCATTACGACACGTCGGGTAAAACGGCAGCTAGTTCTTTTTACGTCCCATCTAGCATAGGTCTATTGTCTTCCTCTCGTTACAGTACAAGCAAGTATTGTCAGCATGTTGCAAACCATCTGTCAATATGTTGGCAGTGCAATTGTATAAGACAATCAGGGGCTGACCAGCTCAAACTCAGCTGCAGAGTAAACTTGCCTCGAACGGAACCGAACCAAATGCTATTAAGCTAACAAAACAGGGATAGAGGAAAGGTTTGGATATGGTTGTTTTTAAAACGTTGCGTTGGATTAATTAGAATATTTTAAAGGTTTTTTGTTTTTGTTGTAGAATATATTTGAAAAGTAATATATAAAAATATATTTAAAATGACATATCGATCTAGGGCCTAGCAGTTACTAATTCTATTGGGTGGTTAACTAGACGTACTATGTTTAATACAAGCTTAACGCCAAATAGATTCCCCTTATCTTGTAAGTCCACTTTTGTGGTATAGGTTTTTCGTATGAATAGGCGACCAACTACCAAAGCTACGCAAACCAGCATTACGGATATACTACTAACGGTAGAGTTATAGTAATAAAAGATAACTGTTGTAGCGCAAATGTTATAATTTTTAATTAATGTTTTATACTTGACTTCTCTAATATTTCTACATTTATCTATAAATGACTCTCTAATGAACTAATTATTCAGGACTTTTCGATCTATCCTCTATATGTCTTTTTGTATTATGAATGTTAGTGTACATATGCATTCAGATTAATTTATAAAATATAAATAAATCACGCTTACACATTAATTTATAAAAAATAATGAAATCACTTTTTAACTATAGTTAGTGTAAGCAATTTTACAGTCATATCCATTTTTACCCATTATTTCTTTTATCTTAGTTATTTTCGTTGCCAACTTTGAGAGTTTGCTGCGGCGCATCGAGTTGTAAGTTTCAATTATCATTGAGCATCTTGTCTCTGCCAGGACTTCGTTTGTGTAAACGAACCTTAGCATTTAAATAACTAATTGATTGTTCGGAAGAACCAGTACTTTTGCATATAAACACACATAAATATTATTAATTATACATATACATCACAAAGACAAAGGTCACAAATCCCTATTTGTCACTTTTTACACTTGTTCATACATACGCGATGGTTATAGGTACTTCTAACGTAACTTATTCACACTTGAAAACAACTATTTCCGAAAACAAATGTACACGATTGTTCGATATTTTGAGATAATAATATACTTGAGTTCATTTGTATAAAGACACGTGACCTACTCAAATCCTATATTTCAACAAATAGTACTCAATGTGACAGGAGGTGAGTTTAATAGCTTTCTTAGATAATAATAATAATATTTGCACATTATTACACCAATTGAACTAGCCCCTTGCTAAGTACATTTAAGACTTGTGTTAAGGGTACTAGTCAACATATATTTAAGACATGTACACATATTTTATATAAATAAAAACATATATAGCATATATAATCAACGACCAGGCTGGAAACCATTAGAAAAGCGTAGTTCTTAACTCTGCCTCCACCGGGAATCGAACCCGGGACCCCACGATTAGCGTTCAGGTGTCTAACCGATCGCGCCACGGAGGTCATCAATATATTTACTATAACCTATTCTATTGTATAGACAGGATGTTTTCCTTTAGTAAAATACAAAAATACACTTACTTTCTTGAAACCTCCCACGCAGACATAACCTTGAAGACTTAATATTTCCTCAATACCTTTTATAATAGAGTTACAATTGCATCAATAAGATATACCTATAAATAACAAAATTCTACCCTTTTACTTTATAAGTTCAAACCTAATAACTTCAGCGTACTGAAAAGAACATGTATGAGAAGGTTAATTAGTGACTGAAGCAAAAGAGGTTTGTTAGGATCATTCCAGATGGTGATCAAAAGTCTCTATTTATTTAGTTAGGTAAGTAGAGATGTGAATATATATATATATATATATTTACAAGAAAGAAAACTAAATATATTGCTGTATGTAATATATACTTACGTATCAAATCACCACAACATATTTTTATTATTTCATAATTCCCGCGGGTATAAAAAACTTTTTACGTTCCTTAAAGACTTGGATCACTGACTTTCAGACGTTGTCTGCAGTTGATTGACGATTTTATTATACTTTTACTGCAAACAGCTGAGTTGGCTATTCGAAACTGCACCTATAAAATTAAAACCGTCCCCCGTCAGCCTGGGACGTGGATAAATTGTGAGTAGCTGCTTTTTTACCAGGCTTGTATGAGGGTTAAGTATGGAATAGAATATATTGGTTTATGAAGGCTTTTGTTGTTAATAATTGTGTATACATACTAGTATAAGGTATAAAATATATCTTCACTATCATTCTGTCAGCTGTCAAGGGTAAAAATAATTTATGTTATCCACATTATAAGGACAACTTAAATGGGTGTGAATTTTCTACTTTTTTCCTCTTTTTGAAACCCTCTAGTCTTGTTTAAGACTTCAATTGTATATGAAGGAATAATATATTTAGTCACTGGGTAAAAATGAATTTGTATAGTAATTGTTTATCACTTAAATAAGCATATGCATACGAGTATAAAACGATTCCCAGTGGAGGTAGAGTTAAGAACTACGCTTTTCTTCTGGTTTGCAACCTGGTCATTGATATTAAATGCTTTATGTGTATTTTTTCTACGATAATAAGTTTATATTTCTTAAAAATACGTTGATACTGTACCCTCATTACATGTTTTAAATATACTAAGCAAGGGGCTAGGTCAATTGACAGCTGGCTACATTTTAAGTAGTCCCAGATTAAAGGAATTTTGTAGTTGGTATTTTCGAAACCATTTCATTGCCTTACCGAAAGAATGAAATTGTTTCACGATTTTACGACCAAATTCGGGTTATGCGGTTGTTAGGAACTATTTAGTTTTGTTTTACGACCTCTCAACTTGGCTAGTTCGGGAACAGAATAAATGTATATATAATATGTCTCTTTGTTAACTAATATATCATTATGTAACCTCTTTAATACTTACATTGTACATAGCTTAAATAACATAGGTTTCTATAAGTTTTTATATCTTTTAATTAATTTGTATTACCTTGGCCACTTTAGAATTATTACGTAGACGTAGGTATTGATAGTGAACGTTTGTATGATTACTAGTACATCACCGAATATATGTAAATCAATAATCTTTTAATCACCTGCCGTGCCAGGAAGAACGGCAGCTAGTTATCATTCTATATAAACCGAGATTACCACGTAAAGTGATTATACCCCTTTATTCTTAATAATAATAATATTTGGACATTATTACACCAATTGAACTAGCCCCTTGGTAAGTACATTTAACACTTATGTTAAGGGTCAACGTAAATTTAAGAAATATATACACATCATATACATATAGACAAATACATATACAGCAACGACCAGACTGGAGAGCAGAAGAAAAGCGTGGTTCTTAACTCTGCCTCCACCGGGAATCAAACCCGAGACTTCACGATTAGTGTTCAGGTGGATAACCAATTGCGCCACGGAGGTCGTCTATTCAAGTGTCCCGTGTTAGTATAATGCGTGAAAAGAATATTAACTAACTGCCGCCCCTCGGCTTGTCGTAAGAGGTGACTAGAGGACTAGGGGTAAAAAGAATATTGGGCAATGGTCTTGCAATCTAAAAAGTGGGCTATTTAAGCTACAAAGTCATGTTATATGTTACATGTTATGCGGATGAATGATAGCACATTGACAAAAGGAATATATATGAGTGAAGTGGAAGGGTGGATCTGTGATCTCTGCCTACCCCTCTACAGGGAATCAGGTGTGATGTGTATGTATGTATGTTAGTCATGTTTCCAAGGTTATTTCAACCCGGAAAGGGATTTAAAACGTGAATGTATATGTTTTATGCGTAAATGCAAGTCGAATACTTCCCTGAAGGAGTGGCATTGTTAAGGGATCCCTTTTTAAAAGTTTCGCTCCCGGGACCTCATTACAAGTTCTCGGACTTAGTGATTTGAACGGAATGAGTTTCACCTTTTCTGGAAAACTTCAAGCGAAGTTAAGTGTTCACTTTTTCTTCGCGAATCTTCTGTTTATTTTTTTCCCGGTTGTAAAACGGATAGCCTCTGGCGAAGTGTGGGATTGAGGGTTAAGTTTGTTTTTTTTGGAGTTTTGTAATGATGTATGATTGTTAGATGATTGCTTTATATACAATGACCTACATTTGTATAGATAACAACTTTAAGAGACTTATGAATGTTCATGTTAGACTTTTTTCAGATTGAGCTTAAAAGTGAATATTATCTCAATATGAATACAAGATAGTCTTTTGTCAAAAGTCTTACCTGTCATAGTGATAAGTGATATACTAAATCGTCGTAAGAAAATAGTGGCTATTATTAATTTTATTCCAAAATAAATTCAATTTTTTGAACCGTATTTTTGTTCAGGAAGAAATATTCGCATTTGAAAAATTTAAAGACGTAGTACATTTAATGCAAATCGCAATTAACGTCAAATACGAGTATTTGTACAATAATACAAACAGTTCATTACAAAAATCCTACATCCTCATTAGTTGCACAACAGCTATATATATCAAATCATTAGCCGTAAAGATCAAATAGCAATAATGAACAGAAGCTCAATTTTTCCCTTTTGGACAATAGAGAGATATCAAAGTCAATAAAACGAGTGCTGTTATACGACAAAAGATGTCGTTAGCTCCGTTTTCAGTGATTACTGCAAAGAATGCTTTGTCCCTTTTAGACGTGGGTTTTTCAAATAAGTTGGAAAAAGACCGAAGTATGGCTCATTGTATGGTCAAGATAAGGGCGTGTTTGAAAGGGAATTTATTTTTAGCTCGAAATGTTTTAATTGGAAACTGCGGTCGATGGTTTGGCCATGTTATGTGAATGGATGCGATGAATTTTGTATGACATGTAGTCTGGTTTTTTATAGACAAGCGTGGGAATAAAAGAATTTACCGATGGAATCCACCATTTGATAGATATGCTTTTCATTCGAAATACTGGGTTAAAAATTCTATTTTTCTCCTTACACAAGTAATGATGACTGATATAATTTCAACTAACAGTGAAAGATACATTATACACCTTAATAATGTAAGGAAAGTTTATAATTGTATGGAATTCCACACCGTGATTTACAGTAATTAGACAACACTACTTAAGTTAAGTTCGATGTTGCAAGCTGAAGTGGCAGTGGGCCGGTCACGTATGTCGCAGAACCGACGACCGTTGGAGCAAAGCGGTTCTCGAATGGCGACCGCGTCTCGGTAAACGTAGTGTAGGACGCCCCCCTGCCAGGTGGACTGATGACCTGAAAAAGGTCGCTGGTAGTGGTTGGCTGAGGGCCACAAGTGATCGTGTTTTGTGGCGTTACCTTGGGGAGGCCTACGTCCAGCAGTGGACTGTCATAGGCTGATTGATTGATTGACTTAAGTTAAATTTAGAAGACAGTAACAATTTAATGACGTGTGATCACCTCAATCCTAACTATCTACTTACTATGAGTATAAATTAATAAATTAAATAAGTAATACACTCCCAGGCTCTAACCCTAATCTCTGACTACCCTACAAGCTTTAATGCCCGTAACTGTTCACACCTTATCACCAGTACCTCCAAAGCCTTACACAATGATTGGTAAACACGATATCCGGTTGGAGAGACGTGTCATACGCCTTGTTATCGCACTTCCGGTAGGCATTTTGGAAAATGGCCGTTGTCTGGAGAAAATCATTTTGATAAAAATCACGACATCTAGAAAGGAAAAAAGGAACTAAACTTGACAGTTTTTTGTTATATGTACATACGTTATAAGTCCTGAAAAAAACTCATGATTAAGTAGATAAAAGCTGGCAACTTTTCCTTCTGGTAAAGCGTTGAATATGATAACTATTTTTCTTCATGTTGTCATGTCGTAGGAGATAAGCTAGGTTGATAAAAGAACTATTTTAGTTAGATTAGCTTATAATTATGGTAAAATGATAGGCTAACAGCTTCGCAACAATTTAAAAATTGGAAAGTACTTGCAAACTAGTGTTAAGGGCAAATACAAAATAGTAGCAACAAAAGAAATAAATATTTCTTTCAACCTGCCTGATGTGTCTGTATATATACTCTATAAATATAGTTATTTCTTTAAATAATTTATATGTTAGTGTATTTCAAGGTAGCTTACAAACAAGGTTATATTTAAAGCCTCCGTAAATCATCTCGAACCACTTCCGTTGTTCTCCGCTGCATTTGAATATGCAAATCCTCTGCCCAACTAAGAACTGAATAATTGAGTTAATTTTCTCACAAAACTAACTGAATAATTGTTTTTAGATGGCTTGTAGTGAATAATGTGAGATATCTATTAATAGTTCTACGTAGCTCAGTTGTTTGGGGCATGACTCTGTATCAGTAGGTACAGGGTTCAAATCTAACTTGAGCGTGTACCAATGGAAATGAAGTTTAATGGATTTCTATGTACATTGTCGTAATAAAATAATAATTTATGAAATGCATCGAATACTACGGTGAGAGAAAACATCGTGAGGAAACCTAGCTGTTCGCCGAACAGGTAATAGTGCTTGTAAATGTGTGTAAATGGCGACAGCTTAAAACCTGTCACATTAAGTACAAGAATATAAGAACAATAAGAAGTGGCCATAGAATTACTACCTTCGCAATTGCGGAGATGGACATCTGAACCTCTAACTACCCCGCAAGGGTTAATCGTTGTCGGTCATCGGGTTAAACGTTTATCTTTGTCTAGAATAATATTATAAAAATAAGTTAATATCATTTAAGCTTTCCTTGGTATTTGTTACGAAAATCTTTGACGCTTTCGGGTAACTTTTAGTAAGGGCCATCTTGTAAAAGCGATCCACGGATTCACCCGAAAGTCCTTGTCAACTTTGGCTGAAAAACTGATTGTCTCTCGCCTACCTGAACTCTCAAATTACTTTTTCTAAAAAAACAAAAGTTGATTAAAAAAAGTTTTCTAATATTTGCATTAAATGAGCTTGTCATGGTTTTGGGATTATTCAAGGAGGCTAAAGGTGACTAAGATAAATTTCATTAATCTTTAAGAGTCAATCAATCAACCTATATCGGTCCACTGCTGGACGTAGGCCTCTGCAAGGTTACGGCACAAAACACGATCACTCGTGGCCCTCAGCTAACCATTACGTGCGACCTTTTTCAGATCATCGGTCCACCTAGCAGGGGAGCGTCCTATATTATATCATTAATTATATAAAACGGATTAAAATGACATATTTTGCTTATTTTATGTTACTGGATCATCAGTCAATATTACCTTACTAAATAAACCTAGTTCATAGCTGTTCTTCATAGTATAGGTAGTCATATTGTGCAAGCATATTATAAATATATTAAATACACTGGCGTCATTCAAACTCTTTCAGTGTGGACAGGATCTCTAAGACATAATTAAATCATCTTGGTCACTTTTGAATATTATTATTAATACTAAAATGTGCTAATGTATTTCACATACCATTCCATTTTAAGTATCAATTATTCTTTTATTATATTATATATAACCGCCGAGTGTCTATGAAAAGATGTACTCGTATGAATGTCAATGAAGCGAAAGTGGTCTGTCAGGATCGGGAAAAATGGGGATCCTAGATCTCAGCCTACTCCTCTACAGGGAATCAGGCATAATGTGTATGTATTATTTATCCCCCAACCATTATATACATATAATAAGCTAAAACTAAGTCAAAATTCCTTTTTCCCAAAAAGTAACCTAAAATTCCATTCATAGAAAAGGCGCCAAAGCAACAGCTGTTGCGCGGGCCATTGAAAAGCTCAATTGGACCTCCACGGAGTCTTTTCAGTGAAGCGACCTTTTTTCTCAATTCAGTTGACTAAAACCTTTTTGTGTTGCGCCTCAATGAATGCCCCAAAGAGGTTTTTGTTCAAAGAGATTATTTTTAAGTGATAGTCGATTTGATTTTATAGTCATATGTATTTTATTTAGTTTATAAATCGTAGAATCTAGGATACATTAATAAATACGAAATATTAAATTTAAATTCTTGTTGCTGCGATGGCTTTTATATAGAATTTAATTTACAGGCTAACAGCTTTGCATATATTCTACTAACCTTATCATCTATTAATTTAATCTTATTTAATAAAATTCTAACTAGTTCTACGATATTTGATGTTTCATATAATTTTATGTTGTTACATTCGTCGTTAATAAAAATTTCATAATAATAATGAAAAACGTTCATTTACAGCCACAAAAACATAAACAATACGAAACGTTTACAATGAAAACTTACAAACTAGGGGATAAAACTTGTGCATGTTATTGTCGCAGCAAAAGGGTACTAACTCAGCTGAGTATGTTACGTTTGGTAGAAAACGAAACCTTGGCCTCAAATTTTTCATTAGTTAAAACATTTTATATATAAGCCATATGTTATTTCACAGTTCAGTTACTTCTATATTATAAAATGCTATAATAAAATATTACGTATGCTATATGTTTATATCTACATAGTTTCTATAAATAGTAACAAAAATAAAAAAATATTTATTCCATATTCGACTTCGAACTCGACGCAGCTCAGTAATTCGACGTATAGCTCAGTTGTTTGGGGCTTTGCTCTGTATCAGTGGGTACAGGGTTCAAATCCCGCTTGAGCATGTACCAATGGAAATGAAGCTTAATGAATTTCTATGTACATTTTCGTAATAAAAATACATCTACAAAATGCGTCAAATTATACGGTGAGGGAAAACATCGTGAGGAAACCTACCTGTTCGTCGAACAGGTAATAGTTAGTGCTTGTAAATGGCGACATGGCTTACCACCTGTCACATTGAGTACTGACTATCTGGTTAACACGTGGGTTCGAGGTGTCCATAGAATTACTACCTTCGCAATGGCGAAGTTGGAAACCTGAATCTCTGAGTATCCCGTAAGGGTTAATGGTCGTGAATGCGTATGTATCTTTATATATACATAAATATGACTATAATATTTCTGATCAGAGTTTCCATAGGTCTTTGTCGCTAGATAACTCTCGAGTTGTACTCTAAGCCGGGCTGAGCCTCCTCGCTTTCAACTCTGCAGATTAAGCTCCGACCTTCTGTTTAGATGTAGGGTTGGCACAACACATTAGTGGTAATTGATGAATTAAATAATGAATTTGTATGTATAATTTTGTGATGAATGAAGGTATTTTGTATGGTATTATTAATTGATAAATTAGTATTTATATTATGTGAGATAAATTAAACTATATAGTGTTGTATTGTATATACACTTTTAAAAGCGAGATTATTAAACACAAAATAAATAGTTACGGTTTTTCTGGTAATTATTATTTGCTAATCTGTTATCTGTTGTTTAATGACGATAATTATTAAATGTTATTATTCAAGATGGTCAAAAGTAATAGACAGAAGAAATTCCCTGAATCTGTGAATTAAAACTGTTGTCAGCATTAAATAGATATTAGAAACTAAATATTACTTATATCAAAATTAATCTTTACTTGCCATAACCATTAGTAGCTCTTAAGTGGACTTAGTAGCTTTTTATACTTCTGTTCATAATTAGGATAAAATCGACTACGAGTATAAAAAGAAAAAAAGGAACCCTAAATGGAATGAAAACAAAAAATTAATTAATAAATTTACCATTAATAAATAAACGATAAATGCCAGTGCCAACCCTAGTAATTAGTACAATTTATTTACAATTTCATTCGCGTTGTATTACTTTCGGATGTTCAGTGGGGGAATTTATCGTAGTACCTTCGTAGTAATTCCTAACTTCGAGCTACGGACTTTGTACGTGCTACGGACTGATAGAAGGAACGTTGCTACGAAATTTCTCTAACAACTTTTACGTTTACGTGTTCAGGGATTGAATGGAATTTTATCAGCTGCTTTTTAAATTTCTATGTGAAGTATAATTGTATGTTTTAAATACTTCAATATACATAAAATGATAAATAGTATTCTATTTAATAGTTTAATAATAATATTTAAGACATTATTACACCTATTGAACTAGCCCCTTGGTAAAATCATTTAAGACTTGTGTTAAGGGTACTAGTCAACGTATAATTAAGAAATAAACACTTATTATAAAGACAAATGCATAATTATAGTATATATAATCAACAACCAGACTGGAAAGCAGACGAAAAGCGCAGTTCTTAACTCTGCCTCCACCGGGAATCGAACCCGGGAACTCACGATTAGCGTTCAGGAAATTAGCCAATCACGCCATGGAGGTCGTATACTTATTTGATTTGTGATAGTTTGCAAGTAAAATGTATGCTAACTAGCTTTTATTCACATGTCGTAGGAGGCGACTAAGGGACTAGGGTAAGTGGAATATATTGGGCGTTGGAGTAGCAACCATTCACTAATGTTCCATATGACATCACAACCACACTGTTCATGCTAAGTGCTTTTGAGGATACATCTGCGAGGTTCTGTTCACTCCAAAAGGGGTTCAAGGATATTAATATGTATGTATTTAGAATAAAACTTTCACATCATCATATTTCACAAAAAACAAAAGACAAACGCTTTCACGATCACTACCCATGCGGTTTAATCAGAGGTTCAGGTATCCGCAAATATATATAATCGCGAAGGTAGTAATTCTATGGTTTCCTTGAACACATGTGTTGACCAGATAGTCAGTACTCAATGTGTTAAACTGTGTCGCCAGTTGCAAGCACTAACTATTACTTTATAGATTTCCCCACGATGTTTTCCCTCACCGAACATTATATTTCCTAATTTAGTACCTTCAAAACGTAATTGTAAGCTCGTCTCTATAACTAAAACACCTTA
Source organism: Leucoptera coffeella (assembly GCA_030578115.1). Lineage (NCBI taxonomy): Eukaryota > Metazoa > Arthropoda > Insecta > Lepidoptera > Lyonetiidae > Leucoptera > Leucoptera coffeella. Next base: position 58,925 of record JAMBLF010000240.1, read on the forward strand.
ATCTCTAAGTCACTTCTTCTGACATGTCCCAAATAAGGCAACTTTTTTGATCAAGCGTGATGTAATGGTATTGTCATGGTATAACCATAAATACATACATACATGCACAACACGCCTGATTCCCTGTAGAGGGGTAGGCAGAGATCACGGATCTCCATTTGTCCCGATCCTGACAGACCACTTTCGCTTCATTGACATTTATACATCTTCTCATACACACTCGGCGGTTATAGGTACTCCTAACGTCACCCTTTTTCAATATAGCGTCTATCTGACTGTTATATGTCTTATTAGGCCGGCCTTTACGTAACCGCCCTTCCACTTCACTAATATATATTCCTTTTGTCAATCTACTATCATTCATCCGCATGACATGTCCAAACCATCGAAGAATGCTCTTTTCAATCTTAGTCACTTCTTTCTCATCTTCTTTCAAACCGCAACCTTCCCTTATCACACTATTTTTAATTCTAACATTTAATGTCATTACTAACATACTTCTTAGTGACCGCATTTCGATGGCATTGATTCTACTTTTTGTGCTTCTTTAGCCGTACCCTACTTTCACTACCATAAGTCAATAGTAATACAATGGTTAATATTAAAATATATTATTATGAGAGTACTATAACAATAGGATTGGAGTAGTCGTAAAACCTGAAAAAGTATTCATCGAAACCCTTATATTCTTATCAAAATCGTCCAATATAAGTTTAATGGAAGGGGATTGAGTTATGCTATACTGATTCAATAACTGAACTTATTATTGTTCTACTTGGAATATTCGAACAAAATTTGTACTAAATAATTATATGTTTTAGTCTACACTAAACCATTCAATCTTTAGGATTATCTATTATGGAGAAGGAATACAGATATTAATGAAATGATAGTGGTTTGTAAACATGAGTAAAATAAAGATCGGTAATATATGATTAGTCGTTTACGAAGAAATAGGCGTGAACGTAAACGTACGCTTCACGACTTGTGTATACACTCTCCTTTTTATTGTTGTGTTGTCAGGGGCTTGAGTGTCTATCTTCGAAATTTCGAAGGCATGTAAGGCAAAGGTATGGTTCACTCGAAGCCTGCGTTTCACTAGATAGACAGCACCCAACCTGATAGGAAGTGAACCGTATTGCCGCATATTAACACTTGCTACCTATCCCAAAGGATTGACAAGTTTCCTCACGTTGTTTTTCCTACACTGTTAGGAACTGTAAATTATGTACTTAAATAAAAAAACATTTAGGCGTGAACTGTAAGAAAATAAAATTTACTTTAGTTCAGAATGAATCCATCCCTGCGGGATAGTTTAGAAGGGTTGACCCCATTGAAAGCTTATAATACTTACATTTTATGCCCTTTTTATTAAGGGATTGAACGATACTGAAAAACGTGATTCACATCATAACGCACAAGATGTAAGGACCTACATTTTTATTGGTTCGGGTTATGTTATTGATCTTCTTATTTATACATATACTTTATTTATTGTTTTTAAGGAATATATATGAGTGGAGGTGGAAGGGCAGTTACGTAAGGGCTAGCCCAATAAGACAAAATTCTGTTAGATAGACACTATATTGAAAAAGGATGACGTTAGGAGTACCTATAACCGCCGAGAGTGTATGAGAAGATATATGAGTGTCAATGAAGCGAAAGTGGTCTGTCAGGATGGGACAAATAGAGATCCGTGATCTCTACCTACCCTTCTACAGGGAATCAAGCGTGATATGTATGTGTGTACTTTAGTGACGCTAGGCATTTTAGAGTACACAGTAGTTTAAGTGTTACATACATACTCGTATGTATATCCTCGCCTCTATGTTCTTAAAGAGATAGGCAGATACTATCAATCGCCACCTGGAACGATCTTGACAAATTTCTCTTGCTTCACTAACTCTTCTATTCTTAACGCTGCGTACACTCGCCTTGAGAAGAATATTTGCAAATTGATCTAGTTAGTTTGAGTATCCATCTCTGTATTGAAACATATATTCTTATAAGTTACTAGACTAGATATGTATTGCAATACGTATAAATATTTATTATTATTTTACACAAAAACGTTAAACAGTTAACATTACAAATTATAATATAAATTAATATTACAAATATAACGTAAATTACGTACACATATATGAAGCTTAAAAGTGGTTTCCGGTAATGATGAAAACTGCAAAATCCTACATAACACAGTCCCATACTACGAATAGGTCAAAGTCGTAGCTTAATATCTCCTGAAACACAGCCTCATAATTCTGGCTCTCACCCAAGTGAGTGCAGCAAGAGATAAGAACCTTCCAACCTCATAGTCACGACTAGAGTTTAAGTTCCATGCTAGTGAGACGTCATATAATCCTGAGACGTCATATAATAATATAATTGGGACTCTATTACACCAATTCAACGAGCCCCTTAGTAAGATCATTTAAGACTTGTGTTATGGGTAATAGTCAACGTTTAATTGAAAATATATACTTATTATATAATAAACGACAAACGACAAGGCTGAAGAGCACAATAAAAGTATAGGTCTTAACTCTGCATCCACCAGGAATGGAACTAGGGACCTCACGTGTAGCGTTCAGGTAGTTAACCGTTTGTGCTACGGAGGTTGTCATAGAACTGATTGTCATACTGTTGAGGTCCTAGGTGACTAAGATTAAGTTAGCAACCTGGAGTAAGTTATGCCTTATTTTGCTTTATTGACTCTCATACACGATAAGCGGTTATAGGTACTTCTAACGTTTCTTCTTTTTCAATATGGCATCTATCTGGTTTTCATATGTAATATTTAGCTAGATTTCACGTAACTGCCCTTCTACTCCACCTGCATAATTATATTCCTTTATATATATATATATATATATATATATATATATATATATATCTATACGTTAAAACTCTTCCAAAATTGAGAGTCCACTATCAACTGCTTATTGTGATGGTCTTTGGCCACTCGAAACCTACTTTTTACCTGGTAATCAGTATCTATAGTGACAGATGTTAAATCATGCTACTTTGTACAGATATAGATTAATGCTTTTTTCGAGAAACATACTGACTATCTAAATGGTCTACTCTGCTATTTTTTCTCCCTTACCTATCGGCTGTTCCAAACCAGAACATAGTAAGAGCCATTTAGAAAATATTCAGGAGAAGCAAAACAATTCAATTATTTCCCTGTCCAAAGGTCAAAAGTAATAAGTGTAAACTTTAGTTTTGTAAGCGCTAGAGCAGTTAGTCTTATTACATTAGACGCAGTTTTATAATAAATTAAGAAAGATTGAAAAAAAATGGATTTGAAAACAAATTGGCTCTAACTAATCTACATAGGTTTTGGTCTGGTACAGCCGCGATGTTCAAAGTTAAAAATAAACGTTACTATCTCTAAGTTTTTGACCACTCCACAGGGATTTAAGGACGTGAGATTGTACAAAATACCCCAGGGGCCAGTCCCTATAAAAGTTATTTGGATTCCGTAAGTTTTTAAGATGAGTAATGGCGGTTATAGGCCGTTGTGTGGGTCCGAAAATGATGTATTTCGGACCTTCCAATAAAAGTTTTGTGCCTTCCCTAACGCTTACTGTCGACTTATAATAAATAACTTAGACGCGGTATGGGAGGTGATAAGAAAGAGAGTATTTGTAAAGAACACACACATTTTGAATATACATACACACATACGCTTCACGACTTGTGTATACACACTCCCTTTTTTATTATGGCGGGGTATTTAGAGGCTTGAATGCCCATCTCCGAAATTTCGAAGGCATATTAGGTATGGGTCATTCGAAGCCCGCGTATCACTAGATAAACAGCACCCAACGTGATAGGTAGTGAACCGTATCGCCGTATATAGGCACTGACCTATCTTGAGGGATAGGCAGGTTTCCTCACGATGTTTTCCCTTACCGTTAGCGACTGTAAATTATGTATGTAAATGAAAAACACATTTAAATTTCATTCATTGGTACATGCCAGAGTCGGGATTCGAACCTAGGACCTTTCTGATACGAAGTCCGAGGTCTTACTCACTGGGCTACAGCCGCATTTTCAATATACCAACTAAATATTAAGACATAGTTTTTATGTTATTAAATATTGCTGGTCTACTTGATTCTCTGAATGTTTACCTTTACGAAGTGCCAATAGTTTAATTAGTTTTTTTATATGGTTTATTAATTTATTACGGTTGTCTTTAAGTTTCTGAAGGCTTAATAAAATATTTGGAATCCCTTATCGGTTAAGGACCGATGAATTTTATTTGTATTTACTTACGGGGTTTTAGTATCACGTTGGTCACTTATTCGCAAATATTAAGGTTGTGATGTCATATGGAACAGTGTTGACAGGTTGCTAGCACATCCAATCGATCCCAGTTACCTCTAGTCCCTTAGTCACCTCGTATGACATGCGGGGAAGCACATCAGCTAGTTAGCACTCTTTTCACGTCCTAAATTAGCACGGGATCAGATAATATTGTATATAAACACACGAACTTATTAAAGTTTTTTAATATTTCTTCAAGTTTTAATCAGGCCTAATTTCGTAATATAGATCTATATATAAACCTTTTATTTATAATATTTTTGTATCATTTTTTCAGGTACAAAAAGGACCCTAACTATCTAGTTGCCCTAAAAGGGGGAGACGCGCGGGCCCCCCATTGTAAAGGGAAGGGCCCGCCGCTGTATCGACAAAGAAAGGTAAGATCTATAATTAATTAGAAAATGTGTGCAATTATTGTGATTTTGTACTGTAATGTAATTGTATTTTAATTATTGGAACGTTTCTGTAATTCGAGTAACTACAAGAAGTCTTATGACTGCGTTCGATACAAGTGGTTAAAAATCACGAAGATTATTTTGTTTTGATTCAATGGATAACTGTAGTATCATTATAAGTTTTAAGGAAACTACAACACAGGTAGGTTATGTGAACTGAACATTTCAAGGAGACAATACTGATAATTATAAAATATATAATACACTAATTTATAAAATTCACTCACATATTGATCTCTTTTTAAAGTAGAAAGAAACTGGAATGAATAATATCTACGTGAAAAATATAAAACTCTCGCCACAGCATCATATCTGTTTACCTTTCCATAAATCACACGCGAGATGTGTCTGAATGTGTTTGAACGTTTGTGTTAACAACTTCAAAAGTTGTGGAGCAATTAGATATTTCAAGCAAACTTGGGAATAAAGTTGAAAGTACACAGGTAAGGCAAAACATCCTAAGGATACGATTAATAACTAACGGGACTTATCGCATAAGTTTTTATATAATTAAGTTACCTTTATGTACCCTGCCTGCCCGTGACCATGGCTGCTGCAAAGTCGCTGAAACGTCGGGTTAATAAAGGTAACTTTATTATATAAAAACTTACGCGATGAGTCCCGTTAGTTATTAATCATGAGTATTAATCGCGAATCTCTTAAAACTAAAATTCTAAGGAAACATAAAAATAGGTAATATTAAATTTTGCCATTAGCATCAGTCTCCATTATTTCTGTCAATAGCAAAGTATTAAACCTTGACCTCTAAGGTATTCCTTCAATACTCTGATATGACACCATCTCTTTAATAGTTAAATATAAGCTGTGGAATGACTTAAATTATAGAGTACATTTTTTGATGACTTTACATTGAATATTGGCGATATATAGCGAATATATTATCCTCTGAGTACCCTGTACTACCTTGAAATCTACAGGGTGGCGCATTCAAAACGGTCAGTATGAGAAAGTCTGAAACTATAAGAGATACGAAGATTTGTTCTTAGGAACCATGTCACCGATTTTAATAAAAACAAAAACTGCATTCATACTTTCTTTGAAAAAACAACTGTATCCAGTACGGGAATCGAACCCGGTTGCTTTGAAAAATATTTTTGCCTTTTTCACTTTTTCTTTTTAAATATCGATTGTGTAGGTCTTAAGCTGTAAATGTCTCTATGAAACATGGTGTCGAAAATGAATAAAATGCATTGTTTTGGCATACTTTAGTTTATCATATTAGTTTACATACACCGTAATAATATTCAACAGACATGTAAAATTGTCACTATTGCTGTTTGTAGTTTTGTACTTCCCTACTTGTTACATATACCATATCATGTGGCATTAGCATTGCATTAATCCTTTAAGGAGGTTTTGTTATCTACGGTAATCAAAAACTAACAATCTATTTGAAAAGTCCCCTTAAAGTGACGTGTTAAACCATATTAGAAAATTTCTTGTGGGATTACGTTACGGATAAATTTTACAATACAAGCTGTGACACCGTTGAAGACCTAAAAGTAGCAACAAAGTCAATTGTAACGCAAATTCACCATATGAAAATACAAAATTCAATTGTAAGATCGTTACCTAAACGTGTTGAATATTGTATTGAAAACAACGGTGGTCACTTATAAAACCTACTATGATAAACTAAAGTATGCCAAAACAATGCATTTTATTCATTTTCGACACCATGTTTCATAGAGACATTTACAGCTTAAGACCAACACAATCGATATTTAAAAAGAAAAAGTGAAAAGGGCCAATTTATTTTTTCAAAGCAACCGGGTTCGATTCCCGTACTGGATACAGTTGTTTTTTTCAAAGAAAGTATGAATGCAGTTTTTCTTTTTATCAAAATCGGTGACATGGTTCCTAAGAACAAATCTTCGTATCTCTTATAGTTTCAGACTTCCCCATACTGACCATTTTGAATGCGCCACCCTGTATACTAATATTATAAAGCTGAAGAGTTTTTTTGTTTGAACGCGCTAATCTCAAGAAATACTGGTTCGAACTCAAAAATTCTTTTTGTATTAGATAGACCATTTATTAAGGAAGGCTTTAGGCTATATGACATCACCCTGCTACAAACAGTAGCGAAGAATATAATTTAGAAATCAAATTATAATTACAGTGCCATCTATGTTTCATGTAATGAAAACTTCTGAAAAAATAAAAATGTGGCAAATTATTTGGTATTGCTTGTACTAGTATATTGGTTGAGTTGTATCTCATACCAGCCAGTATATACCCAGCCTTAATTGGCAACAGAAACATGATACTCGGGACAGGAATGAGCAAATTCCATTTACAGCGAGAAGAAGCAACAGCGAAATATTGTTGTTTAGAAACTCATTAGAAATTGTCTTTTGCGAGGGCTTTCAGTTTATTTTCTGCTTTTCAATGGAAAAACTAGGTGGGAAAACAGCAGGTTTGTAACGGAAATAGAATTTAAGTCGCTGCCTTTTTACATATACATTCACGTCCTTTGGGGTAGACAGAACCTTGGATACATAAATTATCGTCTTAGTCACTTATCACTTACTATTGGGTTACATACTTATTAGTGAAAGATTGCTAGCCTATCACTTAATGGATTCTATATACCCCAAGTTATTTAGTCACCTCATATATGCCGGGAAGAATGGCAGTTAGTTAGTTTTTTTATGGCTTAGATTAGGATGGGACAAATAAATAAGGAAGTAATTGTCTTGTTTAAGACAAGAGGTGTTTTTTTTTATTCTTTATTAAGACATTCACCACTTAGGTTATGTCGGCTGAAATAAAAACACTGATTGATGCCACCGCGTTTGAACTTCTTGTTATTCCATCGCCATGGTTACACCAACGCCGCCAGTCAGTTACAACCGAAGACGAAATCGAAGCTACAATTCTTCTCTTCCTTGTTCTTCGGTTCGTTCCAGTCGAGGATCCAAATATAATCACAAAGCTAACATATTTAGTCAATTTGGCATCATAACTAACTAAATATTTAGCTGTAAATAATTATTTGTATTTTTAACTTTCACTGAGCTGCTGACTTTGTTGATGAACCATAGACGACTGACAAGAGGTGTTAAAGTGACTTAAAATAAACAACTGGTCTTAGACTACAGTATGGTAATACATTGGCATATATTAGTTTTTAAGTAAGTAAAGATTTTATAAGTTGTTAGACTTTTTTTGTTGTTTACAAAAGTTTAAAAGTATTGTTTTCAATACTGACTTACACATCACGCCCGATTCCCTGTAGAAGGGTTGGCCGAGATCACCTGGTAAACCATTTTCATACACCTCCTGATACATACTTAGTTTTTATAAGTCCCTCTGTACGTTACCTACAAAAAGATAACTACCTATTCAAATACCTGACTAACACAGAAAAACATACCTATACATTCACGTCGTTTTATTCCTTTCGGGGTGGACAGAACCTCGAAGATAATATCACTAAGGTCAATTTTATCATGAATATTCATTTGATGCGGTTACGGTATTATTTGGAACTATACAGGTTGCTAGCCCATCGCCCAATCGATTCCATTTATCCAATAAATAAAACCGCAAAGGTAGATAAATAAGAACAATGAAGATTGCACCTAATGACATAATTAAATGTTTAATGTCCCTTTCATAAGCGTTCATTCGGAGAGAGATGAAAATAGTTTATAGCCAATAAGGATTTAGTGGCACGTTAATAGTATCTTAGGATCTTTCATAAGCTAGTTACAGTGTTGTGAAAAAATACACTTACGAGACACTGGTAAGGCTGTAGCTTAGTGGGGAAGACCTCTGACTTCTCATTAGAGGTTCTAGGTTCGATACCCGGCTGTGGCAAGTACCAAACTCAATACGCTTCACGACTTGTGTATATGTATACACATTCCCTTGTTTTTGTGCGGGATAGTCGGAGGCTTGAGTGCCCATCTCCGAAATGGTAAATGTGAAGTACCAATGAATGAAATTTAAATGTATGTTATATTTACTTAAACTAAAGTAAAATGTTATAAATCTTTTTTTTGCAAACTATTTTTGTTTTATAAGCTTAAAGCTTAGCTTAGAATAAATACTCGGTGGCTCTAATAATTAAAAAAAAACCCTTTCAGTAAATAGCTAATGAAATAAATCTTATATATACATACATACACATCACGCCTAATTCCCTGTTAAGGAGTAGGCAGAGATCATCGCATCCTCATTTTTACCGATCCTGACAGACCACTTTCGCTTCATTAACACTTATACATCTTCTCATACACATTTGGCGCTTATAGGTACTCCTAACGTCAAATAAATCTCGTAGTGGTATTAAATGATTGAAAACAGTTAGTGTACTATATTATCTTTTGATGTGCCATACTAGTACAAAATTTAATACACGAGTTACAAAACTTTTTCTCTTCATAAACGCTTTGATTTTGTATCTATTTCGTACCAATGGAAAACATAATCGATCAAAGTGTTTAATTAATATATGTAAACAAACTCATCAATAATCATTTTAGGAACAGACACAAATCACTTATCTACATCTCATTGATATGACAAAATTACAGAAAGGGTGGACCGAATGAAGCGTCCCTGCAAAGAAGAAAAGTTCTTAAAAACTTTACATCACAAAAAAGCCGTTGCTTAGATCGATGATAAAAAAGTTAAGAAAGTTGATTACAAATATATATACAATACATACATAAAACATACGCTTCACGACTTGTGTATACACACTCCCTTTTTTTAATATGGCGGGGTAGTCAGAGGCTTCAATGTCCATCTCCGAAACTTCGAAGGCATGTTAGGATTGGGTCCTTCGAAGCCCGCGTCTCACTAGATAGACAGCAAGCACCCACCGTATATAGGCACTGCCTATGACCTATCCTGAGGGATAGGTAGGTTTCTTCACGATGTTTTCCCTCACCATTAGCGACTGTAAAATATAATAATAGACTATTTAATAAATAATAATTGGCTATCCAGTGGGGCAACGCTGCTAGTGTGCTGTGCTCGTGTGGCTTTTGTTTCTGGGTGCTCAAACTCAGGACACTAGTGGCCCTATGTATGTATATATTTTCATTTTCTTGGTGTAAAGTTATTTTTATGTTTCTATTTTTTTTTCTGTATCTATACGTTAATTAGAGGAATTAATGTTTAATAAATAAAAGTGTCCTATAGTACAAAATAGCTATAATATAAGATGTAGTATATTACAGTTAGATACTATACGTAAAAAGTTTCCTAGGTCACTTGTAACGACAAACAAAACAGCTGGTTACATTCTATAACAGTCCCAGCAAGCTCAAGAGTAAAAAATATATAAAGCCTTTCCATTTAGACTCTTTGTTTTAATGTCCCTTTAAAAAGTAAAAATCAGCTGCAAATAGGTGAGTAAATATTAATCTTTGGACAGGCAACGACCCGACGCGTCAAGACCGAATTTCGCATAAATATACATTGCCAGAAAGTTGGCTTAGTATGAAAAGATAATACGGAATTTACACCAAAAATAAAGTAAATACTGAACTGAATGGTTGGGACTGTATTTTGTATGTGTAAAATTCTCTATTTTTGTTGTAAAATTATGTATGTTTTGGTATTACTTAAATAACTTACATTAAACTACTAACTAAAAAATTAAGTATAATAAATAAGACACAAAATATTTTAAAAAATTAATGAGAAAACCTTTCATCATCCTTACAAACATAGCATTCAATACATTTAGATGATTTTTGAGAATAGGTATGAAGTAGATTTATAGATACTTAAAAGACAAACAAGAAAAAAAACCGGAAACAGAAAATAAATATTTCCAAATACATTTTCGTACTAAAAATATATTTACGAAATGAAAACATCGTGAGGAAACCTACCTGTTCGTCGAACAGGTAATAATTAGTGCTTGTAAATGGCGACATGGCTGACCACCTGTTACATTGAGTACTGACTATCTGGTTAACACGTGGGTTCGAGGTGTCCATAGAATTACTACCTTCGCAATTGCGGAGATGGAAACCTGAACCTCTGCTTACGCAGCAAGGGTTATTGTTTGTGAACGCGTTTTTTCTTTGGTTTTTAAGTCATACTGAGTCAGTCTTCTGCCTTGCCAGTATAGTTCTAAGAACACTAGCAAGTAAATAGCCACATTTTAAATTTCTATGAGGCCAAGTTTGACTTGAAAATTTCGTTATCGCTCAGACTCCAAATTGTGTTTTCTTATCAAAGTGGAGTTTTAAAAAGTGCTTTGAGAAATTAACCTCTCAAACATGCTGGCTCACTATCGATATGCACTTTCAGTTCAGTTTGCTGAAACGTAAGGCTTTAGATAATTTTAATAAGATTCTAAGCTTACCTTTGAAAATTATTGAATATCAGACATTACTTCAACATAGTCCCAATCGCGTAGTATTTAACTTAAAGTCACAGTGAACCTTCGTTTAAACTGAGTCACATTACCTGACCCACGTCTAAAGTACCAGATTTTTAAATACATGTCTACATGTAAGATTATTGACTATTGACAAGTACGAATATACAGGTTTCATTAACATGTTTTCACTTACTATACAAGTATTATGCCTTACTAATTATTATTACAAAGTCGTACAAAATCACTACATAGAATAAAACAAAGTCGTTTTCTATATCCCTATGTCCCTTTGTATGCTTAAATCTTTGAACCTACGCAACGGATTTTGATGCGGTTTTTTTTAATACATAGAGTGATTGAAGACAAAGGTTTATATGTATAATAACATCCATTAAATAGGCAGAAGTGCGAAGCCGGAGCGGGTCGCTACTTAACTATAATTCGTATAACTAATCAACCCCTATCGTTTGCTTACAAAAGTGGACATGTGTGCATGTAGCCGTATATTTTATTTATTCAAATACATCCATATTCGTTCGTATAGCTAAAAATCAAACATATATTTCAGATTAAGCCTCTTTTCCCAATATATTTGTATGTATATCCAACTAATCCACGCTTTCAATAAAACGTCATAACTATAAATTTAAATAAACTAGCAAAGGCAGCTGGCAATTATTATCACAATAGTATCACAATATAGATCCACAAGAATTACGACCGTTAACTCATGTAGAGTAGACAAAATTTTGTACTGATACAAAATAAGTAAATTTTGTATTTAATATTATGAGTATATAAATGTACTACGTTATATTGAAACGATAGTGGTTTGTCAGGATCGGGACAGATGGACATCAGTGCATGCGTGATGTGTAAGTTATATTTATGTTTGTTAATAATAAATTTAATTCATGTTTTATTGTATTCAGTTAATATCATGTAAAGTTTAAGGCAGTAATGTTTACTACAATAGATATATAGCAGAAATAATGGCAAGGTAAATCCTTCAGTTCAAAAAAAACTTAACTAAATAAGTTGTAATGAATAGTCAGTACTAGGGACTTACAGACTATTGCTTACTGATTATTGCACCTTCTTTTTGAACTACATTAATGATTTCTTCTCACTTCACTCACATCCTTGACCCATATATCTTTATTCCTCACCCTACATGAACCTTTAAAGGAATATCTCCTACTTCAACTCTATATGTACTTTGTAACCTTCCCTATCCAACCATACCTACTTTCCTATATAAATTCCTTTCGTAACTCTTCATTCATACTTATACTATTCATATATTTACATACATACAATAGATTCATGCTTTTTCTCTACAACCCTAACGGGATAGAAAGAGACTATCGATCGCTATTTGAAAAAATCCTGACAAATCTCTCTTGATCACTCTCATCCATTAATGCGTCATGTCTGCAAAGATCTGTCCACTCCAAAATGGATTAAAGGACGTGAATGTATATACATGTAAGTATGTATGAAGTTAAACATTTTATAAATAAATAATAATAAAAGCGTTTAAAAAGCCACAAAAACATATACAACATAAAACGTTTACAATAAAAAACTTACAAACTAGGGTGTATAATTTGAGCATGTTATTGTCGCAGCAAAAAGCATATACGTTTATACTTTTTTCTTACTTTATATTCAATTTAACTGTTTATTCCTATTCACTTAACAAGCATTTAACCTGACAACATTCCTCTTAAACATGGCCATAAATTCCAATAAGACAACAAAGCAAGCTGGCAACTTTAGTGTTACCATGTATCAAGATTGAGTCATAAAAGTCGGTGACAAGTAAGTTATTATTTTACGATGGCCGTTAAAGTGAATCAACTAAGTTACAAGGGTATTGAAAGTGTTAGGTTATGGAATAGTATTATGTTTAAGTGATATTGTGATATCCTGGTGGCATTTTTTAGTGTCTTTACATTGTGCTATAAAATTAATAATTTTAATTGTTAGTAATTAATTTCTATGTACTTTTGCGACATAAAAATACATTTGTGAAATGCACCGAATACTACGGTCAGGGAAAACATCGTGAGGAGACCTACCTGTTCCCTGAACAGCTAATACATATGTGGTATATCGCTAAATAAGGTAGGAGGTCATCGTTAGTAACCCTACTTATTCTTCGGAATATATTGTAGTCAGTACTTGTCAATTTCAAACAGGAACAGGTAATAGTTAGTCCTTGTAAATGGTGACATGGCTTACCTGTCACATTGAGTACTGACTATCTGATCAACACGTGGGTTCAAGATGGCCATATAATTTCTATCCCCGCGAATGTGTAGATGGAAACCTTAACCTCTGACTGCCCCGCAAGGGTTAATGGTCGTGAACGTATTTGTGTTTTTGTTTACATTTAGTTGTAGGTGAAGATTCTTATCAGCATAGTTATTGTATGTTAAAATGTATCAAGACATATATGAAAAATACATTCTCTAAATCAAGTCATGCACAATAAGTGGAAGATAGTCGTAGCAAACAGTCATAATGAGAACCAATCAATAATATTAGGTGTTAAAGAAATCACTTTATTTATAATTAATTTAAAAATATTTGTTACATGTAAATATTGCTTGAAATAGATCACTTTTAGTGATCCATCCTATAAGTTTTGTTGTACGATACATTTATTTCGTAACACTATTTCAATATAGTGTATACATATATGTAAATAAGATCTACATTATAATGTCCACCCCTTCTAACATAATAAACGTGATACGTACAATTTAATGAATCATAAAGAGGCTTTGTTTACAAGCGAAACTCTAAGGAGGTTATGAGTAACTCAACCTACTTGGTAATAAAGTTTGGAACACTTTGGTCCCTAATTAGTACTTCATTATATTCAAGGACGCAAGGAGGTGTAAGTGCTGTACAAACTCCTTGCTCCTTGCTAGTCTGGGACGTAAATATAATGGTACTAGCTGTTTTTCTTTTAATTATGTTATAAGATATATTTTTATATAATAACCACCTGAACGCTAATCGTGAGGTCCCGGGTTCGATTCCCGGTGGAGACAGAGTTAAGAACTACGCTTTTCTTCTGCTTTCCAGTCTGGTCGTTGATTATATATGCTATATATGTATTTATCTATATAAAATACGTATAAATTTCTTAAACATACGTCGACTAGTACCCTTAACACAAGTCTTAAATGAACTTATCAAGGAGCTAGTTCAATTGGTGTAATAGTGTCCCAAATATAATTATTATTATTATATTTAGTACATGTATATTTCGTATTGACTAAGAAGTATATTTACAAATATTATATTATATTTACAAATATATTAAGTATTTACCTTTCTATCCCGCAGGATAGGTTATAGTCAGTGCCTATATACGGCGATACGGTTCACTACCTATCACGGGCATCGAATGATCCATACCTACCAAGTCTTTGAAATTTCGGAGATGGGCAATCAAGCCTCTGACTACTACATAATAAAAAAGGGAGTGTGTATACACACAAGACGTGAAGCGTATGTTTATGTATTTTTCGTATTGACTAAGACGTATATTTACAAATGTTTTAAGTATTTACAATGACGCCCTCTAGCGTAAAGTACAAAAACTCTTCGCCATTGTGTGCGTAATATGTGAAAACTGAAACTAATTGTAGCATCGCTCAGGAGTCTGTTTCCAACCATTACAAATTGCCTTCCCCGCTGGATGACGTCAAACGTGTTTTGTTCCTACTCTATTGTTTTGAGCTAGCTTTCTGTTTATTTACATGCGCATATTAACAGGTCATGTTTATGTGGCCTGGAGGGCTCATACATTATATATATATATATATATATATATATATATATATATATATATATATATATATATATATATATATATATATATACATATATATATATATATATATATATATATATATATCGCTTCTTCGACGGTCGGGGTGCCAATATTAGTATATATAAGTATCAATATTTAGCTATCTTTTTAATATACATACGTATATTCACAACCCTACCTTCTTAGCGAAATCAGTCGCCACCTTGAACGATTTTGACAAATGACACTTGCTTCACTAACACCCTTTAACCTTCTTATACATGCTCTTCTGTTCTCTACACTGCGTACACGAGCCTTAAGAAGAATAGTTACTTAGTTAATAGATAATGCTTGGTATAAATATAATACGATGTAGCTCATTAATTCGAGCCTTGACACTGTATCAGTCAAATAAGGAACAGGGTTAAAAACCTTGAGGTCTTTATTCATGGAAATAAAAAATTCTATATATACATTACCAAAACAATAAAAATACCCCTAATGCACCGAATACCGCGGTGAGTGAAAACATCGTGAATAAAATTCTGATTCTTCGAACAGGTTATAGTCAGTGCTTGTAATTAGCTCGGCTTACTTACTGTCCGGCGTACTATCAACCTAGGGCGAAAGAAGGACATTTTTTTTACCTTCAAAAATATATACATACATACACATTCTCGGACTTCAATCCCTTTCGCGGAGGACATAACTTTGGAGACACGAATACAACTTTTTGATCACTTATTAGCATGTATGTTACAATGGAGTTTATGTGTATTAAGGAATATTGGTGACAGGTTACTAGACTATCGTTTAATAGATCCATACCCCTAGTCTTTTAGTCACCTCCTATGATATGCCGGGAAGAACGGCTAGTTAAGACCCTTTTTTACGACACAGAACTTATATATATATACAAAAACTAACAGAACATATTTATTCTTCGTTTCATTGACATTCATACATACATACTCGGCGTTTCTAAGTACATCACCCTTTCACAGTACAAACAGTAGGTCCCATTCAGTTCTTAGTATTAATCTGAGGCATATTTGCGAAAGCACTCAGCTATACAGTCGAAATTCAGAAATCTAGATTTGGAGCAATGCGAGTATGTCTTAACATCTCATTTGTTTCTTAATGTACCGTTAGGGTATAGTGGCGTGTGTGTATGTTGGGGCTTCCATAAAATAGAAAAAATTGTAGAATAATGTGCCCTACCTCTGTGCCCTCTCTTCTATATAGAAACGTTTGTGATGCGCACGTTAAAATGTAGTAAAGTTAAAATGTAGTAAATTACTTATGTGTAAAGTGAAAATGTAGTAAATTACTTATTGCTCTTGCTAAATATCTTCTCGATTATTTGTAAGAATGACTATGGTTATGTTGCTACTGTGGGTTATGATGACTATTTTCACCTTACTTCGTAATAAATTAAAAGTTTCGAATAAATTAAATCCACTGTATTTTTAATTTGTGTACACGAAAATATTTTAGATTAACACTTTAATAAATAATACTCTCTAAATTTTATTTTACAAATTCTAAATCTTGCACAATCAAAAAAATTATATTAATATTCTTCAAACATTAAGCCTTTATTTTAAGTTGACCCAATATTCCTACCCTAACCTGTAAGGCTGTTTTATTTATGCACCGAACCTTCGCAGACAGTACCTGTAACGGCTAACGAAATGAATCGTTTGTTTTTACGAGTGTCACCGCCTCGAGTCCATTTTAGCAGGTTTTTGCTAAGAAATACGTAAACAAATTATTACTTAGCCGTACTAAGAAGTAGCTATAACCACCGAGTGTGTATGAGGAGATGTGTAAGGGCCAATTAAGCGGGACAGATGGGGTTTCGTGATCTCTGCCTACCCGTCTTTATTGTATACTTATGGGGAATCAGGTGTGATGTGTATGTACATACATACACATCACGCCTGATTCCCTGTAAAGGGATAGGCAGAGATCACGGATCCCCATTGTCCCGATCCTGACAGACCACTTTCGCTTCATTGACATTCATCCTCTCATACACTCTCGGCGGTTATAAGTACTCCTAACGTCACCTTTTTTCAATATAGCGTCTATCTGACTGTTATATGTCTTATTAGGCCGGCCCCTACGTCATGTGTATGTGTTATATACTTATGCTAAAAACGACCACTAGGTATATATCTCCAAAGTTCTGAATACCCACATAAGAATTGAGATACGTGAGTATATCTATGTCTCTTTACCTTGTAGACATCAATTGGTGGCGGGAAGAGCAAAGCTTCTCGGTTTGAGATAGGAACCGACTTAGGTATTCGGGCAATTGCGAGATAAGGTTTAATGCTATGGTTCTGTAGATATAATATCTCTTTTATTTACTATAGCCTAACGTGAGGGAATACTACTATGGCCTAGTCAACTGGGTCGAAACGTCGGGTGATATAAAGGCATCTATATCTTTATTAATATATCGTGATATGACCCGGTCTTATGTTGTAAATAAAAAGAGGATAAATCGCGAGTGTTTAAAATTAACGATAAACCCTTAGTTTTATGATTGCGGTGTAAGCAGATAACACAATTTAAATATACTCTTAGTTTTGTTATTGAGCAGACAGATATCACAATTTAATGTCTTGTTCCTGAAATATGAGTATAACGCCTGTTTTTCTTTAAAAAGTAGGCAGCTATCATAAATTTCCATGAGTCTAATCCTGGCGTACAATTTTGACTTCTCTTACTTAATGTAATTATTGTTCATACTTGTTAAACTTATATATGTTTGCATTTTGTGTATATATGTTTCTTAGTGGACTTGTCTTGTTGTTTTATGTAATATTTTTTATATTTAGTAACATACTTATTATTTAAATATGTTAGTTTTAATCATACCATAACATAACCAAATATTTTTAACTAAACTACATTATACTCCGTTAAACGCAAATCTATACTACGAACATTACCTTAAGTTACAACTCACATACTACGAATGTCCCAACTTGCGCTACGGATCCCCGTACTACATTCCCAAGCCTCCAAAGTAGCATTTGAGTAGCGCTTTGACAGTCTCTATGAAACTCGAGAGAGATAAAACCTCCACCTATTTTCTTCTTTACCTCTATTTTTCTCTCTTTAAAGTACATACATACATATCAAACCAATTTCCTTATAGAGGTAATGATCATGGATCCCAATTTGTCCTGATCCTGATAGACCACTATTGCTTCATTGACGCTAATAGATCCTCATACACGCTCGACAGTTACAGGTACTTCTAACGTCACCTTTTTTTAATATAGCGTCTATTTGACTGTCATACGTCTCATTGGGTCGGCCCCTACGTAACCACTTTTCCACCACACCTATCAATATTTTGTATTATTGTGATTTCATTTCAATAATGAATTCTAAGTTAACAATACTAATTCCATAGGTAGACTTGATACTCTGTATATAATTTACGACCCTTAAGGATAAGTTTCGCAAGCGTTCCGGGGTATACAGAGAATTGAGTGACCACTAATAACGTCACTTAATGGTTTATAGCCAATGAAAGCAAAATAGCTAGTACCCAACGCAACAGGTAGTCTGCTTATAGCCTTTCAGAGAAACTGACAATTACTATATAATAGGCCTAATACGTTAAAAAAGTCGTCATATTAGCTAACTGACTAACTATAGGTTCAACGTAAATTAAACCTATAGTCAGTGCTTGTAAACAGCTATACAATTACCTATCACGTTAGGTACTGACTATCTGGTCAACATAACATTTATATAAGGGCAATGTTAGAAGTACCTTTAACCGCTTAGTGTGTATGAGAAAAAGTATGAGTGTCAATGAAGCGAAAGTGGTTTGTCAGGATCAGGACAAATGGGAATCCGTGATCTCTGTCTTCCCCTCTACAAGGAATCAGGCGTGATGTGTATGTATGTATGACTACTGCCGTCACCATAACTATACTATACTATTGTTTTACGACTGTTAAATAATCTATAACTGTCGACAAATGATACTGACAATATGATTAACATATCATTTGAGTACAATGTACTAACTCCACTGATTCGGAGATGGACATTTAAGCCTCTGCCTACCCCGCAAAAGTATATCCGTGAATATTCATGTAATGACATTCCATCGCCATTGTTAGGCTGATTAATTGTTTATTTATTGTTCATTCATAAGCGTTGGAATCCAGCGTTAATGCCAGTGACTATAAAATTCAGTCTTTTAGCTAAATTGCGAACACAAAGGGAGGTGGTGAGACAAAAGGAATATCCAAAGCGTGGAGACATTGAAAATATTTTAAGAAATAGGTACGTTCACGTGGAATGGGGTGCCTATTCTGTAAATGAGTTGGGCTGTCATTGGATTGATGTTGGATCGCTGATTAATTTGAATATATGAATGTATACGTAAATAGTCGTTTGCGAATGAATTGATATTAAAACACTTATTGATTGTTCTAAATAAATTCATATTAAATGGTATCTAAAAAGATGTTGTTTAAGTTAAACCGATATTACGAACAAAGATACGGAATATTTAACAATTTTGCTGATGGTGGATAGTTTATAAAATAAACCTTTTTTCTTTCTATTCAATTATTTTAATAATTAACATAAACAATATATGTATTAGATATATGGAACATAACACTACCACTTTAAAACAAAGCTAGCTAATCGTCCAACAAATTTCACTCAATTACCTTTGGTCCCCTAAAACAGAATACAACAAGGTGATACAGCTAATAACTCTATTAATATCCCCTACAATTTTTTAATACTAAACATTCATAATATCTAACCACGTCACTCTCTTTCATCAGAATAAGCCCCCATTTCGCACAAGACTGGAAACTCGGCATTAAGCCAAAATGACACTTTGAAAATACACCATCTCCTACGTAGCACGGATGCCACTCGAATATCCGAGAGGCATATGCTTCGGATGGCTTTAATTAAAATGGGGACGTGCTCTGATGACTGGGGAGAAAGTAGCTGCCTTTCTTTGTTTGTAAGCCTAAGATTCACGACTTGTATGTACAAGAACTCGAGATCCTCTGCGTATGCCACTCTACGACAGTTGACAGTCGCTCTATAGTGTCTTTGGTTACTCAATATCAACTTTTTTTAAATTGTTTAATTAGCCATTCACCACTAAGGTTATGTCGGCTCAAGTACAAACACTGATGCCACGGCGTTTGCACTTCTTGTTATTTCATCGCCATGATTACGCCAACGCCGCCAGCCGCCAGAACCGAAGAAAAATGAAGTCGAAGCTCCAATTCTTCTCTTCTTCCCTGTTCTTCGGTTCGTTCCACTTAGAAAAACGAAATCGATGCTCCAATTCTTCTGTTCCTTGTTCTTCAGTTCGTTCCAGTTAAGGGTCCAAATATAATCCCAAAGCGAACATATTTAGCCAGTTCGGCATCACAATTGACTAAATATTTAACCGAAAATAATCATTTGTATTTTCAACTTTCACTGAGCTGCAGACTTTGTTGACGAATCATAGACGACTGTATTCACGACTTGTGTATATATCCTCCTTTTTTATTGTGGCGTGGTAGTAAGAGGCTTGAGTGTCTTACTCCGAAATTTTGATTGCATGTTGGGTATGGACCACTCAAAGCCTGCGTTTCACTAGATAGGCAGCCTCCAACTTGATAGGTAACCGTATTGTGACCGTTTATGGGCAATGGCTCTTATTTATTCCACGTGATAGGCTTGTTTCCTCATAATGTTTTGCCTCACCTTTAGTGACTAAATTATGTATCTACGAAATGTAAATCTCATTGTTTTTTATATTTCATTCATATGTACATGCCAAAGCCGGGATTCGACCCTAGGACCCCTAATAAGAAGTCGGAGGTCTTATTTCTAGGACACACTGTGACAGTTGACAGTCGCTCAATAGTGTCTTTGGCTACTGAATATCAACTTTTTTAAATTCTTTAATAAGCCATATAACCACTAAGGCTATGTCGGCTCAAGTATAAACACTGATGTCATGGCGTTTGCACTTGTTATTCAGTCGTCATTGTTACACCAACGCCGCCAGCCACTACAACCGAAGAAAAACGAAGTCGAAGTCCAATTCTTCTACTCTTCCTTGTTCTTCGTTTTGTTCCAGTTGAGGATCCAAATATGATCCCAAAGCGAACATATTTAGCCAGTTTGACATCATAAGTGACTAAATATTCAGCCGAAAATAATTATTTGTATTTTCAACTTTCACTGAGCTGCTGACTTTGTTGACGAACCATAGACGACTGCATTCACGACTTGTGTATACACACTCCGTTTTTCAAAGTAGTTAGAGGCTTGAGTGTCTAACTCCGAAATTTCGAAGGCTATTGTATATGAACCACTAAAAGCCCGCGTTTAACTTGATAAACAGTATCCAATGTGTTAGATAGTGAACTGTATCGCCGTATATTGGTACTAGCCATTACTTATCCCGAGGGATAGGTTTCTTCGATGTTTTCGCTCATCTTATGCCTATGACACACGACGACAGCTGGCAGTATACAGTCGACGTATAGAGTTCTCAAGTTAGTACTTAGACTCGATAACAAATTACCTGATAAACAGTAGCCAACATGACAGGTAGTAAACAATATCGTCGCCTAATAACTAATTATAACCTACTCGTATTTAGAGAAGACAGGTTACGTCGCGATATTTTCATACATACATACTTATCACGCCTGAATCCCTGTAGACGGGTAGGCAGAGATCACGGATCCCCGTTTGTACCGATCCTGACAGACCACTTTCGCTTCATTGTCACTCATATGCCTCCTCATACACACACGTCGGTTATAGGTACTCCTAACGACTCCCTTTTTCAATAAGGCGTCTATCTGACTGTTATATGTCTTATTGGGCTGGCCCCTACGTTACCGCCCTTCCATTTTACTCACATATATTCCTTTTGTCAATCTGCTATCATTCATCCGCATAACATGTCCAAACCATCGAAGCATGGCCATTTCAATCTTAGTCACTACATCTTTCAAACCGCAACCTTCCCTTATCACACTATTTTTAATTCTGTCATTCAATTAACATTTTCATACTTTCAATATCTGATATATTTGTCATTGGTACGCCTTTATTAATTTTTACATCTTCTTTTATACCAAAAATAACTTTTCTTTGAAAATAACTTTTGTTTAATGAGAGCTTTCACCTGCAAGCTGTAAAAGATGACAGGGGTAACGAACTATGCACTTTAGGAATACTTCGGCCAAGTATTTAGTACTTGTATGTTCACAGACTGTGTTAAAGCATAATTCAGGTTAGCGCCTAACGTGAAAGGAGGTAGAACATGTCAATGTAATTTATATAGAACATGTCAATGTAATTTATAAATTACGATGGCGCGATCGGTAAGCCGCCTAAACGTTAATCGTGAGATCCCGGATTCGATTCTAGGTGGAGGCAGTAAATAACTACGCTTTCTTCTGCTTTCCAGTCTGGGTGTTGATTATATGCTTTATATGTATTTATCTATATATATTAAATATGTATTTCTTACATTTACGTTGACTAGTACCCTTAACACAAGTCTTAAATGTACTTAGCAATGGGGTAGTTCAATTGGTGTAATAATGTCCAAATATATATTATTATCCTGGTCCCATGCTGGTATAGGATGTGAAAATAATGTTAACTAGCTGCCGTTCTTTCCAGAATGTCATAAGCTAAGGGACTAGGGATTGACTACAAGTAGGGGGACAACCTGTAAGTAAACTCTCGATTTTTATAAATTTTTCAACAAAACGGGACTTATCGCGTATATTTTATAAACGAAGTATTACCTTTGTTACCTGAAATTTCGGCCATTGCCAAGGTTATACTTTGTTTTTAAAAGGCTAGTATTTAAACGATCATCAAATAATATTAAAATGCACACCAAAAATATTGAATTGTACACCAAAATAATACACTGTCAACCCAAAACCAAATCTATTGTGTGCGTTTAACTATAATTTAGTGTTTATTTCTATATTTTTGATGTGCATTTAATTATCTTCCTTTATAAAATATACGTAAATGATAAGTCCCGTTTTCTTGTAAAATTAATTCAAAGACTTTTTCCGATAAATAATTAGTCTGCAATAGAACTGTGTTTGCGGAAATATACAAATGCTTAGAATTCCGGGCTTAACAACCATTTGAGCGCGTTCAGTGGAAATCAAACCTAAAATTAGGCTAGATAATTAAATTCCCTTACCACTGAGCTACTTATACTTTATATTTAAGGGACAACTTCCTTTGACTTTCCTTTGACGACCTCCGTGGCACGATTGGTTAATCACTCGAACGCTAGTCGTGAGATCTCGGATTGGATTCCCGGTGGAAGCAGAGTTAAGAACTCCGCTTTTCCTCTGCTTTCCAGTCTGGTTGTTGATTATATATGTATTTATCTATATATAATATGTAAATATTTCTTAAATATACGTTGATTAGTACCTTTAACACAAGTCTTGAAAGAACTTACCAAGGGGCTAGTTTAATTAGTGTAATAGTGTCCAAAATATATATACGAGGATAATTAAATCTGTTGGGCGATGGGCTAGTAATTCGTTACCATTATTCCTTATGCCATGACAACCCTTTTATTCATGCTATGACATATATCATATCTCATAGGTTCTGTCCACCCGAAAAGGGATAAAAGGACGTGAATGTATATGTATCTATGAATTAAAGATACTCACAACTGAATAATAGATATAACGGATTGTGATTGATTGGATATTGATGACAGTTGGCTATCCCATTGTCAAATTGGATATCGATTTAATAGATTTTACATAAACATACACGTTTTATAATCCCTCGCGGGGTGCACAGAACTTTGGAGACATGATAACATCTTCTTGGCCATATAATAGCATGTATATTGATGCCATTTGGAACATTCGCCCAATAGATTCAATTAAACTCTATTTTCTTATTCGCCTTCTACGACATGCTGGGAAGAACAGCAGCTAGTTAGACACAGGACTAATATATAACCTATATAGCAGTAGAAGACAAAGAAGACAAAAGACAAACGCGTTCACAACTATTAACCCTAGCGAAGTAGTCTGAGGTTTAGTTTTACATCTCCGCAATTGCGAAGGTAGTTTTTATGGCCATCTTGAACCCACGTGTTGACCAGATAGTCAGTACTCAATGTGACAGGTGGTAAGAATAAGAAGCACACACAATTACATCTTATGTAAAGAAATGCTTTTTATTCATTATAAGGATTAGAAAATCACTCAGTTATTTTATAATTAATAAAATGAGAAAATCACTTATTGAAAGTCGAAAAAAAAACATTTTCTAATAAAAAATTTTCCTTCAAATTAGATTATCTAAAAAAATTAACTCTAATTAAACTATTGGCATTTCGTAAAGGAAAACACTGCAGAGAAGAAATACCAAGAAACTCTGCAGATTGTTTAACATAATTCAGTTTAATAATCCATCAGAAACTGCAGTCCAACCAGCAATCAAACGATTATAAATATATATATACACAGCACTAAATAGTAACCAACTACACATATTTGTAGACAAATCTGACCGCTGTGTTCTATAAATATACCCCGTTTAATAAGTACCCAATTTGATCTTTTAATAGACGTTTTCGCCAAGGGCACAGTACATTATTCCTCATTGTAAACAGCACGCAAATAGAAATAATACAAAGGTTGGCTCACGGATTCAATATTCAGGTCTGATGAACTTTTAAGAGTGGAAAATAATTGGAATTGTGGTTGTAAATGCATACATTACGCTTGATTCCCTATAGAGGGGTATAAAGAGATCAGGCACGAAGTTTTGCTAAAGAGACTTATACTAAGTCTATGTGGATACACACGTACACATCACGCCTGATTCCCTGTAGAGGGGTAGGCCGATCATGGATCCCTACCTGTCCCGAATCAGACAGACCTTTTCTTCATTGACACTCATACACACTCAAAAGTAAAGCAAGGGTGATTTTAATAACTCGTTTTGTAATGTTAGTAGAATGATAAGTAGTTGAATTGCTTCTTAAGATGACTTAGAAAGCGACTAAGGGACAACAAAATAGATCGACTAAGACGTTAACAATTTTGATCCCGACTGAAGCGACTAAGCGACTAGATGTTAGTAAAATAAAATAAAAAGTAGTCTTTATTAAACTTAATTTTGCCAAGGAAATTGGAAATAAAGATCATTTATTGATATAATTGGACATATTTGTATAAGAATCAATAAATGAAGATATCAGAAGAAAAACTTTACATTATTTACTATTTGAAAACTTTGACATCACATACGTATTTGATGATCACAATAATATGATCAACATATATATTATTATAACGCAGTATTCAAGACAATGCACAATGAAAATACACATGTTTCATTAACAATAACGTAACGTAAACATCCTATGTATGTAGACAAAAATAGAAGGAATATAACAGCTTTACTTTATGTAAATAATCAGAAAATACGTAAATAATTGTAAAAACTCAGTTTTTTCCAGTATGTCGTAGGAGGCGACTAAGGGACTAGGGGTCAATAGAATCTCTTAGGCGATGGACTAGCATCCTGTCAACAATGTTCCATATAACATCACAACTTAAATATTCATCATAAGAAGTGACCTTGAAGATCTTATCGACTTCAAAGTTTTGGCCACCCCTCTACAGAAAAACAGGCGTAATGTGTTTGTATGTAAATTATAAAATTTGGTATAGGTAAATAATATGACATGTATTTCGTAAGAATAGTTAATTAATAAATAATAAATTTTGCTCTTTCATACTTTATAGAATTCTTTACTTAGTTTATCCTTTATAAAGGTATTTATTTTGGTCACAAAAACTATGACATGGTTCATAAAAACTATTAGTTTTGAGTAAACGTCTCCCATTCAACATTTCAACTCATCATTTCATGTGTATGATGAAAACGGAAACATTTTTCAATCTTAACATCAACTACTAAATCATTCCTCAACCTAATAAATATATCAATCATTTAATATTAATAAAGTTGTATTTACTCCGAATATTGGCTGAAAGACCTTGCCGCTTGCCACCTTTGACAATCTCAAAAATAATCAATTACGCGCCAAGAGAAAACAATGGCGGACGAATCTTCAAACTGTCCAATGACCTTTTCCCATCCGAAAGTAAACTGTGACGAAAGCGGGGAAACATCGGCGCAGGCGCAGCCCAAAATAATTCCACGGGAACGGGTGTCGTGTTGCAGCCAGTCTCTTACTGTGATCGAACCGATACGCACGTTATACATATGCGTTTTATCCCTGGATACACCGCAATATGCCAAGTAAATTGTGTGCCGTAACCTTTTGAGTTTTCAACCTGTTTGCTTCCAACCTCCTTTGTGATTTGACACTTTTTTTTAAACTATTTTCGTGTGTTTTTTTTATGTGGCAATAAATTACGCTGTAAGTATTGCTTCCAGAAAACCGTTTAATGTGTATGTGTGTATGTTAACGAAAGACCCGGTATTTTTAAATCGTATGCCTGTTTACCCCTTTTGGAAAAGTAAAGCTTTCAAAAAGCATCCCCTCGTTACAAAAAGCTTGGTATTTGACCAAAATTACCCAAATAGTCAAACCTTCACGTAATAGGCTATCCCATTTGACATTCCAAGATGCTGACTATTGCCTATCTAAGAGAAAGGCTAGAATTCTTTACATTTATTCACCGTAATTCCAATTCATATAATAATTGAGTATAAAAAGACTTGTAAGCAGGTTATATCCTAACTTTTTGCAATTCACAGCAACTAATGACAAGCTTACTAAATCCTTATCACTTGCAACTAAACACTAACCTAATATCTCCTCTTATAACATACAGGGAAATAAGATAGTTTACTTACATTATGATCAAATCTAGAATTTTCTTTCTGATTTTATTGATTATGTCTTTAACATCCCGGTGTAAGAAGAAATAAAGACATATGACAGTCAGATAGACGCTATATTGAAAAAGGGTGACGTTAGAAGTACTTATAACCACCGAGCGTG
This sequence comes from Leucoptera coffeella, assembly GCA_030578115.1. Lineage (NCBI taxonomy): Eukaryota > Metazoa > Arthropoda > Insecta > Lepidoptera > Lyonetiidae > Leucoptera > Leucoptera coffeella. Next base: position 85,990 of record JAMBLF010000240.1, read on the forward strand.
TATAAGAAGATGTATGAGTGCCAATGAAGCGAAAGTGCTTTGTCAGGATCGGGACAAATGGGGATCCGTGATCTATGCTCACCCCTCTACAGGGAATCAGACGTGATGTGTATGTATATATGTAAAGAGTGGCTGTATTAGTAGAGATAGACTTAATAAAATATTATAAAGAGCCTAATGAAAAATAGTATATAATATTTCATACTGTAAACGGATGATATTAAAACTACCTATAACCGCTGAGTATGTACATACGTACATACACATCACGCCTGATTCCCTATAGAGGGGTAGGCAGAGAGTGTGAGGTGTGTGTAAGTTAAGATGACATAAAAAAGGGTGACGTTAGAAGTACATATAACCATTGAGGGTCTAGTGAAAGTGTATTGTATATGAAGTGAATGAACCAATAATAGTATGTCAGGATCGGTAACAATGCGTGTCCGAGATCTCTGGCTACCCCTCTTTAGAGAGATGGGCGTGAGAGTACACGCATACACATCACACCTGACTCCCTGTAGAGGGATAGGCAGAGATCATGGATCCCCATTGTCCCGATCCTGACAGACCACTTTCGCTTCATTGACACACATACATCTTCTCATACACACTCAGCGGCTAAAGGTACTTCTAACGTTACCCTTTTTCAACATGGCGTCTATCTGACTGTCATATATCTTATTGGGTGTATGTTATGTATATGTATGTGTTAAATAGTAAACTAACTGCCGTTCTGATTCATGTGTAAAAAGCGACTATATAGCTTAATATAAACTTTTATTCAACTAATACATGATTAAGCTAAAACGTTCGTCATTTGAATTTCTTTGCCAAATATGACTAACAAGTCATGCCCTTCAACGTATTGTCTACCCTTGTGGGAATGAGGATGTCAGTGTGTATGAATGTGTGATTCATTAAATATTCAGGTCAAGAGAAAGGTAACCTTGGATGATTCGCAAAATAAAAGTTTAATACGTTCGTTGATAGATGGCACTACGGCTATATTTAAACTTGGAAAAACATATTGAATTGGGGCCATTAAAACATATCACAATTATTATTTAGACGCTATATTGAAAAAGGGTGAAGTTAGGAGTACCTTTTACCGCCGAGTGTGTATGAGTGTTAATGAAGCGAAAGTGGTCTGTCAGGATCGGGACAAATGGGGATCTAAGATCTCTGCCTAACCCTCTACGGGAAATCAGGCGTGATGTGTATGTATGTGAAAAAAATATTATAAAAGCTATTCTCTAAGGTTAGTAATAGTCAGTGGCTGTTCTGACTATATGGAACTTAAAATACAAGCAGGATGTAAATGATTGTGATATGTGTATGTTATGATATTTTTTTAACATTTAGACATATACATCACGCCCCTCTCCCTATAGAGATGTAAACAGAGATCACATATTACCATCTGTTACACTTTCGCTTCATTAACACTCACACACCTCTGCATACACACTCGGCGGTTATAGGTACTTCTAACGTCACATTTTTCAGTATTATAATAATATTCTATTTAGAATTGCTTCTGGTATGTAATTTTTAAGAATAGTTTTTCTCTACCACTAAAATAAAGTAAATGTAAGGTTGCAAACAATTTTATCTGAATACAAATACAAAAGCTATCTAAGCCAAAGTTTTCAGTTCTATTAATATACTTAATAGTAACTTAAACTCGCTTCTTGTTAACTTATTTTAACTAAAGATTATTAATTATGTCTGTTACGATATTACAAAACACAATAACTAACAGATCATAACTAACCATACAAAATAAACTCCTATATCAAGAATCAAGTATAACTTGACGACCTCTCATGAGGTCCTGGGTTCGATCCCCGGTGGAGGCAGAGTTTAGAACTATGCTTTTCTTCTGCTGTTCAGTCTGGTGCAAGATTATATGTATATGCTACATATAATGTATAATAAGTATATATTTCTTAAACATACGCAGTCTTAAATGAACTTACCAAGGGGCTAGTTCAATTTGTGTAATAGTGTCTCAATTCTCATTATTATTAACTTTTCCAACCAGAGATTTAACACGCCTTACCAAGACGGCGGATTTGAAGCGTTTAATGAGTCAACACTGAAATGAATTCGAAAATAAACCCTAATACGACATATCTAATTCTAGACCAAAACTCACGCAAAGATACACGTCATCAGAGATTTATTCTTGAGGAAATGAGACCATTTTATTTACTACGTGAGACCGGGTCGTATCACGATAAATTAATAAAAGACATACATACACATCACGCCTGAGTCCCTGTAGAGGGGTAGGCAGAGATCACGGATCCCCATTTCTCCCGATCCTGACTGACCACTTTCGTTTCATTGACACTCATACACACTTGGTGTTTATAGGTACTCCTAACGTCACCTTTTTTCAATATAGCGTCTATCTGACTGTTATGTCTTATTAGGCCGGCCCCTACGTAACCGCCCTTCCACTTCACTCATATATTCCTTTATATGTATGAGAAATACATATACAATAAATGTATTTATAAATAAACAAATTAACGAAACGGGTATATAAGTAATTGGTAGTCAGTAGATAGTAGGTACAATCAAAAGAAGGTTATTGATTTAGTTATCTTGCCTCAATGGTAATACTAGCTACCAACATTCTTTAAATCCCAAAGCAGCAAACGATAGTAAATCAGCTCGCAATAAAAAAGGTCGGAAAAGCGAATTATCCTCATTTCTCGGAGCGGCGTCAGAGTTATTAATACAAGGAAAGCGAAAGACGAATAAACACAAATATTTTTAATGTTTGCGTCTCCGGAAATTACTCGCTCCCACGTACAGAATGGGAATTAATATTGTGTGTGTGTTTGTATGTATATATAAGAACATCTCATACAAACTGGGTACTGCTAACGTCACCAATTTTCTATGTGTCGTTGATTTCATCGTCAAAACAAACGCGTTCACGATCACCCTTGTGGTTCAGGTTTCCATCTCCGCAATTGCGAAGGCAGGAATTCTATGGACACCTTGAACCCACGTTTTGACCGTCAGTACTCAAGGTGGTAAGCCATTTACAACAACTAACTATTACATGTTTGGCGAACAGGTAGGTTTCCTTACCATGTTTTTCCCCTCACCGTCAGTGACTAGGATCTCTTATAAGAAGCTTCTCTTTCTTATCTCTTAGAAGAGGTTTTTCACACTAGGCTACAGCCGTTTAACCAATATTCACTTCACTTCAATATACTATTCTCCACTAGTCCTCAAACACCTATTAAAACATACCCGGAAGAAAGCACCTACTAAATGGGCCGAACAACAAAGAAATAGTGATAAATTGCCGAAATAATGCAGCTTATTTCGTCGTGTGACATACCATTAATACTGTTCTTAATAAAAAGATAAATAACCTTTCTGACAGATCAATATTAACTTCCATAGAGTAAGAAATATCTACTTTGACAGTTATATAAAAAAAAACTCTATTGAGATTGTCAATGATCAACAGAGTGACTTATTGGTTAATAATAAGCATTTTTAACGCATAGGTCATAGGTTTGATTCTTAACCCTATGTATGGATAAGGATATAAATTCGTAATATTAGTGTTAATTATCAGTGATTAAATTAAGGTTTTTGTCTAGTTGCCTTATTTCTGAAATGTAAACTAAGTACTAGATATTTTCTCAGGCTATCTCCCATCATTATTCAGCTTTCTCCCAATATGGCTCAATGTAGTTTTAATAGAATGAAAGTATTCTTATAAGAAAAAAGATATTCTATGCATGACCGTGACAATAATAAAAACAATATAACTAAATATGCTTGTATGACTTTAATTAGATATAAAATTAAAGACATTTTTCTCAAGGCAAGTGTACGTAGCGTAATAAACAAAAGAGCATGTATGAGTAGGTTAATGGGTGTGAGTGAAGCAAGAGAGATTTGTCAGTATCGTTCCAGCTGGCGATCGAAAGTCTCTGCCTATCCCTTTGAAGCGTAAATATATGTATATATTTTTATTTACAAACTAAAATGCTAATACATATCAAAACATACATTTATTAGTTAATAACACACATTGGTACAGTCGAATAATCGAGAACAACAAATTAAAATGGATTTGTTTTTGAAAGGAAATTTCCATGACATAATATACCATTAGTATTTTACAAGCTTTCTAAATAGATTTATCATACAGCGATTGTTTTTATTCATATAAGTGTTAATAATAATATAACTATATCCTTATTGCAATAGATTACCTCACATATTTTTCATATATACATACAAATACATGCACGTCCTTTAATCCCTTTCGGGGTGGACAGAACCTCTGTATATAATATCTTCTAGGTCACTTTTTAGCATGGGTATTAAGGTTGCAATGTCATAATGGTACATTGGTGAAAGGTTAGCTCATCGCCCAATACATGTAACCCTAGTCCCTTTGTCGCCTCCTACGACATGCCGGGAGAAATGGGAACTAGATAGATTTCTTTTTACGGCCCAGACTGGCCCAGGATAAATTACATATACAAATCCAATTAAAACGTATTTAATTTATTATATGAGACGGGGTCATATCACGATAAAATTAAGTAAGATATAGCCTTTATATCTTTATACCTTTATATCACCCAATCGTTCGACCCAGTTGAATAGGCCGTGGTCACAGGTAGAAAAAAATATATAATTAAAACAAAATGAGCATAAACTATTTTCCTTCAACAATATTAACACCTGTACTTAAGGGTTTTGTGCGTCATCGATCTATCTACACCTATAGGCATAGTAGTCGTAATGTTTAGACGTTATTAGAAACGTGTTTTTAAGAGCGTCAAGAGTGACGTAATGGTTAATTTCGTTCTCACGTATCCATCTAGGTTCAAAAATAGAATATTATCGCACGGGATGTTCTAATGCTGGTTTGGGGTTTCAATTGAATCTAACTAGGTGTCAGTCTTCTCGATATATCGGTACAAGTGACTAAGGTGTATTTTGGACTTTGTAAGATGTACTTTTTAAAGAAGGAAAGAAAGAAAATACTTTTTTCACTGCAGAAATTACATTAAACACACAAATAATAAATATCAAGGATGAAAACCATTGATGCAGTGAAAAGGTGCTGCCTTAGTATACGATGCAGCTAGGCTGCATCACTGGTCCTCCGGCAGCACCCGATTCGAAAACTGTCACAAGCTGCATATAATAAAAAAAAAATAAACGTACACACAATTATATAATTAAAATAAACAACGCTTTTAATACTAATACATACACATCACGCCTGATTCCCTATTTGTCTCGATCCTGACAGACGACTTTCGCTTCATTGACACCTTAACATGCATACATTTTATTAATAACTAGTGACCCGCTCCGGCTTCGCACGGGAATAAAATATATAACCTACTCCACTATTTAATTGATGTTATTATACATATAAACCTTCCTCTTCAACCACTCTATCTATTAAAACAAACCGCATCAAAATCCGTTGCGTAGTTTCAAAGATTTAAGCATACATAGGGACATAGGGACAAAGAAAGCGACTTTGTAATATGTAGTGATGTGTATGTCAATTGTGATTTAGGTACTGATTATGGTGAATAAGTCTTAATGACTAGGTTTATGGCAGTATTCAAGTCGCGAAAAATCAATTTATTAGTAATTTTACCAAATCGAAGATTGTATATCGTTACTACAAGATTTCCTCACACTTTCTTCCATCGTATACTAAATTATACCTTTGTTACACCAAAGCAAATGATGTGAATTTTATGGCTACTGATGAATGTTGAATAAATTCACGTTGGGTTGAAACACGTCTCGAGTTAAGAGGTAACACGTGGGTCCTTAGTGGATAAATGTTAAAGCTTGCATGCATTATATGGCCACGTTTCATTTAATTGAATATGCGTTTCGTTAGTATCAGTAAAATAACACATAATACTAATATGTTATATCATATAGGTAAAAATTAATGCAGCTAGTATGTTATATATCTTATAATAATAATAGCGTTAATTTACAGCCACTACTACATACACAATACAAAACTTTACTATTAAAACTTACAAACTAGGGAAAATAACTTGTGCATGTTATTGTCGCTGCAAAAGGTATCCAACTCAGCTGGATATGTTGCGTTTGATAGCAAACACAACGCTGGTCTTATGTCACTACTATTGAAGAACAATGCAACAATGGACTGAGCACTTCTCCAACTTGCTGACCATATGCCAAGGCCAATCAGTAGTTGCTTCAGAAAGCCCCAGATCGCTCCTAAATCTGCCTACGACTCCACCAAGTTACGCAGAAGTAGTTGCCGCCATCAAACAACTGAAGGCGGGTAAGGCACCGGGAGTAGACAATACAAATGCGGAGCTCCTAAAAGCGGATCCGGTTAGGTCAGCCGAATTACTTCAGCCTCTCTTACAGCGTGTTTGGGAGTCGGAGCGTGTTCCTAATGGGTAGAAGCAAGGTTTGCTAGTAAAGGTACCGAAGAAAGGTGACTTATCAGCCTGTGATAACTGGAGGGGTATAACCCTTCTACCCACGGCGGCTAAGGTACTGGGAAAAGTACTCCTCGACCGTATGTCCCCAGAAATTGCGAGGACACTTCGCGAAGAACAGGCCGGTTTCCGTCCTGGACGATCATGTACTGACCACACGAACACCTTGCGCATACTAATAGAGTCGTGCGTGGAGTGGCGAGCCGAACTTTTCCTGGCATTCGTTGACTTTGAGAAAGCGTTCGACTCCGTGCAGTGGAGCGCACTGTGGTCCAGTCTCAAGAGGAGAGGAGTACCCGACAAGTATATAGGTATCATCCAATCCCTATATATCGGCAGCATCTGCAGGGTGGTACATGAGCGGGTTCTAGGTGAACCAATTCCGATGGCCACAGGGGTCAAACAGGGTTGCCTCCTGTCACCACTGCTCTTCATTATCCTGCTGGACGACGTCATGAGGAATGTCACAGTAACACCCAGAGGCATTCCGTGGCACAATGGCTCGCACCTGGAGGACCTGGACTACGCAGACGACATAGTGTTGATTTCGTCTTCACTATCCGATCTCCAAAGTAAACTTGACTTGTTAAGAGAGGAAGCTCAAGAGAAAGGACTACGAATCAACGCTAAGAAAACCGTGGAAATGCGTGTTCAGTCATGTGAGAATCGGCCTGTAATGCTCAACGGTGCCCCACTAGAATCTGTCGCAAAGTTCACTTATCTCGGCAGCATGGTGACTGATAGTGGTGGAGCTAGTGACGACGTTGACGCCAGAATAAGGAAAGCGAAAGGCGCCTTTGCCCAGCTAAAACCGGTCTGGGACTCTAATGTGCTTACCAGGCGGATCAAGATTTCTCTCTTCAATTCCATAGTGAAGTCTGTTTTGCTCTTCGGCAGCGAGACGTGGAAGGAGACAAAGGGACTGACGAACAAACTGCAAGTGTTCGCCAACAAATGCCTGAGGTTCATACTTCGCATATTCTGGCCGAACACTATCAGAAACGAGGATCTATGGAAGCAATGCCACCAAGTTCCAATCAAGCGTGAAATCGCTCAGCGTAAGTGGAAGTGGATAGGGCACACACTCCGTAGACCGGAGGACAACATTGCCAGGGCAGCATACACATGGAGGCCGCACGGGAGCAGACGCCCTGGCCTGCCGGCGCACACCTGGCAGCGCACAGTCGACGCTGAGTAGAGAGCGGCTGGGTTGAGTTGGAGGGACGCGGAGTGCAAGGCACAGGATAGGAGCGGTTGGCGACTTCTCACGAAGGCCCTTTGTACCACTGGGGTACCATAAGATGATGATGATGATGATGATTGAAGAACAATGTTTACTTTTTATAAAATAGTTAAATAGAGTGCTACTTAAATAATCAAAATAAATGTATAAATAAAACACTTTTTCTCTTAAATTTTCTCTCGAATTACAATATGGTCAGTGTAATAAGGAGATCTAAAAAAGGGTTATTTATCTAGAGACCAATGTATTCCATTTGCCAGAACGTTAAATAACTTAGAATATAGGTTATTACCAAGTTATAAAACAAAGGAAATAAAAATATAAATTGTATTGGAACAATATACCCTTAAGGTAATTTCAAATAATCCAAATGAATTTTGAATCTGTTTTGTTTGTTTGGCTGTACTTCGACGTCTAGACAGATTGTGTTTCAAAACAACCTTTTTCAATTTGATACTTACTCGTACATCCATTTTATATGATATGCAAGGATTGGAAATATGACTGAATACACAATATTTGTGTACAAAAGTTTAAAGCTTGATTAAATTTAGTTTCTTCAATAGTGTGATGACAGAGTGCTTGTATGAATACTATATCTAACTACTTTGTCACATTATTTAAGTAATTAATAAAGAAACACATTTAGTATTTGTTACATACATACATGTCCTTTAATCCCTTTCATTGTCGACCATATGTTCATGTGTCTCGAATATATAACATCTCCTAGGTCACTTTTTGCATGAATATTGGGGTTTTGTTTTCAGAATGAAACATTGGTGACAGGTTGCTAGTCCATAGCCTGATAGATTCCATTGAACCCTAGTCTTTTAGTCACCTACTACGACAAGCCGAAAAAAACAGCAGCTAGTTAGTATTTTTTTTACATCCCAGTAAGCACGAAACGAGGCTCTGTTTTTTTATACTGTAACCATATACCTCTGTTCATTTATACTGCAACATAACTCAGTTCCACATATAAACCTAATTTCCTTCGTCCCCAGATCCGTGACCAGTGACAATGGAGCAGTTTGAGTCGCTGCTGACGTGCTGCGTGTGCCTGGACAGGTTCCGCAACCCGAAGCTGCTGCCATGCCAGCACAGCTACTGCATGGAGCCCTGCATGGACGGCCTCGTCGACTACGTCAGGAGACAGGTTGGTAGAGAGCTGGGTAGATGGGCAATGTGGATGGTAGATGGGCAATGTAGATGGTAGATGGGCAATGTAGATGGTAGATGGGCAATGGTCTGCTTTGGTCAGAGTTCAAGGTTGGGTAGAATGAACTGGAAATGTGCTTTGGACAGAGTAAGATGTCTAGTGGTTAGATGGAATAATAGTCACTTCTAAGATGTCTATAGATCATCTTAAATATATATGCTTATTATTGACTGGCTATGATAGGGGAAAAAGGAGATCCAAAATCGTTACCCAGCTATTTTAATAGATGTAGCATAGGATACGTAGAGATTATTCCGAGATTGCGTTATGATATATTACTTTCGATTAATTTACGGTCTTAATGCAGTTTTCAAATCATGAATTATTTTCATCATTTTAATATAAAGCACCCGTGAGACGTAAGAAATTATAAGTTTAACTAGCTTTATACTTTATACAGCCTCCTCCTCTACGGTTACATTCGATACTACATTAAATGAGATAAATCAACAAATAAAATAAATTCTTCATTCCAGGTCAAATGTCCAGAATGCAGGGCAGAACATCGAATCCCCTACCAGGGGGTGCAAGGTTTCCCCACAAACGTAACCCTGCAACGGTTCTTAGAACTCCACGCCCAGATCGCCGGGGAACTGCCCGACCCCACCGCTGGGCAGGTAATGGAGAGGTGCAACGTATGCTCAGAGAAGGCATACTGCGCCCTCTGTGCACACTGCGACAAAAAGGTATGTGGGGACTGCAAATCAGCACACATGGAGGTCCTGAGAAGAGAAATAGCAAGAATCAACAACCAAATCCGTCGTGGCATCAATAGGTTACAAGACATCCTAGCTGTTGTAGAAAGGAACACGGTCAACCTACAAACGAATTGTGGGGCTGTAGCCGGTGAGATAGATGAGATCCACAAGCGTCTAGCGAAGGCCTTGAAAGATAGGACTGATTTCCTTAGGAACGAACTCGATCGCTACTTGGCGACTGAGCTTAGGAACCTCACCAACCTTAAGGATAATTTAGAATTGGAACTCACCAACATCAACAGCAACTGTGATCTTGCTGACAAGTACATGAACGATGACGTTGAATGGGAAGACACAGAGTTGATGGACACTAAGGAGATCTTCCTGAAAACGGTTGAGTTCCTTAGAAACTTCGACTACGAAGCCGGTGACTACAACAGAAGGATACGGTTTGCGACCACTCACGATCCGAATCAACTGGTGATGCATGTCGCTAGCTACGGTGAACTGATAACAAACAACCCACCGATCTACGGTAGTTCTTCTTTAGCTCCTTCAACTGGGTTGACTAGGTCTAAAAGCGATCACAGACTTGCCACCCAGTTCCGTCAACAAGAGGAAGCCAAAACGTACGGCGAAAACGATGAGCCACTTCTAGGTGGCAGGAAGTTCGGTGAACGTAGACCTCCGCCTCCTGAAAAACACACCCGCGACTACGGTGAAGATTACAGCGGTTACGAATCAGAACACCACAGACCATCTCGCCGTTTCAGATCTCGATTTGTCAGAAGCCACCAACAAGACAACGATTCTGACACCGAGCCGACTACTAGGGCGGTGAAAGATGAGCACAAAGAGAAACCAAAAGTAGTGGACACCGAGGACGCTACACGCGGTCCACTAAGTGGTATATTTAGACTAAGTGACTGTCCTAGAGTAATGCAAAGAATCATGGACGTGGACAGTGGTAAAAAAAAGGAGAAAAAGGAGCCTCCACCCACGCCTAAGCCCGTCCAGCCCACGCCCACTCCCAGGTCGCGGCCCCCTCAGCCCCAGCGCCAGCAAAGCGAGGACGATGAGATCACCAGGCTCAAAAAGCAAAACAAGGGAGCCACCTCGTCTCAGGACCAGGAGCGGCCTGCCCAGCCCGAGGAGAGGAGCTCTGTTGCGCGCAAACCGCCCACGCCAGCAAGAGAGGTACGTTGGGCAGATGAAAGTGAATGATCTCCAATGCGAAAGCACAGACGCCAAGTACAAACCGAACGATCACTTACTAACAAACAATTCTAACACAAGCGTTCATACACGACTCAGACACTTCATAAGCAAACTTTCAAAGAAAACAATGTGAGTAAAATAGAGTACAGATAAGGTAATAAACTATATTTCTCAGGCATCCAGCGATGGTGAATCGGAGGAGGAGCAAGTTAGTGCTCTTCAGAGAAACCAAAGGAAACCGACGACACCCGCCCAAAAGGCCGTAGCGCCTGCCCGCAGACCCTCCGCGTCCACTCAGCCGGGCCGCGGGGCCAGCTCTGACTCTAGCGCCTCCACGGAAAGCTCTGGCTCGGCGGCAGTCAAACACACAGGTGCGATATTGTCCATCGCTGAGCTAAAAAAGAAATATAGTCCCGATTCGGCCCTACCAAAACCAACAAATCGTTTATTTGCAGGCAATGAAAAAACCACACCGACCACGAACGGAGCGACTAACGGAGCGCAGCGCGTTCAGAGTCGCTTTGTAGGAGGACAACGGCCCGCACCCGCTGCGGCAGCCGCCGAACCAGCGCAAGAAGACTCTGACACGAGTTCAGAGGAGGAGACCGACTCCTCCGAGGAGAGCGAAGAAGAGCCTGCGACGCAAAGGAAGGCCGAGAGCCAAGCGATGGCCCGCAGCGACATCGGGCCGCTGCTCGCCCGGAGCAACAACGCGCGCAACGAATCCCACGACAACAAACGGGAGACCGCGTCCCAGTCGCGCTTCCGCCAACGACAAGCGCCCGTCGAGGAAGAACCGAGTTCGCGATACAACTCTTCTTACGGGAACCGATTCGGTAGCAAACCCCGGGACGACGAAAACAACTCGTCCATCGACGACGAGTCCAAGTACCCCACGGCTAGATCTCGTTACCTCGCCCTGAAGGAAAGGCGCAACCGGTTGGCCAGGAGCAAGAGCAGCCACACCGGCTTCGGCGCCGCCGACGACGACGATGATGATCCTGTGTCCCCGACTACAGCGTCACCATCGGCGTACTTAGCTTCGAAATACGGGTCCGGCTCAGGCGGCTCTGAGCTGTCCCGTAGCAGGTCAACGCACGCCCTCAAGTCTCGAGAGAACTCTCCCGAACGAACCTCTGCGGGGGCGGAGAAAGACGGAGCAGCCTTGAGTTCTTGGGCCAGATATCTGAAGAGCAAGTACGGGTCTAGAGGGAAGGACAGAGATCCGGCCAGTAGCACCTCGTCCAGCACGTCGCGTCGCTTGTCTCTCGGACTGCCTTTGCGTTCGGCGACCGAGCTTGCCAGTTCTGATGATGATTCAAAAAACGCGGCAGGCTCCCCCATCTCCCCTACGGCGGCTACAGCAGCGGTAGCAGGTTAGGAGACTGAGTGCGCCCATGCATCATTCGCCAAAGTTACATCAAGTAACCTCGCGCGCCATGCGGCTAATCAGCGCTTTCGACAACATTTCAGTATCATGGATCTCAGTTTTTACGTGTAACTTCATTGGTGCTGTTTACTCATCGCCATTTTATTCATTTCAGCGCTTTTTCAAATTGTCTTTCTGTATTCGGAAATTGCTTCATGTGGAACTTATTATTTATTAACTCACACCTATGTGTCCCAACATTACATAAGCAAAACAAAATACCCTTCAAACATTCGCGTCATAGGCAGAGATCACTGATCCCCTTATTTATCGACCCAAGCACACCACTTTCACTTCATTGACCACCTTCCCATTCACACTCACCTTCTATTATTTCATCCAACATCTTCTTTTATCTCTGCCCAATGACCTTAACTGTATTAAACTAGCACATATAGCCTCTTTACATGAATATTGTGGTATTTTATGAAATGTGATGTACAAAATACCTTGTTATTCTTAGAAGAATAATGTGGTATTTTTATAAGTAATGTTTTACGAAATACCACATTATTCTTGTATATAGGCGATATAACCTCTAATAAACTCTGACCTAAACACCTCTACATACATCTCCTACACCTCTCCACGAAGCAATTTCCAACCCACCTTGATCTCCTAAGCCCATGAATCCGCTTGCACAGGTTTCGCAGCAGCCGGTTCCTCCCCTAGGAGCCAGTATCTGCAGAAGCGTCGCCTTCAATTCAGCGTGGGGAGCCGGGGGAGCGAACCCGGATGCTTTACTTGGCCTCGGGGCATCGCTGTGGGCCCCGACAACACCATGGTGGTGGCTGATTCGTCCAACCACCGAGTACAGGTAAATTATGACACTACAGACTACACACTTTAATATGAGTCTCTTTAAGTTAAGGATATGAAACTATTCCACATGAAAGAAAACGTCGAAAGAAAGCGTATTTACATATATATACATTTACGTCCTTTTAATCCCTTTCGGGGTGAACATAAACTTGAAATAATATTTCATAGGTCACTTTTTAGCATGAATACTGGGGTTGCGATGTCATGATGGAACATTGGTGACAGGTTGCTAGCCCATCGCCAAATAGTCATATAAGTCGCATCTTATGACTCTTATAGCTTACGGCGAAGGAAAACTTATTGCTTCTAAATGATGATGATAATCTAATATGTTTACCACCTGTCTCTTATAACTATGGGCATTAAAATCAATTCGAAACTTCGAATATGAACATTTGAACCTCAGAATACCTAGTAAGGTTACAATTGTTGTAGACATTAACATCTTAATTTTTTACGTCGTTATTCGAATATAAATAGAACGTTCTGGAATATAACTGTCACCGTATAAGTCGACTCGTGATATTTAAAAATAGAGATAAATTTTTCGTTTTATTCATCATGGAAATTATTTTGAGACATAAATATAAATATAGATTCATTTGACACTACATGTTATTAGCCAGTTAAATAATATTGACCATTACTATTACCATAGAGTCTCGAAAACTGATAAAAAATACCTAGCGTCCACACCAGACGGGATTTGACATAATCTCCTAAATCTATTTTGGCAATGGAAACCAAACATCTCGAAAGGTCCTCTATAAATAAACTCGCTGTTTGGATATCATTACCTATTTTTGCACCCGACAGTTTACGCAAACATTATATTTGGTAAATTCACGCTCGTGTCACAGTCGAGTTCATAACATACATATATTGAAACTCTAAGGTCATACGTACATACGTCGTGACCTTATCTCTACGTAGGAGTAGGTAGGGATATAAGATCCTTGTATTTCCGACTTTGCTAACTATTATTGCTCAACGGAGATAGGTCCATCAAAAGTCAACTATTTATCAAGTCTTCTGTAAGAATGATATATCTTATGCTGGTAATAGTCAGTGCGTGTTAATGGTCACATGGCTTACCGCCTGTCACATTGACTACTGACTATCTGGTCAACATATGGGTTCGCAGATTAATACTACTTCCGCAAATACGGACAGAGACACTCGAAGCTCTGACTACCCTGCTAGGGTTAATAGCCGTGATACCTTTTATCATTTTTTGTCTTATGCTGGCATGTTATTTAACATTAAGATGTGAAAATTTTGCCTACACATTAGAATACATATTCTCTCTAGATTGTATATGACTTTAACGTATAATTTTTATCAGATTTAGCTTGTGACTACAGCTAAATAATCACTCAATAATACTCTACCAAACAAATAGGCTTAAAATATAGACAATATATAAAGTTTCTCAGTATATTCCTAGTTTCTCAAGCAGCTGGTTACATCAAACCCAAGTCCCAAACCAAGAACTGTCTAAAATACCCCTATATCTCAGTGTCGTCTCAATACTCAGTAAGGCGTCTCCGAAACAAGGCGTCGAGAGCAAAATCGGATTATTCGTATAGAAACAAATTGTGTTACGAAGTGAGATGATATTAATTCTCGACTCGAACACAATGGCCGCGAATGGGAGGATTAATAAAGTTATTCCCAGTTGCTCTCGGATGAGAGTTAGATGGCGGCAGCGGTGCTTTTGTTCTCGGATCTGTTTAGTGACGAGGAAGTCTTTATTTGGGTTGTGAACCGTGGTAAATGTCACAAGCATTAATTTGCATAATTGTGTCAGTCACTATGATACGACATATATGGATGTGTAAATGTTTTACTGAAAGCCTTACTCTACAATCTCTTACATAATTCTTAAACTTCCTTAAAGATTTATGCCAAAATGTACAAAAGGACATAAATGTTTACGTAATTTCTTTATTAGCCTGTCATTCATTCTATATCAGTATACGGCATGATTTACCACCTGTCTCACTGGATACAGATTATCAAGTAAAACGTGTGTTTCGAGCAACGAAAAACCAGTCTAGTCCAGTTGATAATGGACACTCTACCTTTGAATACCCTGTAGGCGTAAAATTAATAACACTCTCTAACTCTTCTTCTTCTCTTCTCTTCATCAGGTCTTCGACTCCAACGGTATCTTCGTGAAGGAGTTTGGAGGCTACGGCAGCAACGAGGGAGAATTCGACTGCTTAGCAGGCGTGGCTGTCAACAGAATCGGACAATACATCATCGCTGATCGATACAATCATCGGATACAGGTAAAGGAAGAGAAGATAAGTTGTCTTCTGGGCAAAACAAAGGACAAACTTGTTCAGGAACACCCTTGTTGGGTAGTCATAGGTTCGGGTGTCCATCTACGCAATTGCAAAGATAGTAATTCTATGGCTATCTCGAACCCACGTGTTGACCAGACAGTCAGTACTCAATGTGACAGGTTAAGCCGTGTCGCCATTTACAAGCACTAACTATTACCTGTTCGGAGTACAGGTAGGCTTCCTCACGATGTTTTCCCTCACCGAAGTATTCGACGCATTTCGTAAATTTATGTTTATTACGAAAATGAACACAGAAATTCATTAAACTTCATTCCCATTGGTACATGCTCAAGGTGAATTTGATTTCTTAACACTTAACAGATTCAAGCCTCAAACAATTAAGCTACGTTAAATTATAACTTACGTTCCTTATTAACGCCTTTACGCTGTATAGACGCCTCCGGTTAGACACCTGAACGCTAATCGTGAGGTCCCGGGTTCGATTCCCGGTGGAAGCAGAGTTAAGAACTACGCTTTTCTTCTGTTTTCCAGTCTGCTCGTTGATTATATATGTTATATATGTATTTATCTATATATAATATGTATACATTTCTTAAATATACGTTAACTAGTACCCTTAACACAAGTCTTAAATGAACTTACCTAGCTAGTTCTATTGGTGTAATAATGTCCAAATATTATAATATATTATATCATACGCCTTTCTCCCCAGGTGTTCGACCCCTCAGGTCGTTTCTTACGTGCCTTCGGCAGCCAGGGTACTGGCGATGGCAAGTTCAACTACCCCTGGGGCATCACCACCGACGCGCTGGGCTTCATCTATGTTTGCGATAAGGAAAACCATCGGGTGCAGGTATGTATATGTCCTAATAAATATATTCACGCCTCTACGTCCCCAACAGGATAGGTCTATCGATCGCCACTTGGAATGAGCCTGATAAATCTCTCTCAATTAATAATTAACGGGACTTATCTACTGCAACGTAGCCGAAACGTCGGGTTAATAAAGGTAATTTTATTATATAAAAACTTACGCGATAAGTCCCGTTAATTATTAATCATATACTCATGATCATATACAATCGCGAATCTCTTAAAACTATAAATCTCTCTTGCTTCACTCATTATTAACCTTCTCATACAAGCTCTTCTGTTCTTCACTACGTTCACCCTTGAGAAGAATGTCTCCAATTTGATCTGTATAAGTCTGTATTTGGATTTTTAGATTCCTTTTAAAACCCTCCTTTCATGTTAGTTGAGTTCCTTTATTGTCTTAGTTGAGAATTAAAAACGTGATATGCATATCCATACAAAGCCATTTTAGCAGTAAATATCTTAATGCAAGAGACAAATTAAAATATAAATAAGGACATAGGTAGTAATATTAATAGTTTACATTATTATCTATTAACCACAGTATACTCACGATTTTTCATGATTTCTTTCATATATACATTTTTATTTTCATATTTATGAAACAAACGGACAATTACACACATATTATTAATATAAATATTATTTATGGTTTTGTTAAAGGATGATGGTTGGGATGATGATTGGGTCATTACTATTACAAAATAACCGGAATACTTATTCATATACTTCACTACACTACACTACAATTCACTTAGTAGTTATCACATAGCATACAATTAAGAAGTAACCAAAACCGTCTTAGTAGTTCTGACCAATAAAATCTCTTGTTACATTTCAACCTTGCAATCCTGTTCACCTCTAAACTAAACTACAGACACGATATCTCAGTTAAAATGAGGTCATGCGTGAGTGTGAGGCATAAGAAGTAATATTTTGGCGGACTAATGGCCGTCATACATTCACGTTTCCAAGGGCCTTATAAGAAAATGGCCGGTTGTTTATAAGGGTATTATAGACGTGCTACTGATGGCCCTTATTACGCTGACCGTGTAATAAGACACTAACGACTAACCCTGTAATAGATTTACAAGGGTAGATGAAATGATGATATCTTAAAGTGTCATATTACAATACATACATACACATCACGCCTGAGTGTAACAAATACATATATTAAATGATTTGATTTTTACCAGTCTGAACATACATATATTCACTTCCTTTAATGCGTTTTGTAATGGACAGAACCTTTACAATATAAAAAGACAAATGGCAAACGCGTTCACGACCATTAACCCTTGCGGGGTAGTCAGAGGTTCAGGTGTCCATCTCCGCAATTGCGAAGGTAGTATATCTATGGCCACCTCGAACCTACGTGTTGACCAGATAGTCAGTACTCAATGTGACAGGTGGTAAGCCATATCGCCATTTAAAAGTAATAACTATTATCTGTTCGGGGAACAGACAGGTTTCCTCATGATGTTTTCCCTCACCGCAGCATTCGATGCATTTCGTAAATAATAATATAAAATGATTTTCCCGTTATCAGCATTCATGTAGAACATTAGTGACAGGTTGCTAACACATGGTCCAATAAACTAGCTATAAACTAACCTTCCACTGTTTCCCTTCTAGACTAGAATAATAACACTAAACCTATAGCCGTTCACACTATAGAATCTAGGTCCCACGAGAGCACTAGAAGCTCTCGAAGGCAGTCGAGTACCTCCGTCGTCTAGTATGAATTAAGGCACTCAATAGAACAATGCGGTGCCTCAGTATCTATCATGAGTACTAAGCTATAACACTGAATAATCGCACTCCATAGGCTGGAATGTAGGTGGCGCTACTTGAATATGTAACTCGGTTTGACTTTATTTTGTTGTGTAGTATAAATTAGTTGAGATAGGTGTTAAATAGGCTATGCTGGTTTAGAAATACTGTTCCTTGAGAACTTTTTCTAATGTAGTAAATTACGACTAAGTTTATTTCAACACACACACACACACAGAGATAATGTCGCAATTCTGATTATATAATATACCATGAAATATTTATGACAAGTCACTATCTAATCGCTCAATTAGTAGTATGTTCTTATTCTCTCAATCAACTTTACGAGGTATCCTCTATATCTCCTACTCTAGAACAAAGCAAACAAATCTCTAACGTGCATACATATCTGTATATGGAGTATAAATATTCTAAAACAACAATTTCCTTGATCATAACAATAGCAAACAACATACATACAGCACTTATATACATATCAAATAAATATACCACAGATGTACATACATACACATCACGCCTGAGTCCATTTAGAGAAGTAGGCAGAGATCACTGAACCCCATTTGTCCCGATCCTGACACATCACTTTCGCTTCATTGAAACTCATACACGTCATACACTCGGCGGTTATAGCTAATAATAATATTTTGACATTATTACATCAATTAAACTAGCCCCTTGGTAAGTACATTTAAGATCCTAGATAAGGGTACTAGTCGACGTATATTTAAGAAATGTATACATATTATACATAGATAAATACATATTATATAGCATATACAATCAACGACCAGACTGGAAAGCAGTAACATAGCTTAGTTATTAACTCTACCTCCACCGAGAATCGAACCTCACGACCACCTCAGGCGACTAACCCACACGCTACGGAGGTCGTCAAACAGATACATACTTCTAAAATCGTCTTGTTCCAGGTGTTCCAATCAGACGGCACATTCGTGGGCAAATTCGGAACATTCGGCTCGAAGCCAGGTCAGCTGGAGCATCCCCACTACATCGCAGTGTCCAACACCAATCGGGTGCTGGTCTCCGATTCCAACAACCATAGGGTGCAGGTCTTTGACGTGAACGGGAAGTACCTGTCCTGCTTCGGCGAAGAAGGGTCTGAGGATGGGCAGTTTAAGTTCCCTAGGTAAGAGTTTTGGAATGTAGTTGGAATTAACGTTTTCATTTACGTACATAATTTAAAGTCGCTAACGGTGAGGGGAAACACCGTGAGAAAACCTGCCTATTCTTCGGGATAGGCAATAGACAGTGCCGATATACGGCGATACGGTTTACTACCTATCACGTTGGGTGCAGTCTATCAAGTGAAACGCGGGCTTCGAGTAACCCATACCTAACATACCTTCGAAATTTCGGAGATGGGCACTCAAGCATCTGACTACCCCGCCATAATAAAAAAGGGAGTGTGTATACACAAGTTATGAAGCGTTTCTTATGTATGTTTATGTTAGGAATTAAGTGGGGGATTAGTTAGTCTTTTAAGGCTTATGTTTAAAGGCATACGAAATAATACTGTTAACACACCAAAATAGTCATAACTCAAACCTAACCTTTGCTATATGTTATTTTAGTGTGCATTTTATCCTTTTAATGAGCTTTCAATTATTTTCCGTATTTTAAGACGAATTTATGCGATCACTTTAATTAAATAGAAGCATCGATCTTTTGACAATTAAACGCGAGTATATAATTGATACATATGTACATACATATACAATACCTTTCGGGCTGGACAGATCCTTGGATTTCATATTATTTCGTAGATCACTTTTAAACATGAATATTGCGGTTGTGATGTGATATAGAACATTGGTGATAGGTTGACAGTATTTTACTCGCCTCCTACGACATGCCGAAAAGAAAAGCAGCTATCTAGCATTCTTTTAACGTCCTAGACTATCATGAGAATATAAATAGACATTGTTTATCAGCTCTATTAATAGTCACTGACTATTTATAAGTCAAAGCTCACCTAGAATCCACGTTAAGAGAAACATACATACATACACATCACGCCTGATTCCCTGTAGAGGTGTAGGCAGAGATCACGGATCCCCATTTATCCCGATCCTGACAGACCACTTTTCGCTTCATTGACATTCATACATCCTTTCATACACTCTCGGCGGTCATAGGTACTCCTAACGTCAACTTTTTTCAATATAGCGTCTATCTGACTGTTATATGTCTTATTAGGCTATTGTTAAGAGAAACCTGAACCCTCAATCTTAAATCTTCTTCTCTTCCAGGGGAGTAGCAGTCGACGACCAAGGCTACATCGTAGTAGCGGATTCCGGTAACAATAGGATCCAGATCTTCCACTCCGACGGGACTTTTCTTCGCGCCTTCGGCTCCTGGGGCTGTGGTGATGGGGAGTTTAAGGGCCTAGAGGGAATCGCCGTCATGTCTAATGGAAACATCATAGTCTGCGATCGGGAGAACCATCGCGTGCAAGTGTTCTGAGGTATTGCATGTGTTCTAAGTTCTATTATGGTGATTAGAGTGTATTTGTTTTAAGTTGTAATAGATGTAAGTTAATTCGTAATTAAATTCATTATTTCCAACGACAGTGACAAATTTGTAGATTTATTTAATTTGTAATTGTATTATTTTTAAAAGTTTTAAGGAGGTAATTTTTTTTAATTTATACGAATTGAACTAGCACCTTGCTAAGTTCACTAAACACTTGTGTTAAGGGTACTAGTAAACGAAACGTATTTTTGAAAAATTATATCCTTCTACAAATAAGGGATAGTAGCTTATTTTTTATTTTGGCTTATAACTAAATTAAATAATTCAATATTATATAGAGCATGAACTAGACACTTCACACTGTATTATATAAAATCACTCATCTTTTTATATTTAATGTGTCCTAAGGGGACATAAAACAACTAATATAGAATATCTATATATATTTGTTACAGATGCTGCAATAGATTCGTGAGATAACATCTTAGACGCCAGTTTGGATTGCATTCATCATTACTTTCATCTAACATAACCTATTTATTCTTTGAATAATACAGCACACTCATTGAAAGGTTTTATTAGTAAATAACGTAGATTAATTAATTGTTTGGAGAAAAATGTAAAAAATATGCTCAAAATTAATGTATACAGTTTTGAAATGGCTTTGTTAATATTTATGGAGAAGCATTTATCATGTTTACTTAATGTTTAATTTTATATAATTTCTTTGCCACTTACCGGAATAATTTTATAGAAAAAAAAACTTATTTATGTTGATAAAATATCCTATAAAAATAGTCAATTAGCCCATGTTGCTTGCACTGTATAAATTTAGACGAATATTAATTTAGTACGTGAATATCTAGTCAAAATATAAAATAACAGTTTTCTGTACAAACCTTCACCTTTTTGTAAATTTTTACACTAATCATTTTGGAATTAAACTTTGAATTGTTATTATAAAAGTGCCACTTTTATAAATGTGCAACAAAATAAACATCAAAAACCAAATGCTGTTTTATTTAATCACCAAATCATTTCATTTGTGTAATCAATCCAAAGACATGTTTAATTCAGTGGATTTATTTATTTATTTAGGACGACGCCAACAAAACAAACAAAAGATACTAATGCAAACAAGCTCTTTTTAGAGTATAAGCCCACTTAAAGGCGAACACAGCCAGCATACTAAATGTTGCTGCACGTACTAGTGACTAACATAATACACATAAATAAGACAATAATAAAAATGATGATAGAAGTAAACAATAGTACATAGTATATAATCATCGGCCAGACAGAGAAGCATATAAATGTGTCGAATACTACGGTGAGGGAAAAACATCGTGAGGAAACCTAGAACAGGTATTAGTTAGTGCTTGAAAATGGCGACATGGCTGACCACCTGTCACATTGAGTACTGACTATCTGGTTAACACGTGGGTTCGAGGTGTCCATAGAATTACTACCTCCACAATTTTGGAGATGGAAACCGGAACCTCTGACTACCCCGCAAGGGTTAATGGTCGTGAACGCGTACGTACGTACGTACAGAGAAGCAGAAGAAAAGCGTAGTTCTTAGCTCTGCCACCACCGGGAATTGAACCCTGGACCTGCCAGATTCCATTTCCGGATTTCCGGTCAGGTGGTAAACCATTCGCATCATACGAATTATTAGTCAATGTAAAATTTAATTTGTTTAGTGGTATAATTAACCTTCAACATTCATGACAGTTTCCGAACTTATCGCTCAATAGATTCCATGAAACTCTAAGCTAGAAAAACTTCTTCTACGACATGCTAGAAAGAAATACAGCTACTTACTTGTTTATATTTTCACGCCCTTTAATCCCTTTTGGGGGACACAACCTCGGAAATATATCTCTTAGGTCGCTTTTTAGTATAAATGCTGGGGTTGCGATGTCATAATGGTATTTACTATGTGAGACCGGGTCATATCACGATAAAATAATAAAGATATATATACCTTTATATAACCCGACTTTTCGACCCAGTTGCATAGGCCGTGGTCGCGGGAAGACTTGTAAAGAAAATAAATTAAGAAAGATGTAAATAAAATGAGTATAAATCGCGAGTGTTTTAAAGTAACTGTCATAATAGTACATTGGTGACAGGTTGCTAGCCCAACATCCAACACTTAGTTCCTTAGTCACCTCCTAAGACATACCAGGAAAACGGCAGCTAGTTAGCATTATTTTAACGTCCCTATCACAGGACACAGCTACTTACCATTCTTACTAATTCCAGACTAACAGACTAGATATGAAGCCGAAACAACCCTTACACTTTTAGGGGTGTTCGGAGACTGGAATTATGCGCCGGGGCGTGTCAGAAATTTCACGGTTTCAGCCACGTAATTATGCAGAGTTTAACTCGCTTGTACCTACAACAAATTCTGTGAGGACTAGGTTCTTAATAGACTAGGTAAATAGACGTGTTCAAAAGTGTACAACGACAACGAAAATGAAATACCTTCAAGACAGTTAAATAGATCTAAGTGTTATGCGACAGTAAAAATGAAATACATACCTTCAAGAATGTTAACCCTAGCAGGAAAGTCAGAGTTTTGAGTGCTCATGTCTGTATTTTTTTAACAAAGATTATTTTTTTAATATTTGGACACCATTTTTTAATATTTCATTTAAGACTTGTGTTAAGGGTACTAGTCAACGTGTATTTAAGGAATGTATACATATTATACATAGATAAATACATATATAGCATATTTAATGAAAAGCAGTAGAAAAGCGTAGTTCTTAACTCTGCCTCCACCGGGAATCGAACCCGGGACCTCACGATTAGCGTTCCGGCGGCTAACCGATTGCACCACGGAGGTCGTCATTTACGGGGTAAGTATTATAGCCACTGAAAATCCAAATGCTCATCAAATAGCCAGCACTATTGAGTGCCTTTTTATTGTGGCAGGGTAGTCAAAGGCTTGAGTGCCCATCTCCAAAACTTCGAAGGCATGTTAGTTATGAGCCACTCAAAGCCTGTGTTTCACTACACAGATAGCACCCAACGTGATAGGTAGTGAACCGTATAGCCGTATACAGGCACTGGCTATTACCTATCCTGATGGATAAGGTATGCGATGGTTGCCTTTTTCACCCTTACCGTTGGCGACTGAAAATTATGAACATACATGAAAATCACATATATTTTCAATTATTTTCAATGGTACAAGCCATTTCTATTGTCTTGTGCTAGTCAAGTACTAAAAAAGAATGCTAACTGACTGCTGTTCTTCCTGGCATGTCGTAAAAGACGACTAAAGGACTATGTGACAATTGAATTGACGAACAATAAAAATGCCGTGACAAGGAAGTCAAAGGTTTGTGTGACCATCTCCGCAATTGTGGAGGACTAAGTAATAGTATGGCCAGTTCAAATCCATGTTAATCAAAAGCTGTATCGAAAATTACTTGTACTAACTATTACCTGTTCATTTGAAAAACCGGATGTACTCATTATGTTTTCTAAGGTCCCAATAAAGTTAAGATAAAACTAGTTACTACCAATTGGTATATAAACTAAACTACCTTTAACTACCTAACTACTATCACTTACCCTGAAAATGTTCTCAGTATCTTACAAAATATATATAACTAAAATGTAGTTAAAAAAGTTTTGCGCCGCATCTATTTAGTAACACAGTCTACAATATCATTACACGACTAAATTATACGATAGTTTGATACTACCCCCATTTTCTGGTAGGCGACGTGACAAATGGCTGCATTAGGGGTTACGCAACTATTTCCAACTACCCGCAATGTAGAGGCTGAATTTAATAATTTCGGTGCGTAAATTATATTGAGGTGAGGTTGTATATACATGGGGTTATTGTGACATGTCCGTTATGGCGACTACATACATATATACATACACATCACGCCTGAATACCTATAGAGGGGTAGGCAGAGA
The DNA here is from genome assembly GCA_030578115.1 of Leucoptera coffeella. Lineage (NCBI taxonomy): Eukaryota > Metazoa > Arthropoda > Insecta > Lepidoptera > Lyonetiidae > Leucoptera > Leucoptera coffeella. The sequence goes on from JAMBLF010000240.1 coordinate 110,551, forward strand.
TCACCGATCCCCATTTGTCCCGATCCTGACAGACCACTTTCGCTTCATTGACATTCATAAATCTTCTCATGCACTCTCGGCGGTTATAGGTACACCTAACGTCACCTATTTTCAATATAGCGTCTATCTGACTGTTATATGTCTTATTAGGCCGGCCCCTATGTAACCGCCCTTCCTCTTCACTCATATATATTCCTTTTGTCAATCTACCGACTATCATTATGCCGACTGTAAGGAAGTTATGATAAGGGGCGTAAATACAAAGATAAATAGGTAATAGGAAGTAAAAATTGATTAAGAGACTTAATGAGATTAGGAGAGTTATTTTTGAGAGTTATTTTTAATAATGGATTTGTGACCCCGATTATAATTCTTAGGTTATCAAATAATAATTAATACCCAATAATTTTACCTACCTCTTTCTCTTTCTGTGTCTTTGAATATTCAATAAGAGGAAGAACAAGGTTAGGTCAGCATTACTGCGATTATACATACAGACATATACATTCAAGTCCTATAATCCATTTTAGGGTCTACAGACCTTGCGATTTATAATCGTTAAACTACATTATCAGAATCACTATATTCTGTCACATTGAGTATTGACTATCTAACCAACACGTGGGTTCGAGGTGGCCATAGAATTACTACCTACGCAATTGCGGAGATGGACACCTAAACCTCTGACTTCCCCGCACGGGTTAATGGTCGTGGACACGTTTGTCTCTGTCTTATTAGAATCAAGCTAAATGTTATCCATAACATCTGTCTACACCTATATAGTAAAACACGCGATATTTATATATATATATATATATCAGACTGTTAACGTATACATATAAAGAATATATAAGAGATGATCCCGTTAACCGCCATACGAGTGATTGCAAAGAAAATGGCACTTTCCCTTATCGGTTCTCCTAACGATCGCACTAACTGTGTGCGATTTTCCATGGCACAAGTGTACGGAAATTGCGAAGCGGATATAATTAAGTATGGCCTTGTACAAGGTATACAGGGTTCACAAACCCTAAGTATGACCTTGTTAATTAGAGTAGGCTGTGTTCAGTATTCGATTTTATTCTGACAAACAATTTATGCTTTATTAAGATCGATACACCTTAACACGTTTCTAATACATTAAATTCGTATATATTAAGTTATTCATATGTATTTCTGGAGGTGGGTGTACGTAGCCTTTAGAACAGAAGAGCATGTATGAGAAGGTTAATGGGTGTAAGTGAAGCAAGAGAGATTTGTCCGGATCATTAATAGTGGCGATCGATAGTCTCTGCCTATCCCCTTAGGGACGTAAGAAACGTGAATGAGTGTATGTATGCATGTATACATTTAGAGGCAAAAGACAAACATCAAACGCATTCACGACTATTAACCCTTGCGGGGTAGTCAGAGATTCAGTTTTCTATCTCCGCAATTGCGAAGGTAGTAATTCTATGGACACCTAGAACCAACGTGTCGACCAGATAGTCAGTACTCAATGTGACAGGTGGTCAGCCATGTCCCATTATTACCTATTCGGCGAACAGGTAGGTTTACTTACGATGTTTTCCCTCACCGTATAATTCAATGCATTTCGTAAATGTGTTTTTAAGTGTGTTTGTGAAGCGGATATAGTTAAGTATATTATCTTAATAAGAGTAGGCAGTGATCATTTTACATTTTATGCTGACGAAATATACATTCACAACACAACAGTTTCGCGGTAATGACCCAAGCTAGCTCTTTATTAATATATTACATTTACCCCTAGTCCCTTAGTCGCCTCCTACGACTTGCCGGGAAGAATGCGCATTATTTTACGTTCCATATTAACAAGGAACGGAAAAACGGAAAAGAAACGCGAATATGTAAGTCTCAAGAAATCCCATTCCTATGTGATTTCCAACTAAATGAGTTTACGTGGGCTAGTTCAATCTTTGCGAATGGGTGCCCAAATCGCCTTATTACAGTGTTTCGTTTAAAAGCCGCGATTGAATATGAGAATGTGACTCTCACAGTTCATTGGTTGGAAAACCGTTCATGCGAAATGCACCAATCAGTTTTTGTATCGCTTTTAAGCAACTATTTTCCTCTTTTATATAATCTACATTTATGGGACTATTTAATTTAGTATTTGGGACACTGTAACACCAATTGAACTAGCCCCTTGGTAAGTTCATTTCAGACTTGTGTCAAGGGTACTAGTCAACGGATATTTCAGAAATATAAGCTTGTAATATATAGATAAATACATAAATAGCATATATAATTAATGACCAGACAGGAAAGCAGAAGAAAAGCATAGTTCTTAACTCTGCCTCCACTGGGACTCGAACCTGGGACCCCACGATTGGCGTTCAGGTGGTTAACCAATCGCGCCAAGGAGGTTTTTAGTAGAAAGACAAACAACACTTTCACGACCTTTACTTTTGTCCGGTAGTCAGAGGTTTAGATGTCCATCTCCGCAATCGCGTAGTGAATTTCCTGTTTGCTGAGACTGGTCCGCTTAATGCCTACTGCAAATGTGTGAGAGAGAACTCTACCTATAATATCACAGTGTATGAATGTATAAATACATGCACATTGCGCCTGTTACCCTACAGATGGGTAAACAGAGATCACGGAGCCACATCGGGCGCAAACCTGACACACCATTGTCGCTTAATTGACACTCATAAACCCACCCATACACACTTTTAACGTCCTTTTTCGACATATCGTTTATCACAATATATTACGTACATCAAAAGTTGCGCCACTATGCATTGTCATGTCCACTATACGTTCGTTTTCAAAATGAAAAATATTTTCCTTTGTTCTTATAAACGTGAACCTTATAAAAAGTTACTGGGACTGTTTTTTTAGTGTTGACTGTACATACATACTTAAAATTAATCCGCTTACAAGTATTTAACCCGCTCCGCTCGTCTCCTTAGACCACAACCAACACCTATTTCGTCCAGAGCTAAACCCAACTAGATTGAGGCAGGTGCTTGACTGCGCCAATAAAACTCAGGATCTGATCTTCCGGTAGAGAATGACTATTCTCATCTCAAAAGACACAAACGCTTCCACTACCCATAACCCTTGCTGGGTAGTCAATATGAATGAAGATGTAGTGACTAAGATTGAAAAGGACATGTTTCGATGGTTTGGACTTGTTATTCGGATGAATGATAGTAGATTGATAAAAGGAATATATATGGGTGAAATGGAAGGACGGTTACGTAGGGGCTGACTCAATCCGAAAAGAACATATTAAAAAAGGATGAATTTAGAAGTACTTATAACCACTGATTGTGTATGAGGAGGCGTATGAGTGAAGAAGCGGAAATGGTTTGTCCCGATCGGAACAGATGAGGATCCGCAATTTCTGCCTACCCCTCTACAGGGAATCAGCGTGATGTGTGTGTATGTATGGACATTCAGAGGTTTGGCTATCCATAACCGCAATAGTGTAGGTAGTAATTCTATGGCCATCTCGAACCCACGTCTTGACTAAATAGCCAGTACTCAATGTGAGAGGTGGTAAGCCGTGTAGCCATTATGAAGCTCTATATTTCCTCACGATGTTTTTCCTTACTCTAGCATTTTCATCTCACTGCCGAGAAATGTTACTTACGAAAACAGTAATTGTTGTCAGTATGTTTTCTGAATTAAAAATAGTAATACGAGTATATAGCATTTATTTACAGCTACAATAACATACGCGATACAAAAACTTTAAAAAACAAACTAGGGGGTATAGCTTATGCATGTTATTGTCGCAGCAAAAATGTTCCAACTTAGCTGGGTATGTTGTGTTTGGTCGCAAACGCAACACTGATATTATGTAAGAACCTACAAGAGGGCGAAATTTACAACAAGAGCTTACTAAACATACATAAATTAATAATTTTGAACTATAAATAAATTATTGCTAAACAAAGTATTAATCTTCAGGCTTTTGAAATAGTTTGAAAATACGGATTTTGAAGTATTTTGTTAAATTGTAATGGCAGATAAACTATGGTCGCCATCTTTTAATTAATTTATTATTTTTATATAGCTATGTCTTCTTGGGTAGCGAAATTGGGTACTTCACGAGCGAACACGAGTTTTTATAAGTATAAGTTTTTATAAGTATTATATTATCTGTGGTTCATATATGTTACCGGGCAAACCCGATTTTAGGACAAACTAGTTTGACTAGTTTTTCCTAGTTTTAAGAGATTCGCGATTTATACTCGTGATTAATAACTAACGGGACTTATCGCATAAGTATTTATATAATAAAGTTACCTTTATTAACCCGACGTTTCGGCTACGTTGCAGCAGCCTTGGTTAGTTTAGTTATTCCTACTAACCTAACCTTACTTGCTAATCCTAGCGCGTGTAGGAAGACCTAGTTTAGCCTAGGCCAAACTAGTTTGTCCTGCAATCGGGTTTGGCCGGTAACAAATATATTAAGGCACATAGCATATATGTACGTATTACATAAGCATATGTAACATATATGTAGATACACAACCATCCTCTTAGCGTTAACCTTTTCTGAGTGGTTAGACTTGAGTGACACTAGATGGCTCCACTCAAAACCCACGTTTCATCCGCTATAGTTACTACTGCCACCACTACACCAGATAGGTATCTGGTGGTGATTGCATTGCTTCAAGCAGACACAGATTATTAATAAACTTTATTTACGATTTTATTGACTATGTGAGACCAGGTCATATCACGATAAATTAATAAAGATATCTGATTACCTTTATTTTGCCCGACGTTTCGACCCAGTTGCATAGGCCGTGGTCGCGGGAAGACTAGCGTCTCAGCTAATGTCTGTCTACCCACAGAAACTTTTGTTAATTCATAGCACGACACACTACACTCACAGTATCCGAAAACACATCCGCAGATTTATTTTATTTACGATGCTTTTGAAGTAATACATAGTAGCTAAGTGAGTGGTTGGTATTCGTTTCGAACGATCACGTGACTTGTCGAAAGCGTATGTGAATTGTTTAAGACTGACATTTTGTATCGACACAGCGTTGTCACTTGAGACTGAGATGTATTAAAAGTGTCAACAATTCTTTTAAGTAGGTACAAACACCAGTATTTTGACGACCAAATTTGGTCGGGGATTTCAGCACTTTGATCTTAGTTTCGGAATAATAATATCCTATAACATAAGAGAAAATAATTGAAGGAACACATATATTTCCGCTATGTACTCCAAAAATATACACTAACAATCAACAAAGGAAAGGTTTGATTTGCGATTGTATTATTTTCTTACACCATTCAGTATTTATGATGTGTAAACTCGTATTTTTATGTTCGGTTAAATACTAGCCAAATCATAATATATTATAATAGGAGTAAATAGAATCTTTTGGGCGATGGGCTAACAACCTGTCACCAATGTTCCATTATAACATCGCAACCCCAATATTCATGCTAAAAAGTGACCTAGGAGACATATTTCCAAGGTTCTGTCCACGTAAGGGATTAAAGGATGTGAATGTATATGTATGTATATAGTTTTAAGAGATTCGCGATTTATACTCATGATTAATAACTAACGGGACTTATCGCGTATGTTTTTATTTATTGAACTATATAACGTCGGGTTAATAAAGGTTACTTAATTATACAAAAACATACGCGATAAGTCCCGTTAGTTCTTAACTATATGCATGTATATTTATAATCATATAACACAAGAAAAGCATCTACTAAGTCTCGTTTCATACAAGCATCAAATGCTTCCTTATATTACATCGAACCGTTTGCTTATGACGTGTGTTCGCGTGATTTACGACCTTACTTACTTCCATTTATTATTTTGCTAATTAAGAAGCACTCCCGTGTATCTAAGGAGTATAATTGCTTGCTCTTGCTAGTGTGGGACGTAAAAAAACGGTAACTAGCTGCCATTCGTTCCGGTACGTTGGTGAAAACTAGGGATTTATTGGTTGTACGGCTTGCAACTTGTGTTCTATAAACATTAGTTTTATAATATACCTTCACGTTTCACTTCTCTTTTAAGAGTGACATCATCATCAGCCTGTATGCATCCACTGTTGGACATAGGCCTCCCCCAAATGACGCCACTTCTCCCTGTATGTGGCCGTTCGCATCCATTCGATGCCTCACAAGAGTTCAAGAGTGACAGAAACTATTAATTGCCCAATTAAACAATTCATTATGACCCAGAAAAGCGATCAAAAAGTGAAACTATTGTAACATTATAACCCTGAGGTTCTGTCCACATCTAAAAGGATTAAAGGCTTAAATCTTTCTGTATATGTAATAAAGAATCTCTCTGTTGTATCTTAGTATAATTGCTTTCTGCAGCTGTCTCATTGTAATGTCGTTAGATGGTTTTCCTTGTATTGCGTTTGTTGAAAGAACAATAAGGGTTTTAAGAAGGAGAAAGATAGGATGAAATTGGGTGAGATGGGAAATTAAAGTTAATTAATTTATGAAAAAGTCAACATTTTAAATGTGCATACAAAACCTGAAATACTAGTAAAAATCAGTATATTAAAGAAATCAGTATGAATTAGTAAAAGTCAAAATACAATTAGTCGACAATACATACATACACATCACGCCTGATTCCCCGTAGCGGGGTAGGCAAAGGTCACAGATCCCCATTTGTCTCGAACCTGACGATCTTTCGCTTCATTGACACTCATACAACACATACACACGCGGCGGTTATAAGTACTTCTAATGTCACAAAATATGACTTTCACTAGATAGACAGCACCCAACGTGATAGGTAGTGAACCTTATCGCCGTATATTGGCACTGCTTATTACCTAACCCGAGCGATAGGTAGGTTTCCTCACGATGTTTTCCCTCACCGTTAGATACTGTAAATAATGCACTTAAATGGAAAACACATATTTCATTCATTAGTACACACCAGACTTGGGATTTTTCATTCGTCAGAAGTCTTACCTACTGTGCTACAAATTTAAATTCACCTTTTATAACTCACTCACACTCTCACTTTTATATAGAACCTTAGGACTCCTTTGTAAGGCTCTATAAGCCCGTGTCCCTCACATAATGGCGCGGCAACTAAGTAGAAGTCTTCACGTCCGAAATAACTAGCATTGGCGAGGCCTAACTACAGGCGTTCAATCATATTTATCTGACGTAGCTTAAATATTGTGCAGCGGAGGTATTGTCAGTTGTATGTGGAAGGAAATTATTAAAAAACAAATACATATATATATATATATATATACATATAGGTGTGTCCGGTGTTTAGAGGCTTATGTATGTGAAACGCCAAGTAGTTATGTGGCTATTCACAACACATCTTTTTTAATATGCTATAAGTTACACACATTTAACACCAGAACACTGTTCAATTTATGATTTTTGTAACTATGTCTGATTTTACCATGGAACCAAAAATACGCGTCCATTAACCCTTGTGAAATAATAAGTTTGAGTATCCATCGCCGTAATTGAGTTACGCTGAATACATATAACGTAAACGTATACATTCACGTCCTTTATTCCCTTTCTCATTGTTTAGCATAAAATTTTTGGTTGCGATTTTACAAAGAAACATTGGTAACAGGTTGCTAGCCTATCATCCAATAGATTCTATTAACCTCTAGTCGCTAAATTGCTTCTTACGACATTCCGAGAACAATGGCAGCTAACTAGCATTCTTTTACCTCCTAAACTAGCACAGGACAAAAATATGTTCATATTATCACATGAATTTAATGTAGGGCACAACCCAACCGCACCTCCCCTACCCAAAGCGTCACAAAGATTGTGGCTCAAAGAAAAACACGTCCCACAACCCTTAGTAGGAAGGCTTAGCAAAATGTCGGAGGCTTTTGTACGCCGTGATAAGCACGTCTGACCCTCGGCCTTTCACCGCAGGATTGGCATTTACTTGGTTGCCATGGTGACGCGGTCAACAGATGACACGATTGATTTATGGTTTGGGATTGGCGGGGTTTTGGACTATTGTTGAATAGGAATAGTCTGGAATAGCGAGTTGAATAGTTCAGTCCTTTTAAATGAAGAACGTGAGTGTTAGAAAAGAGGTAAAATATATTGTAAAATCATTGGTAACCGGTTGTTAGTACATCGTCTAATAGATTATATTACTCCTAGTCCCTTATTCGCTTTCTTCGATATACAGGGGAGATAGGTAACTAGTTAGCATTCATTTACTATACAAGCACGAAACATGACAATAGAACGCCAATATTTATTCTAAAAACCTGTGTATGAGAGCTAAGTTTATATATTGTTTAAATAACCTTGTAATTAGTACGTCACCAAAGATTACTTGTTAGAATGTACATTTAAGAATTAAATAAATAAATATTTCATATTATATTCACCAAAAGAGATTCAAGGGCGTAAAATACATAGATATTATTATAGGACCAAGAATGTATTATCAACGAAATAAAACTAAAAATACTACAGCCTACAACCCATACCTACCAAAAACAAACACATTCACGACCATTAACCCTTGCCGGGTAGTCAGAGGTTCAGGTTTCCATCTCCACAATTGCGAAGGTAGTAATTCTATGGACACCTCGAACCCACGTGTTAACCAGATAGTCAGTACTCAATGTGATAGGTGGTCAGCCATGTCGCTCTTTACAAGCACTAACTATTACCTGTTCGACGAACAGGTAGGTTTCCTCACGATATTTTCCCTCACCGTAATATTATATACCCATACCTACCACATGCTTACAAAACCAAATCCCCATATACATAATGTAGTGAAGCATCTTGATCTTGACTATTCTCGAGTAGTTTCGCTCAGGAGAGATTGCTAGTGTTTCTTTTGGCTTGAAGGGTCCGTTTTACATAATACACTCACAGCCTCCCAAATACAAATAAGAAGGTTCTATATAGTGTAAAGGAGTGTTCATAGTTGTATTTTTTAACACGAACATAGAGAAAATATATTAAAGGACATGCTTCGATGGTTTGGACATGTTATGAGCATGAATGATAGTAGATTGAAAAATAATATATGTGAGTGAAGTGGAAGAGTGGTTACGTAGGGTCGGCCCAATAAGACATATGACAGTCAGATAGACGCCATATTGAGGGTGAGGTTAGAAGTATCTATAACCACCGAGTGTGTATGAGAAGGAGTATGAGTGTCCATGCAGCGAAAGTAGTCTGTCAGGATAGGGATAAAAGGAACTAAAATGAATATGTATGAACGAACATACAAAACATGCAATTTCATGAATCTCTTAAATCAAAAGGTAAAAACATTTACATACATACGATATCATATCATACAATATACCTTTTTACCATTAATCTATGCGGGGTACTCAGAGGTTTTAGTGCCTATCTCCAAAACTAAGGGTGCCTGGAACCCAATTTTGACTAGTTATTTAAAATCTACAACATGGACTAATTAATAAGAGGAGTGGACCTTACGCAATATTTGTATGGAAAGTAGCGTGGCACTACGCGGGGTGAAACGAGGTACGCGGGATAGAGGGGAGTTATTACAACCAATGAAAACACGGCATCGGCCAATCAAATTTGGTATCTTCTTTCTACTACACATTTTTAGACTCCGCACCAATTAAAACACGCCATTTGGCCTCCGCACCGTGTAACGGGAACCGCTCCTTGCCGGGTCCTCTTTATATTTGGTTCGTGGTCTACAATGACATATGATGGTTCAAATCACTATATTCATACACTGACTATTGCCTATTTCATATAATAAGTCGGTTTGCTCCTGTGTCATGTCGCTCAACGATCAACGGCACGAGTCCAAAAGCCTGATTGTAGTTTAATATCACTGAAGTAATAGTGTAAAATTACGCCTTGAAAATGACAACAATGCTTCTGCTATTCCACTAACAACTATACACTGTTAGTGAAGTGATATTGTCCTGATATTTTACAAATGCATAGTGGACTTGGGGCTTGGTGCTCTATTCTAAATTGTAGAAGAAATGAAGAGAATTTAGAATAATACCTTCAAGTCATATTGTTGAAAAACTACCTTATTCGTAAGTTAACGTGACGCGTTTGCATTTATACAAGAGTTTAATAAAGTAAAGTGGTTAATTGGCTGTAGTTATTAAGATTAAAATCAACGGTAGCGTGTGAAATGTGAATACGTTAGTAAGAATGTATAAAAATATACACATGTGAATATTTATACCTTTAGGGGTGGACCGAAATTCAAAAACATGGATGTAAATATGAAAACAGAATTGATACAGTCAACGCTTAAAGTGCAGTCCCAGCAACTTTTTACAAGGTTTACGTTTATAAGAACAAAAGAAAAGCGAACGTATAGTGGCAATGACAATGACAATGCATAGTGGCGCCAGTTTTAAAATGTAAAATATTGTCTTTTGTTCTTATAAACGTAAATCTTATAAAAAGTTACTTAGACTGCACTTTTAGCGCTGACTGTACACTATAGTTCTATTTTCCACTTAACCCATGGGTCACTCGACAAGTTAAAAGAAAAACATTTAGTTAGCATTCTATTAACGTAGTAGACGTTTTCACTATAAAAAAATATTAGTGATTGCTAAATCAACAACTTTCTGGGACCGGGCGTTCAGGACCATTAACCCTTGCAGAGTAGTCAGAGGTTCAGGTGTCACAATTGCGAAGGTAGTAATTCTATGGTCACCTCGAACCCACGTGTTGACCTGATAGGCAGTACTCAATGTGACAGGTGGGATGTAAGCCAGGTCGCCATTTACAAGCACTGACTATTCCCTATTCGGGAACAGGTAAGATTCCTTACGATGTTTTTCCTCACCGTAATAATGAACAACAATCAACACATATTATTGAAATAGGTAGACATAGGCAATACTGACCTTTCGAATCGGGTGCTGCCGGAGGACCAGTGATGTAGCCTAGCTACGTCGTATACTGAGGCAGCACCTTTTTACTGCATCAACGATGTTCTTGGCATTTTTTCCATATTTGTGTTTTTGTATGTTATGTAGTGAATAAAGATTATTTTCTTTCTTTCTTTCTGTGCTATTGAATTACGACATGTATGCATTATTGACATACATAAAACTGCGATTGATCAAAATTTTAGCAGAGGACTTATACCGTAGTGTCGCAGTAGAATCGTAGTAGAATCACATTTGTATCGTTGTCATAGTTAATTCCTAAATTTGGGCCCTAGATAACATTTAATACTCTTGAGTATGAGTATATAGAGATTTTTAATAATAAAATTTCCATTGTAAATACCGCCTTAGTAAGAGTAGAGGGTTAAATAGCTTTTACCCAGGCTCGCTCCGTTGATTTCATGATAAATTGTTAATCAAACTGTATTTGTCCTAGCATGGGACGTAAATAGGATTCAAACTAACTGCTGTTCTGCTCAACGTGTTAAAGAAGGCGACTAAGGGACTAGATATCAATAAAGAATATATTATTGCGTTGAGGTGGCTATAGAATGACTACCTTCGCACTTGCGAAAATGGACTCCTGAACCTCCGACTACTCCGCAAGGGTTAATGATCGTGAATGCGTTTGTCTTTTATTGCATTGATTGAACGATAAGCTAGCAATATCTTTGTCAATAGGCTAGCAATCTGTCATACAAGTATATTCAAGTCTTTTAATCCCTTTCGGGGTGGACAGAACCTCGGAGATACCTCCTAGGTCACTTTTTAGAATGAATATTGGGGTTGCTATGTCATAATGGACCATTGGTGACTAGTGACCCATGGTCCAATAGATTATATTAACCCCTAGGCCCTTAGTCGCCTCCTACAACATATCGGGAAGAACGGCAACTAGTTAGCATTCTTTTTACATCCTAGACTACATACTTCATGTCAATAACATCACGACCTCTTTAGTTCGTTGTGTTTAAAGTAACAATAATATTTGGACACTATTACACCAATTGAACTAGCCCCTTGGTAAGTTCATTTAAGACTTGTGTTAAGGGTACTATTCAACGTATATTTAAGAAATATATACTTATTATATAGATAAATGCATATCATAATCAATAACTAGACTGGAAAAGAGAAGAAAAGCGTAGTTCTAAACCCTGCCTTCATCGGGAATCGAATCTCACGATTAGCGTTCAGGTGATTAACTAATCGCGCTACGAAGGTCATGTTCATTCTTTTATTCTTTATTAAACCATTCACCACTAAGGTTATGTCGGCTGAAGTACAAACACTGATGCCACGGCGTTTGCACTTCTTGTTACTCCATCGCCATGGTTACACCAACGCCACCAGCCGCTACAACCGAAGAAAAACGAAATCGAAGCTCCAATTCTTCTCTTCCTTGTTCTTCGGTTCGTTCCAGTTGAGGATCCAAATAATCGAAGCTCCAATTCTTCTCTTCCTTGTTCTTCGGTTCGTTCCAGTTGAGGATCCAAATATAATCCCAAAGCAAACATATTTAGCCAATTTGGCATCACAACTGACCAAATATTCAGACGAAAATAATTATTTGTATTTTCAACTTTCACTGAGCTGCTGACTTTGTTGACGCACCATAGACGACTGAAGGTCATGTTCTTAAAGTGTTTAAAAAAGGTACTGACAACTTTGTTAAGAATTTAAGACTCGAGTGTACGTCAAATTGTATTAGGCATTGAAAAATGGCGTCATACGCTTAATCTGTCATTTTGTCAAAAGAGTTTTCGACTTAAAAAGTTTTTATGCTTTCACCCGAAAAGGTTGAGTTCGTAACGCTATGGTGGTTTACGTTATTAATGGGGAGCGGCGTGGATTTGACGGGGTATTTAAAAAATAATTTGGTTAAGTCAGCATGAATGGTACTTTTACCTTCCCTGGAAATTAAATGGGATAAATAGCTTTCTTTTGTCATGGCATATGGTGAGATGTGGTTATAGAAATAGAATATTTTGCTATCTCTCTACCTAGCATATTATAGCATACATACGCTTCACGACTTGTGTATACATACTCCCTTTTTATTGTAGCGTGGTTATCAAAGACTTGAGTGCCCAGCTCCGAAATGTCGAAGGCATGTTAGGTATGGATCACTCGAAGCCCGTGTTTCACTAGATAGACAACACCCAACGTGATAGGTAGTGAACCGTATCGCCGTATATAGACACTGGCTCTTACGTATCCCGAGGTATAGGCAGGTTTCCTATTGATGTTTTCCCTCACCGTTAGCGATTGTAAATTATGAATGTAAATGAAAACAGCATTTAAATTTCATTCATGGTACATGCCAGAGCCCGGAATCGGACCTTATCTCATAACAAGAGGTATTACCCATTGGGTTACAGCCGTATTATAGATATTAAGAAAATAGGGATTAAAGTAATCTTTTAGGTAATGTGTCAGTAACCTGTCATTAACTTTTATAAGATTTATATCCAGAAAACTTACAAAGTAACCTTGGTATTTTCTCTTTTAAATATATAAATATTTTATTGTAATTATTTAATAAGACGTTTACTACATATTCGTTTTACCTTTACCTAGTATACAGATATCCACAAAGCCCAAATATAAACCCATACTTCACAAGCCAACCTTAACCCAAATTCTCTGCTTCCTTTTAACACCCAATCTCACTGAAAAGTCCCTTATCAGAAATAACAGAGGTCCAAACTTTCCCGCGATGCAATTGGGGTTCTGAATAAATTGGCCATAAGATAAGAAAAAGAGGAGTAAGGGACTACTGGTATTGTGTTGGTTAGGCTAAAATTTGAAGCAAAATATGAAAGAGGATAAATGTATACACACAAAGAAATGGAAAGTCTTTTTGTCCAGAGGCTTTAGTAATCATTATTATGAAAATCTTACCCAATCAAAGATCAAGTTCAAATAGTCAGTTTCCAATGGACAGGTGATAAGTATGAAATAGGAATGGTAACCAGATGACAGATCTAGAAACATAGTCAAGATTATTTACGATATGTTCCATAATCCTAATCAATTGAGAACACATCATTCCCATTAGAATAAATTTCGTGTTTATTTGTTAAAAATTAAAGTGGCAGGATGGTTTTTGCAAAAAACCTAGGCATTGTGCGACACGAATAATTAGACAATGGTGGAGAATGGACAATCTACTAGATTTTTTGCAAAAACCCAAAATATCAAATCATCTTGCAACATATTTTTTCGACTGCTATAAGTCCTTTAAATAACTGTTAAATCATCATTAATTTCTAATTCTTGTTACACGAGCACAAACTTCTTGTTTGCCCAAAACATTAGACAAAGAGTGAAATTTCCGAGAAGTAATTACGAATGGGCTATTTCCGTCGCGAATGTCACGTGACCCCAGCACCCTGTGGGATCCGTCTTTTTAAATGGCCCAGTAATTTGATAGCGTCATCTCCCTTTATGCCCCTGCCTTTTGTCCCAACTATCTTGCTCTTGTTTTTTGTTCCTTTGTTGGTGAACGTTTGAGTTCCAGAATGTTCAAGGTCGAGGGATAAACAACTTTTGTTTAAGGTTCAATGGGGACTTCAGGCTTAACATTTGTTCTACGGTTATGGACTATATTATTATATACAAAAACAAAAACAAACGCATTCACGACCATCAACCCTTGCGGGGTGGTCAGAGGTCCAGGTGTCCACCTCCGCAATTGCGAAGGTAGTAATTCTGTGGCCACCTCAAACCCACGTGTTGACCAGATAGTCAGTACTCAATGTGACAGGTGGCAAGCCATGTCGCCATTTACAAGCACTAACTATTACCTGTTCGGGGAACGGGTAGGTTTCCTCACGATGTTTTCCTACACCGTAGTATTCGACGCATTTGTTATATACAAGTATAATATTCTTATATCTGAGGTTTTGAGGCAAGGCTCTACGCGATTGGAGACTACCTTGCCGATGCTCAGGGTTGACAATGAGTGCATCTGAGCTATATGTGTAAAAATAATTATGTTTCTCTTTAGTTTGGTTTTGTAACTGGCACATGGCAAAAAATCCTGAAAGTCAGAGATTATTGGTTCTTTTCCGAGCCAGGTCTTTCGAACTAAAGGTAGAATTTCAATGCTGAGAGACAACTAGTTTTGGCTAGTGTTTTGACTTTCAATGTTTTCTTCTAGTCTCTCTTTTCATCGTATGATGTAACAGGATCCATAGAGTGATAGGCTAGCGACCCGTAATTACAGATCAGTAATTACGAACACAATCTAGATTTTAACGCAAATTACGAATTATTCAGGTACTGGCGAAAGACCAGCGCTGCTGTCTAAGTACCATTACACTACACGACACTAATCCATTGTATTGTAACTTTAGTCTTCTACGCGAATGTCGATTTTTTTCTTTCGATCTTAATAATGATTTTTTATTTAACCTTCCACTGTAGAGGCGTGGCCAAAGTCAATCCATCCACCTGCGAACCCTCGATCCCCAGATAAGGACCAGGGTTCAACCCCCAATCCTTGAACTGGGAAAAAACGGAACAATAAATCGTAAGCCTTAATTCTTGTTTGCGCGGAATAAGGAAAATCTATCGGATTTTCTCGGCTTAAAAGATTTCGATTCATGATAGGCTGTGCGGAGGCTTGTTCATATTTGACGCCGCTTTTGATACGTTTAAATTGAGCGGTTCGGGATAAACGCGACAAGTTGTGGTTTCATAAGTTTGACAACCTCCGTGGTGTGATTGGTTATCTCCAACGCTAGTAGGTACCGGCTTCGATTCCCCGTGGAGGCAGAGTTAAGAACTACGCTGTTCTTCTGTTTTCCAGTCTGGTCGTTTTTTATATATGCTATTAATGTATAAATCTATCTATGATAAGCTTATATTTCTTAAATATACGTTGACTAGTACCCTTAACACAAGTCTTAAATGAACTTCCCAAGGGGCTAGTTCAATTCGAGTAATAGTATCTCAATTATTATTATGAGTGACTAGTGCCGTGCTAGTCTGGGACGTAAAAATAATGCTAACTAAGTGCCGTTCTTCCCGGCATCTCTTAGTAGGTGAGTAAACAATGGGTCAATGGAATCTATTTGGTGATTGGCTAGCAAGCTGCCACTAATGTTCCAAATAACATCGCAAGCCCATCGAATGAATATTCATGCTAAAAAGTGACACAGAAGATATGATCGTGTCTCCGAGGTTCTGTCCAGCCTGAAAAGAATTGGCGTAAATGTATATAAATTGAGCTTATATGGAATGTGACAAGATGCCTTTTTATTTCGCAATAAGTGACTTAATCATCTGAATGGATTACTTTGTGTGACTATGACTCGTCACGTTTACTAGTGCAGTTATAATAATAATACCTTGTACACTAACACTTGCATAATGGAGTCTTTACAGGTTAGGAATTATACATATATTTAGCCAATCGCCCAATAAATTCTATTAACCCCCCGTCCCTTAGTCGCCTCCTACGATATGCCAGCAGAGGATCGCTATAAGATAATCTTATTACGTCTTTATCCTTGAAAACTGGCTAAAAGTGACAAAAATAAGGAACAAAGGATAAAGTCTCTTTTGTCCAGGATTTTGAGGCTCTTAGACCAGATAAAAACAAAATATGTTAAGTCATGATATATATTGATGAAAAATATTATGTAATGTATCGAAAGTAATCAATGGTTTTTAGACCCCTAGGTTCTATCTATCTCAATCAGACTGGAAAGCAGAAGAAGTAGTAGAAAAGCGAAGTTTTTTACTCTACCTCGCCAGTTTATACCATTGGATTTTCAAGTAATAAACTGTCGTCTATGGTTCGTCAACAAAGTCAAAGTTGAAAATACAAATTAATATTTTTGGCTGAATATTTAGTAAAGTGTGATGCCAAACTGGCTAAATATATTCGCTATGGGATTATATTTGGATCGTCAACTAGAACGAATCGAAGAACAAGGAAGAGAAGTAATGAAGCTTAGCTACGGAATAAAAAGTAATGCAAAAGCCATGACATCAGTGTTTGTACTTGATCCGACGTAACCTTAGTGGTGAATGGCTTATGAAAGAAACAAAAACAAACTCTGCCTTCGCCTGGAATCGAACCCGGGACCCCACGATTAGTGTTCAGGCGACTAGCAGGTTGCGCCACGGAGGTCGTCAAAATAATAATAAGGTTGTTTAATAAAATAAGAAACTAGTACATAAGGGGATCGTTCAGGGTGGCACCGATTGCCGAAAAAGTAAAAGAGAGCCGAATGAGCTGGTATGGCCATATCCTCCGCCGGAATGGAGACCACCCGGTCCAGAAGGCCTTGGACATCGCAGACCGCCCGCGAGGTAGAGGAAGACCACCCGCCACCTGGTGGACAAACATGCACAAGGAGATGCAAGGCGAGAACTTGAGCGCTCAGACAAGCCAGAACAGAGCTCTATGGTGTATGAGGAGACCCGACCCCAGATAAAATGGGAAGAGGGTTGGACAAAGAAGAAGAATAAGGTTGTTTAATATTTTTCAGTCCCGTTTACTTGTAAGGTTGTTTATATTCTAAATATACTAAAACTTTTCAACCAAAAAAGTATACGCTTGTATTTCGTTGTCACTAGTACAAAAAAGATCTTTTACAAATGAAAACCTTCTTGCTGTCATTCTCAGCAAGTTCGCTATACCTTGGAGACCGAAACAAGATTACCGATGAGACAAACTGTCACTGTGACAGCGAACTGACGGCTCAAACGTCAGGCTAATTTATTGCTATCTTTATTTCTTCTGAGCGCGTTTAATTGGCATAGGGATAAAGTGCTTATGCCGCGATTCGTGTTTAGTTAATTGCATAGAACAACATGAATACATAGACTAAATACATTTATATAGACAAAAAAGACAAACGGGGTAGTCAGAGGTTCAGGTGTCCATCTTCGCAATTGCGAAGGAAGTGATTCTATGGTCACTTCGAACCCACGTGTTGACCAGATAGTCAGTACTCAATGTGACAGGTGGTAAGCCATGTCGTCATTCACAAGCACTAACTATTACCAGTTCGACGAACAGGTAGGTCTCCTCACGATGTTTTCCCTCACCGTATTATTCGATGCAATTCGTAAATGTATTTTTATTACGAAAATGTGCGTAGAAATTCATTACACTTCATTTCCATTGGTACATGCTCAAGCGGGATTTGAACCCTGTAGCCACTGATACACAATTAATCCGCAAACAACTGAGCTACGTCGAATTTATTTTGTTAATAGCGCCGACTTCTACTCTTTTCTTTTGTGCTAGTCTGGGTGTCTTTTACTATGCCGGGACGTAAAATAAATGATAACTAGGTGCTGTTTTTCACGGTATATCGTAGGAGGCGACTAAGAGACTAGGGATAAATTGAAATTATTGGACAATGGACTAGCACCCTGTCACCAATTTTTCATATTACATCACAACTCCATTCTCCTTGCTAATACAATTCCGTTAGGTGCTGTCTATCGAGTGAATTTCTTATCATAATAAAATACGGTTGGTTGCTGTCTATCCAGTTAATTCTTTTGAGTAACTCATACAAAACATGGCTTCGAAAATTCGAAGATAAGCACTCAAGGCTCTGACAACGCCGCCACAATAAAAAAGGAGTGTGTACACACAAATCGTGAAGCGTATGTTATGATAAAATTGCAAAGAGATACCGCGTTTCCGAGGTTACATACATACCTACACAGCACAAGTACACCTATTAATACACTCCAAAGTGTTCAAGTTACGTGTTGTTTAAACTAAAATTGGGCTCTGTCGAACTCGCGAAGTTCTCGCAACTTCCAGAACAATCTGCAACTAATTGCTCCCGCGTAAGTCATGTAAGACATCACTCATTTGAAATTGCTCAGGCAACTTTCCGACACCTGACCGAAAGAAATTATGTTCTGCCACGCGAGGAAATTTTAAGTATGCTACCCTATATTGCAAAGTTCAAGGTTTTGGACTTGTTAGAGAGTTCAGTAATGTAAGAAGCTGCTTTTATTTAGTGTTATTCGTATATTTGTAACTTGGACTAAGCGTTTTGAAGTTATTTTAGGTTATAAAGAGTTATTTCTTGTCATCTCATACATGCTCTTCTATTCTTCACACTACGCCTTGAAAGGAATATATCCAATTTGATCTGTAACTTATATATAATTTCTGTATATAATGTGAAGAACATAAGGACATGATGAGAAGGTTAAGAATGTATTGAAATAAGAGAGATTGGTCAAGACAGTTCAACCACTTTTTTGTCGAAGACGCCTAAGTATAACCTGTGTTAATAATAATCATACAAGCTTATATAATATAAGTGTCAATGAAACGAAAGTGGTCTGTCAGGATAAGGATAATTGGAGTTCTGTGATCTCTGCCTACCCCTCTACAGAGATTCAGACGTGTATGTATGTAAGTTTATATACAGATCTCAATCCACCTAACTCCTTAACTATTACACGAACAGGAACACAACCCTTTATTAGCAAGCAAACAAGTGAACTATTCCGACCGATCACTACCGGTGGAGCCGTAAGCAATATCTGTCATGCAACTGTCAAAAGTTGCGCAGATTTGTCAATAAGCTGTCAGAACTTTAGCAATCAACGTTGTTGTAAAGTTGTCTGTGAATTTACGGTAAGGGTCAGGCGGGTTAATTATTTATTCATGGCTGTTAATCTGTGGCCGAATTTGCGCCTGTCGATTGTTTTGTGAACATCTGCTAGTTAATAGGCAAATAGTATCTTAACTTAACGTTAGAAGTATGTATAACTTTAACAGAAAAAAGTTATACATACTTCTCACTGTGTTTAAGAGAAAAGTCAAGGAAATATTATGTGTAACATTATAAGATTGTGTAATTATGTTTTGTATATTGTTACTTATTATTGTGTTAGTAGCAAAGTAGTTTTGATATTTTTATATGTATATAGGTTCAAATTAGAATTAATATTATGTTTAGTATAAGTTCTATTATGTAACTGTTTGTATTCTAAATAAATGAAAAAAAAACTACTAACTCTGAACTAGAAGGTGTATGAATGTCAATGAAACGAAAGTGGTTTGTCAGGATCGAGACAAATGGGGATCCGTAATCCCTTTTTACTTTTCTTGTATAATGTATGCGTAAATATGTATAACTCTAAGCACTAGATACCATAAACAACTTTTATTTTTACTATCGTTATTGGATTATGGGAGCGTTAATACAGAATATCGGGACAGGTATCTGAACTATTGGCCAATAGATATCATTTATTATTCGTTGACCGCAGTATGTATTAATGTATGCAGAAAAAAGGAAATAATTCGAGTCTAGAATTTCACAAAATAATCATAAATATAGCCAAAGAGATAATATTTATCCGAATTATTTTAAGTCCCTGATCAGGTACATTACAGGAATGAAATCAGCAACTATTATTCTTCATTACTACTTGTAAAACTTACTAAGCAGCCCAAATTAGCTATAAAATTCATATTCCGAGCTTCTGTCTACCTTTCCTACAGTAAAGGTTGTAAATTCATATTATAAAACAATGTTCAAATAGATGCCACAGCCATATACCAATTGAAAATTACAGCCTTTACCAAAAGTTAGAAGCTCATACCATAAACAACTTCTCACCGACATTTCGTATCCAATCTTTATACATTGCTCATTGCGTTCAAGAAAACTTACGGATTTACCAAGCTAACGCGCTATGGATAACGAATACTGATAAAGAATCAAATAACTGACAACATTGTTGTTGCTTTCAAAACTAATTCGGAGTAGCAGAACAGCTGTTTAGAATTTTGATCGGTAGGGTTGATAATTGGCTTTTTGTTTATGTTGGGTCTCAACCGAGACCCTGTTTTATGCGGACATCTGTTGACAACCCTGTCATAATTTTGCCAACGTGACCCGGCGTGGCCTTGAGCTTTAATAGGTTAACGGATGAACGGAAAAGGGATGTTTAAACAGCGAAAATTATGAAAGTATTAAAACATCGTAAGATTACGAAAACTTCACAAAAATAAGTTTCGTACTCTTTGGGATTGATGGGATTTTCTAAGCCTCTTAAAAATGTCGTATACCGTTGCTAGCTCGTTCTTCCCGACATGTTGTAGGAGGCGACTACGACTAAGGGACAAGGGGTAAAGAGTCTTTTGGGTGATGGGCTACAAACCTATCACCAATGTTCCATTATGACATCGCAACCCCAATATACATGCTAAAATAAAGTGACCTAGGAAATATATATCTCCGATGTTATGTCTAATCTTATATAAGCAGAACTTATCACGTTAGTTGGTATTTAGTGAAGTGTTTTCTATGTCATCATAAACCGCAAATGCGGATATACACACAGAAGGGGTAGTGGTTTATAACATATGTTTATTTTAGTCTATGCTTGCTTTTTTTATATGTAGAGAAGATATATTTTTATTGGCGGTTACGTAGAGATATATGACAGTCAGATAGACGCCATATTGAAAAAGACTGACGTTAGAAGCACATATAACCGTCGAGTGTGAGAAGGTGTATGAGTGTCAATGAAGGGAAAGTGGTTTGTCAGGATTAGGGCAAATGGAGATCCGTGATCTCTGACTACCCCTCTATAGGGAATCAGGCGTGATGTGTATGGGAAGATAAGAGGTCACTCAAATCTCTACCTACCCCAAATGCAATTACGTAGGTTTTAAGTAATAATCTAATCTAAACTGTGTATCTAGACACAAAAATCACAATTTCAGTCTCATATTTTAACAAAAATGTGAAAAGCGTAATAGTGCTTATCTCAAAAGTCTAGGTTTTATATTTTTGCGCTGTGAAACACTAAGTGTACTTGGATGAGGAAAAAATGGGATTTCAGTTGCAAATACTAATCTACATACATACCTATAGGTCTCTACGTCCCCAACGAGATAGGCTAAGGGTATCGATCGCCACCTGGAACGATCCTGACAAATCTCTCTTGCTTCACTCACACCCATTTAACTTATTATATACTAATTTGGTTTTTTTCTTGCATATATAAACAAACACTCAGAAATACTCTTTTTTAGTGACTTGAGGTAGTATTAGTATTACGGTGCAGATATATTAAAATTATCATTATATATAGGGCGCGAAGGGTTACACACCTAAACCCTAATCGTAAGCTCCCAGTTTCGATTCCCGGTGGTGGTGATGGGTTATTTATACTATTTTTTATTTGATTATCCTATACTTAAATAATCTAAAATTTACGTTGACTTGTATAAATAACTAAAGTCTTAATAGAACTAACCAAGGGGCTAGTTCAATTGGTGCAAAAGTGTCCCAAATAGTATTATTCTTACATTATACCGTGCCGGAATGAAACCTAGGATCTTTCGAATACTGAACACAGTTATTTATTTCTTTCTCAAAATATTCACGACAATATTCCATGTAAGCTACTCAAAAATGCGGAGTAAGTTATTTATGACATCATTTAATTATGTCTTTTTTTTAACCTACTTATTACTAGAACACAACTTGACCGGTGGTAACCAAAAGTTGGTATCCCAATATATTCTCACTCAAGTGTAAACTGAGACATAAAAACCTTTATAAACTGTGCGGGTCCCTCAGGAATACTATTCTGTGTCGCTCCAAGCTTAGGAGGATTAATACTTTTATTGATAACATACATTTAAGGTTGATTCTCTTAAGAGTAGACAGAACCTTAGAGAAACAACTCCTAGGTCACTTTTTAGTAAGAATATTGGGAAAATCGCGATTTATACTCATGATTAATTAATAATTAACGGGACTTATCGCGTAAGTTTTTATATAATAAAAAACCTTTATTAACCCGAAGTTTGTTTGGGAAGACATATTGTTAGGCTGTCGCCCCATATATTCAATTTACCCCTAGTCCCTTCGCCTATTACGATATGTCGGGACGAATGGTAGCTTATTGGCTTTCTTTTATCGTTCCAAGCTAGCATGGGAAATAGTTTATACATACACATAATTATGACACATGCGAAGAGAAATCAGCTGATAATATAGTTTTATCAGTAAGTACCTACGTTCTTTGCCAACAACCAAATGAATTATTAATTACGCGACTGAGTTGGCACCTTGCGTGACAGTACGATGCACATGATATTCACTCTAATTTGTAAATCTTAATTGTAAACGTGGTATTTAATATTATATTAATACACATTTTTTATTATTTTATGAATTGATACACGACGTCACTCGTTTGGTACCGTTTGATAAAATTGTCACTACCTAAGCCATAAACAGCAGAATCATATAAACCGTAGTTTCTCACAGCAATTCAAATTTAACGATACACTCAATAAAACTGATTTTCTGGATGTCGACTTGAAGTTAATATTTTCTGATGTTTATTTATTCAGGTACCTAGTGTTTAGATCGAGAGACATCTGACCAAAATTATTAAAATTGATTATTATATTATTGTACATGCTACAAAAAACAAAGACACACGCATTCACGACCATTAACTCATGCGGGCTAGTCAGTGATTCACGTATCCATCTCTACAATTGCGGAGGTACTAATCCTTTGGTTAACTCGAAACCCCGTGTTGACCAGATAGTCAGTACTCAATGTGACAGGTGGTAAGCTATTACAAGCACTTACTATTACCTGGTTTCCCCTTACCTTAGTATTCGACGCATTTCGTAAATGTATTTTCATCATACATAGAAATTCATTAAATTTCATTTCCATTGTTTCAGGCTCAGGCGGGATTTGAACCCTGCACCCACTGCTACAGAGTCAAGCCCAAACAACTGAGCTACGTCTTTTTATCCTACACTCACTTCCAAACATCATACCATAACACCAGCTGGTTAAGCTCCCTAAATCCCGAACAAGCTCGCAACTATATGAATAAAAAAACCGGAAAACTAACCATTGGGGATGGACTTATCTCCACCCTGAATAATTCATAGAAGACCCTGACTCAAGGGTGCGTTGAATAAACATCTGGCCTATTTACCCACTTTCGCAAGGATGCGATGACATGTGACGAAACGGGACTATAGCGACACCTAACGGCGCACTTGTCCTAAACGCCATTTAGCAAACTTTACAGGAAAGAGGTTTAAAGTTCAAAAAGTTGTTGAAATGCAAAAATATGCAATATTTTGTATCGCCAAAAAAAGTTGTAATTTTGCCATGAAACCAACACCAATCAAGGCAGAAAAAAAAATGGAATCGAACTGTATATTTCACTTATTTTGTATATTTAAGTGCGCCGTTAGGTGTCGATATAGACTATATAAAGATATAGTAACAGGTATGTGCAGGTAGTCTACCGATTTTGTCAAACAATGAAGCGAAAGAGTACGAAGGAATTAAATATCTATCTACCCCTCTATAGGAATACGGACGTGATTCGTATGTAAAGATGACTTTACTATGGTGTGAAAAAGATTAAACATAAAAATAGATAAGTTTAATATATTTTTAGTGTCGACACAGATATAAGAATACTATGGATGTCGATAAAACTTACGATTAAAATCCTAATAGCTATTTGGATAATTATGATATTGAAAAGGAATATTGGTGGCAACTTAGTACACTCGATATTACTAATATTCGAGTGTGATAGCTTTAGTATACTAATACTACTACTGTAGTTTATTGCCTTAGTATATTATACTACTTAACTTACTCAAGGCGGGTGTACGCAGTGTGAAGAACAAAAGAGCATGTATGAGAAGGTTATTAGGTGAGAGTGAAGCAAGAGAGATTTGTTAGGGTTCCGTTGCAGATATAGAGGCGTGAATGTAATATGTATGTATTTACATACGCAACAAGCACGTGATAACTTCATAAGTGCAAGCCTTCCACTTACCTACCGTCCAACTTGGCTCTATAAATTCCTTTAACCCTTCCACCACCCATCAAGTACCATAAATAACTAACAGATGGCATCCCAATAATTGCAGAAGTACGAGCTATATTAATTAACAGAATATTTTATCAAAGTTCCTGCGAAATGAATTTGAAAGCTATCCGAAAACGTTTGAAAAGTTCTCGAATAATTTCTAAGTCGGCTATCTGAAACCAGTTATTCATATTTTAAAAGTCTATTTGAAGTTCGGTTTGAGAACGTGAATTCCTGGGTACTCAGTTTTAATGTCCCGTGCTAGTCTGGGACGTAAAAAGAATGCTTGTTAAATGTCTTTAACTCCCGTATGAGGTATGTGATGGTGCAGGGAAAATGGTGATGTTAGAAGTACTTATAACCGCCGAGTGTGTATGAAGAGATGTATGAGTGACGATGAAGCGAAAGTGGTTTGTCAGGATCGGGACAGACTCTACAGGTAAACGGGCGTAATATGTATGTATGTGCGTACGTATGTTAGGGAACTTAATATTTAATAGTTACTAATTATAAATATTAACGCCATTAGTTTTGCTTAGGATAACCAAGATGATCTGTCCGAAAGAGTCTGTTGATCTTGATGAGGTGGTGATAAAATACTTTTTGTGACCATAAATTACAATTTCCACATTCGCTGATATATATACCTAAACATACAAGTACAAATGAATCTCTGGCTACCTCATTTGGCATAAAAGTCATCATAAAGACTTAATAGCCATATCTTTATATCCAATCCCTTAGGATATCTCCGAAGCAATGACATGACAATCTCCAAATTCCAACACAACAACATTGATTGCCAAAGTTACGGGAGCTTATTGACTATACCTGGTAAATTTTGACAGTTACCATTGTCAATTTGTACTTCTAATTGGCCGTGTTTGTAAACTTTGACATTTGGAATGACGTTTTAAAACTTCTTGCTAGATTGTCCGTTATATGAATAGAATGTTAGATACCTTTTTTTCTTATTTATTATGAATAGGCCTGGCGATGATGTGGTATTGGATATTTGGGGCCCACAAATGTGTTTTGTGGCGTACCCTTAGGAAGGCCTACGTCCAGCATTCGACTGATATCGACTGATCGATTGATCGATTGATGAATAGGTCACTGTCATGATAATGCCTATGGCCTATCATTCAAAAAAGCTCATTTATTTTATAATTTGAGTTACTAACAACAGTAAAGTGTTATTGTACTGTACTGTAACTCAAATTATAGAATAAATGAGCTTTTTTGAATATAATTTAATTTAGTGAAATTACTGGGTAATTACTTGTTCTGTCCACTTTTTCTGGTAAAAAAGATGTGACTCTCTAAAAGTAATAAGCTGGAATAAAAGAAAAAAAAATGAAATTAAGAGTGTAGAAGTTTAGAAACATATGTATAGTAATGGTAACCAACAAACTAGATAATAACGAAAGAAACTCCCTTTTTCTTAATTATCTTTTACAACATGCTTTCATAAGGTAGGTCTTATTCTATTCTAGTTCCAGCTAGCTTTAGCTTTTTAATTAAAACTTATACACTCTCATTACGTTGAAAAGAAAAGCTACACAAAGAGAATTATGAAGTGAGAAAAACTGAAAATACTTTTATGCACTACCACAAGAAACTTTTATCCCAAGCGCCTTCAAGGTAGAACGAGCAATAAAACACAGATTTGCGCTTAATTAATCACTTGGTGGCAGGTGTTCGCTAGCATAATTTTATAACGTCTACTTCTAATAAACGATTGGTAATAAATTCTTTGCCATTTAACATTTTATTTATTATGTATGAGTACAATTTCAGTGGCGTATTTTACTACAACATGGTCACTTACTACTTAAAACTACATTGTAAAGACACCTGTATATTTTCGGAATTACTGAACTTAGAACGAGTCGTCTGTGGTGCGTCAACAAAGTCAGCAACGTTTCGGCTGAATATTTAGACAGTTGTGATGCCAAATTGGCTAAATATGTTTGCTTTGGGATTATATTAATTGGATTCTCAACTGGAACGAACCGAAGAACAAGGAAGAGAAGAATTGGAGCTTCGGTTTCGTTTTTCTTCGGTTGTAGCGGCTCGTGGCGTTGGTGTAACCATGGCGAAGGAATAACAAGAAGTTCAATTGCCGTGGCATCAGTGTTTGTACTTCAGCCGACATAACCTTAGTGGTGAATGGCTAAATAAAGAATTTAAAAAAATATATAAAAAAAACTTAGAACGTTTTTTAATGGGTTGTTTTTATAATTTGATAAAAAGTGAAAAGCTACAGATAATTTTTCAATTAATAGTTTCTATAGTAATAAACAACATAAACATACATTCACATCACGCTCGTCTCTCTAAATAGCGGTAAGCAGATATCAGTTAATCTTAAAAGACAAACGCATTCACGACCATTAGCTATTAACCCCGCAAAGGTCGTAGTCAGAGGTTTAGATGTCCATCTCCGCAATTGCGAAGGTAATAATTCTATGACCACCTCGAACCCATGTGTTGACCATATAGTCAGTACTCAATGTGACAGGTGGAAAACCATGTCGTTATTTAAAAG
Source organism: Leucoptera coffeella (assembly GCA_030578115.1). Lineage (NCBI taxonomy): Eukaryota > Metazoa > Arthropoda > Insecta > Lepidoptera > Lyonetiidae > Leucoptera > Leucoptera coffeella. The sequence goes on from JAMBLF010000240.1 coordinate 137,896, forward strand.
CACTGACTATTACCTGTTCGGGTAAAAGGTAGGTTTCTTAGCGATGTTTTCCATCACCGTTCGATGCATTTCGTAAATGTATTTTTATTACGAAAATGTACATAGAAGTTCTTTCATTCATTCATTCATCATCATCTTATGGTACCCCAGTGGTACAAAAGGCCTTCGTGAGAAGTCGCCAACCGCTCCTATCCTGTGCCTTGCACTCCGCGTCCCTCCAACTCAACCCAGCCGCCCTCAACTCAGCGTCGACTGTGCGCTGCCAGGTGTGCGCCGGCCGGCCTGGGCGTCTGCTCCCGTGCGGCCTCCATGTGTATGCTGCCCTGGCGATGTTGTCTTCCGGTCTTCGGAGTGTGTGCCCTATCCACTTCCATTTACGTTGAGCGATTTCACGCTTGATTGGGACTTGGTGGCATTGCTTCCATAGATCCTCGTTTCTGATAGTTTTCGGCCAGAATATGCGAAGTATGAACCTCAGGCATTTGTTGATGAACACTTGCAGCTTGTCGTCAGTCCCTTTGTCTCCTTCCACGTCTCGCTGCCGAAGAGCAAAACAGACTTCACAATGGAATTAAAGAGGGAAATCTTGATCCGCCTGGTAAGCACATTAGAGTCCCAGACCGGTTTTAGCTGGGCAAAGGCGCCTTTCGCTTTCCTTATTCTGGCGTCAACATCGTCACTAGCTCCACCACTTTCAGTCACCATGCTGCCGAGATAAGTGAACTTTGCGACAGATTCTAGTGGGGCACCGTTGAGCATTACAGGCCGATTCTCACATGACTGAACACGCACTTCTTAGCGTTGATTCGTAGTCCTTTCTCTTGAGCTTCCTCTCTTAACGAGTCAAGTTTCCTTTGGAGATCGGATAGTGAAGGCGAAATCAACACTATGTCGTCTGCGTAGTCCAAGTCCTCCAGGTGCGAGCCATTGTGCCACGGAATGCCTCTGGATGTTACTGTGACGTTCCTCATGACGTCGTCCAGCAGGATGATGAAGAGAAGTGGTGACAGGAGGCAACCCTGTTTGACCCCTGTGGCCATCGGAATTGGTTCTAGAAGTTCTTTAAACTTCAGTTATTCCTCTTTTTATTGATTATGGACAACAAGCTTCGCTTCAATGTGTTGACAGTTTTTACTATTATATTATACTGATTATATTATACTGTACGACCTAGAAGATATTATATCTCAGAGGTTCTGTCCACCCCGAAAGGGATTAAAGGACGTGAATGTATACGTATTATATAGTATAAGTTAAAATATACACAGCATTCTACTCTCTCGACGTTAGACACCCAAACCTCTGAATACACCACACGGTAAAACAGTCTTAAACATATGTATGAATTTTGTAACTAATACATCTCTCTTACACAGCCATGCTTTTACTAACTCCAATCATCAGTGCATATATTCTCATTAGGATTGAAAGTAACACAAAGTAGTCTATGGATGGAATATTTAAAGTACCTTTAATAAACATACATATACATTCACGACCTCTAATCCCTGTCGAGAGGGATAGAATATCGGAGACACCATAATATATCTTAGATCACTTTTGAATGATAGTAGATTGACAAAAGGAATATATGTGGGTGAAGTGGAAGGGCAGTTACGTAGGGGCCGGCCCAATAGGACATATGACAGACAGATAGACGCTATATTGAAAAAGGTTGTCGTTAGGAGTACTTATAAACATAACGGCGAAGTGTATATGAGGAGGTGTATGAGTGTCAATGAAACGAAAGTGGTTTGTCAGGATCGGGACAGATGGAAGTCCATGATCTCTGCCTACCCCTCTACTCCCTCAGGCGTAATGTGTATGAATGTATCACTTTTTATCATCAATATTGGGCTAGTGATAGCACATGGAACATTGGTGACAAGTTGCTAACCCAATGAAAATGGAATATCATTTACCCCTAGTCACTTAATTGCTTCTTACGACATGCCGAAAAGACTGGCAGTTTGTTTGCATTCTTTTGACGTACAGTCAACGCTAAAATGGCAATCCCGGTAACTTTTTATAAGGTTTACGTTTATAAGACCGAAAGACAACATTTTTCATTTCGAAGCACGCGAACGTATAGTGGCCATGACAATGCATAGTGGCGCCAGTTTTAAAATGTAAAATATTGCCTTTTGTTCTTATAAACTTTAACCTTATAAAAAGTTACTGAGACTGCACTTTTAGCTTTGACTGGTAAATACTAGCTCTGTACTGAATATTATCGTTTCTCAATGTGTTGTCTACCCTATAAGAAGTTAAGGACGTGAATGTATTGGTACTATTGTGCCTATTCTTCGCAATAGACAATAGTCAGTGCTCTTAAATGACGTGAAACGTTGTCACGTTGGATGCTTTGTGATGAAAAGTGAATTCAATTCATAATTCATTTACTCTGCAATTGTGGTGATAGACTTGTTAACTGTGACTACACTTTATGGAATAATAGACGTGCAGAATAAATTATTCTTTTCAGTTTACCATTCATATGTTAAACTCAAGTCCCATGATTTGACGATCTCCGTGGCGCGTTGGTTTACCACCTGAACGCTAATCGTGAGGTCCCGGGTTCGATTCCCGGTGGGGGCAGAGTTAAGAACTACGCTTTTCTTCTGCTTTCCAATCTGGTTGTTGATTATATATACAGGTGGCGCATTCAAAACGGTCAGTATGGGGAAGTCTGAAACTGTAAGAGATACGAAGATTTGTTCTTAGGAACCATGTCACCGATTTTGATAAAAATAAAAACTGCATTCATACTTCCTTGGAAAAAACAACTGTAACTAGGACGGGAATCGAACCCGGTTTCTTTGAAAAAATAAACTTGCCCTTTTTAGTTTTCTTTTTAAATATCGATTGTGTAGGTCTTAGGCTGTAAATGTCTCTATGAAACATGATGTCCAAAATGAATAAAATACATTGTTTTGGCATACTTTAGTTTATCATAGTAGCTGTTCTAAGTGACCACCGTTGTTTTCAATACAATATTCAACACGTTTAGGTAACGACCTTACAATTGAATTTTGTATTTTCAAGTGGTGAATTTGCGTTAAATTTGACTCTATTGCTACTTTAAGGTCTTTAACGGTGTCATAGCTTGTTTTGTAAAATTCATTCTTAACGTAACCCCACAAAAAAATTTCAAATATGGTTTAACACGTCACTTTAACTGGACTTTTCAATAGATTGTTAGTTTTTGATTTTATTAATTTAATTTGATTTTGATTTGATTAAGCGATGCTAATGCCACATGATATGGTGTATGTAACAAGTGGAGAGAGGAAAACTACAAACAGCCATAGAGACAATTTTACATGTCTGAACTTGTTGAGTATTGTAACTACTATGATAAACTAAAGTATGCCAAAACAATGAATTTTATTCATTTTGGACATCATGTTTCATAGAGACATTTACAGCTTAAGACCTACACAATCGATATTTAAAAAGAAAAAGTGAAAAGGGCAAGATTATTTTTTCAAAGCAACCGGGTTCGATTCCCGTACTGGATACAGTTGTTGTTTCAAAGAAGGTATGAATGCAGTTTTTCTTTTTATCAAAATCGATGACATGGTTCCTAAGAGCAAATCTTCGTATCTCTTATAGTTTCAGACTTTCCCATACTGACCGTTTTGAATGCGCCACCCTGTATATGTATTTATCTATATATAATATGTGTATATTTCTTAAATATTTGTTGACTAGTACCCTTAACACAAGTCTTAAATGTACTTATCAAGGGCCTAGTTCAATTGGTGTAATATTTTTCTAAAATATTATTATTATGATCCCTTCAATGTGGACAGAGCACTGTTAGTGCAACTATCAGGTTAGTGATGGAATTGTTAAAGAATAGTGATAACAGATTGCTAGCCCACCGCTTAATAGATTCAATTGACTCCTGGTTCCTTTATCTGACATTTTATGACTTTGACAGCTTTTTATGACAAACGGGGATGAAAAATAGCTAGTAAGAATTCTATTTACATTTCAAATCATCACTAGATTTAATAAATAGTAAAAAAAGCTAATTAGATTTAACAAATTCTTAATATACATTCTTTTTAATCAAAATCTCTTTCTAAGCTCAAATATCACTCAAAAGGTTCAGGTTCTAAATTCAAAAGCCTACGTTTTTCCACTAATTGTCAACTCCTTAATTCCTTGACAGATGGCCTTCTGACAAACAGAAGATTTCAGAGAAGATACAGCCTTATTCTGGTTACTATGGCGACCGTAAAAATGCAATGCAATATAACTTATGGTGTCTATTATATATAATACATACATACATACACATCACGCCTGATTCCCTGTAAAGGCTTAGGCATAAATCACGGATCCCCATTTGTCCCTATCCTGACAGACCACTTTCGCTTCATTGACACTCATACATCTTCTCATACACACTCGGCGTTAATAGGTACTACTGTACCCACTGATGCAGAGTCAAGCCCCGAACAACTGAGCTACTTCGAATTACTATAATCAGTGCTTGTTAATGGCGACATAGCTTACCACCTGTCACATTGAGTACTGACTATCTGGTCAACACATGGGTTCGAGGTGGCCATAGATTTGCTACCTTCGCAATTCCAGAGATGGACACCTGAACCACGAATAATTTGAAAGGGTTAATGGTCGTGCACGCGTTTGTCTTTGTTCATTACGTGTGTATTTATGTTAAACTTATTTGATTATATATCTAGATTCTATGAAAATATTTAGTATCCTTCTCATACCGTATATGCTAGTAAATAAATTATAATATTCACATCAAAAGTTGTATTGCCTTGAGCAGCGAAACGCATATAACTAATATTTATTTGCAAACACCAGTGGAATCATCAACTTGGTATTTTACGGCCAAAGTTAGTATAGTGCAATTTATACTCCAGTAAACAATGAAGTTAAGCGACGTTTAGCGTGGACAGTACTTGGATGGGTAACCAAGATTTTAGTGAATTGAAAAAAGATTATAATAAACCTGTCTATATCTATAGATAGGTAATATTCATTTTATTTACAATAGCTTTGAACTTACCAGCTGTTTGATTGCATAATAGTTGTTTTCATAAAAGAAACATTAAACATACGCTTTACGACTTGCGTATACACACTCCTTTTTATTTTGTTGGAGGCTTGAGTGCCCATTTCAGAATTTCGAAGGCATGTTAGGCATGGGTCACTCTATGCCCGCGTTTCACCAGATAGACAGTATTAGTCAGTATCGTTGAAAAATTTACGCTTTGATGAAATTACCCAAATCTTTACATTGGTAAGTGTATAAGATTGACGAATGACAGTACCTTATACCATTTACCTATAAATAGATTATGTATATTTTTAAATGTTCGGAAAAATCGATGTTTAACATGCTACATGAATATTTAGGACTATGACGTTAATCAGATATATTCATCTTAAGGTGTATGTATTGGAGGCATTCTTCTCAAGGCGGGTGTACATAGTGTAAAGAATAGAAGAGCATGTATGAGACGGTAAATAGCTGTGAGTTAAGCGAGAGAAATTTGTCAACATCGGTCCAGGTGGCTAAAGGTAGTCTCTGCTTATCCCCTCAGGGTCGTAAATGCGTGAACATATGTGCCGAGAAGACCGGCAGCTAGTTTGAATTTTCTTACGTTACTTGCATGATGTTCGTATATAATATATTAAATTAAATCGTCGTAAAATAACTATAGAATAAACCTGCAAGGGAGTAACTGTAAAAAGGGAAAAAGATTTTTTTAATTTGTGCCACGCGGCTTTCCGTTGAAATATGAGTTGGGCCGTTGTCATAAATTACGAGGGGACTTAATGAATAAGAATTTGCCGACTTCCACGACTAATCAAGTTTACATCACTAATTAGTTCCGTGATAATTTGGGACTGAGATGCGTAATCAGCTGTCTGTAGAACGCTTAGATGAGTGGCCAAAAAGAGGATAGAGGTTAAAATATAGGGGATTCTCTTGTTCGAAAAAGGATGGGATTTAGCGAATCTGTATATCTGAATTGAATCTGAATCTGTGTACATAAAAAAATTTTATACATACAAATATACTTCTATATATAAAAATTTTGACTGCTATTATCTTAGCGTTTGTAGGACACCTAACATCTTGTTAATGTAATAGTATCCTGTAACACATTCTTCTCAAGGCATCAGAACAGAAGAGCATGTATGAGAAGGTTAATGGGTGTGACTGAACCAACGAGCGAAAAAACATGCCTGTCACCGCCGTGTGTGTATGAGGAAGTGTCATTGTAGCGAAAGTGTGACCGCCGTGTGTGTGTAATTGTAGCGAAATTGGTTTGTCAGGATCGGGAGAGATAGGGATCCGTGATGTCTGCCTACCCCACTATAAGAAACGGGTATGTATGATAAAATTACGGGACGTTTCACTGTAGATGTAGTACTGTCCCAATCCTGAAAAAACATCTTTCTATCATTTCATTGCATATAGATATCTCCTCATACACACCCAGTTATAGGTACTTCTAACGTCACCTCTTTCCATTACGCCATTCTTACTCTTACCATATTACTCTCATTTCATTCCCATTACTACGAGTATATATTTCCTTAGAAATCGAACCCGAGACATAAACACAAAATTCTTTTGTGCCACTGAGCTACACCAAAATCAAATTAGGTTGCGGTGCTATGCCTGTAGGCAGGAGAGCAATCACACTAAAAGGCAGCCTCTTCCCGCAGCCTTTGACCTGCCTTCTAGACGGGGTAACGTTAGAAGAAAAGGCTTTAACGGGAAATCTATACTTACATTATAAAGCTGAAGAGTTTGTTTATTGTTTGTTCGTTTGAACGCGCTAATCTCAGGAACTACTGGTTCCAATTCAAATTCTTTTTTGTGTTAGATAGACTATTTATTGAGGAAGGTTTTAGCTATATAACATCACCCTGCTACTATAGGAGCGGGGAATATTATTTAAAAATCAAATTATAATTACAGTGTCATCTATGTTTCAAGTATTAAAACATTCTAAAAAATTGAAATGTGGAAAATTATTTGATATTGCTTGAAACCTACTCCAACAGGTAATAGTAACTGCTTGTAAAATAATAAAAGTAAAAACTGGTAGTAACAGTGTTAAACATTGAGCGTCTTATGGTGACTGGAAAAGTTGAAGGAAAACGCAAAATGGCCAGTGCCTGTATACAGAGATACGGTTCACTACTAATCATGTTCGGTGCTGTCTATGTAGTGAAATGCGGGGCTTTGAGTGACTCATACCTAACGTTTGGGAAAGAATCACTCAAGCCTCTGACTACACCGCCTTAAAAAGAGAATGTGTATGCACAAGCCGTGAGGCATATGTATGTTTATTTGTATGAAGATATTATTTTATATATTCTTTATGAAGTATAAAAAAGGTTTATTTTTAATATATTAATAAAAAATGCGTTTCCCACTGATCAGGCAATAGTCAGTGCTTATAATTCGCAAAACATTAAGTTCTACCGACCTTCTTAACTCGTAGGTACGACAGTGCCATAGAATTACAACCTTCTCAATCGCGGAGATTTACATGCAAGCCTCTGTCCCTGAAAAGGTTTTTCAATCGTTAACATATTGCTAATATATTGTTATAGTTTTAAGAGATTCGCGATTTATACTCATGATTAATAACTAACGGGACTTATCGCGTAAGTTTTTATATAATAAAGTTACCTTTATGCCATGGTCATAGTCTGCCCGTGACTATGGCAGCTGCAACGTAGCCGAAACATCGGGTTAATAAAGCTAACTTTATTATTTAAAAACTTACGCGATAACTCCCGTTAGTCATTTATTAATATATTGTGTTGTCAACGCTCCTAAAGCAGTGATCATTAGGCGCATTCCGCGCCTAAGGTGATAGGTAGGCGACGTCGATTTCTCACGCGAACGCCTTACAAAGACCGTGTAGTAAGCACACAGCCTTATTTACACTGCGATGATCAAGTACGCAATAAGGGATAAGTTTGTCAATGGTGTAAACAGTGAAACGTGTAAAAGTAAATGAGTGAAATATGTGACAAAGTTGTTTGGGGCTTGACTCTGTATCAGTGGGTACAGGGTTCAAAACCCGCTTGAGAATGTACCAATGGAAATTAAGTTAAATGAGTTTCTATATATATTTTTGTAATAAAAAATTTACGAAATGCTTCGAATTCTACGGCAAAGGAAAACATCGAAAGGAAACCTACCTGTTCCGCGAACAGGTAATAGTTAGTTCTTGTAAATGGCGACATGGCTTGCCACCTGTCATATTGAGTACTAACTATCTGGTCAACACGTGGGTTAGAGGTAGCCATAGAATTACTACCTCCGCGATTACGGAGATGGATACCTGAACCCCTGACTACCCCGCATGGGTTAATAGTCGTGAAGGCGTTTGTCTAAACACACTAATATTGATAATATCGAACATATTCTAAAACAGATAGCAAACCCTGAACCTTTACTTTCTCAAACAATCTACAATCCTAACTCCTAACATATTTAATCCATAAGGAAAAACCAACTTTTTTGCCTTGTATACTCTAATGAACTATACCTAGCTATACGCGCCGCGTGTGTATTAGAAGGCTTTCGGATAAAGACAACTGCTTATGAACCTCACAAATGCGTGTATCGTGTTTGCCACCTAAGCTTAATGGGTGTCATGCCTTCGCTCTACTAATGTTATTTTCACAACCTGTGTATGATACATATATTCTTGTATAAGCGGCTGTAGCCCAGTGTGTAAGACCTCGAACTTCGTATGAGAAAGGTCCTAGGTTCGAATCTCGAATGCACCAATGAATGAAATTTAAATGTGTTTTTCATTTACGTACATAATTTACAGTCGCTAACGGTGATGGAAAACATCGTGAGGAAACCTGCCTAACCCTCAGGATAAATAATAGTCAGTGCCTTTGTACGGCGATACGGTTCACTACCTATCACGTTGGGTGCTGTCTATCTAGTGATACGCGGGCTTGGAATGACCCATACCAAACATGCCTTCGAAATTCCGGAGATGGGCACTCAAGCCTCTGATTACCCCGCCATAATAAAAAAGGAGTGTGTATACACATGTCGTGAAGCGTATGTATGTATATATACGGACACCTGAACCTCTGACTACCCCGCTAGGGTTAATGGTCGTGAATTCGTTTTGTTTTTGTAAGGTATGAACTATTCAAAGAATTTCACTAGATAGACAGCACCCAACGTGATAGATAGTGAACCGTATATAGGCACTGGCTATTACATACTTTTTTCAAATTTCATTCATTGGTACATTCCAGAGCCGGGATTCGAACCTGGGACCTCTAATAAGAAGCCAGAGATCTTCCCCACGAGGGTACAGCCTCTTTATATTATTATTATCTCCTTGGCTACCTTTGTTAAAACTATAGGAGGTGTAATTGACCCTTGTCTTAAATAGTTACCATGTAAAAAGACACCTTTCTTTACACCAATTTTTTAGGAGGCGACTAAGGGAGTAATGGTAATTGGCTGATGAATGAATAATATATGACTCATTTCTGAAGAAAGAAACAAATAAAATACTTTATTCACTGCACTGAATAACATTGACACAAACAATAAACATCAAGGATGAAATTTTCTCATTCATATTTTACGTTAACTATTATTGTACATCCCCTGGAAAAGATTAAAGAAAACGAAAAAAAATACTTTTATTATTGTCAGATGAATTTTATTAGGTGTCCTTCTGTCTAACATATTTAATAATAATGTCTGAAAAAAAGTATTACCTTAAAAGAAGGTTGTAATACAATCCCTTCAGGACAAAATCAAAGCCTATTATTAATTAACAGCAATACAGCCTTTATTTAATGCCACGTGACTGAGTCTCAAGCTATAGTCATTCAGCATAAAGCACAATACCTAAATTAGGTATAATTTAGATAAATAGGGCAATAAATAAGACATCTCTGCGATATTAGCCCTTTGTTCCAAAATATAATGAAGCTGAGGACAATTTAATAAACTAACTCAAATTATTAAGGGTCGGTTGGAACAAAGCCGAAATTTACCTGGGGCCTAGGTACAATAATGCTTTTGCAAAATAACAGTCCAATATCTGTTCAATATCAAATCAGTAATAGTGTGAAGTTGGTAGTGGATTTGACAAAAATATCACCATTTTTTAAACGAATAAAAAAAATTACAATTGTATTGAAAATGGGTGACGTTAAAAGTACCTGTAACTGCCGAGTGTGTATGAAAAGATGTATAAGTGTCAAAGAAGCGAAATAGTCTTTCAGGATCAGGACAAATGGAAATCTGTGATCTCTGCCTACTCTTCTACAGGGAATCGAGCGTGATGTATGTATTAAAGCGAAATTCGACACTATTGCTGATATTAATGGTGAAATTTGACACATTCTAATCTAGTACCAACTTCACACAAATACCGATCTGATATTGAATTGCGATTGAACTATATTTATGCTCACGTATTAGTAGATTTAGGTCCCTGATACCTATCTCTAAATATAATTTCAGGTACCCACATACCAAATTCTACGGCAATTTCGCTCCAATGATTGCTCTACATTTGAATGCGTAATGTATGAAAATTATTCCGAATAAAATGTAATGTCTGTGTTTTGGCTTGTACGGTGTAACGTAGGAATAATATCGCGTACATAGAATGGTAGAGCTTTTGTTGTTGGAGGCGACTATGGGATTAGGGGTGAGAGAATATGGTCTAAAATATTAATAATATGTCATAATTAATATTTTACACCAAAACTACAGTTTACCAGTGACAAATTTTTAGATATATTTAATTTATAGGTAAATTATTTTAATTAGTATTGAGTTTGTAAATATTTTGTTAATTTATTGTAAAGATTTCATTGATAAATAAATAGTTTTCTCCTATATGCCATATTAATAACATTAAAATCGGATTAATGAATGGAAATATTTCTAAATATATACACATCAAGACTCCCATGCTAGTCAGGGGCATAAAAGAACGCCAACTAGCTGCCTTTCTTCCCGCCATGTCGTAGGATTAAGGAACTAGGGGTAAATAGAATATATTGGGCGATAGACTAGCAACCCATGCTCATAAGTGACCTAAGATATATTATATCTCCGAGTTTCTATCTACCCCGAAAGGGATTTAAGTACGTGAATATATATGTACTCGTGTATACAAAAATGCCTAATTTTCTATACTTTTATTTTTCTATACTACGTTTTACATTACCGTATTATACCATATATTTTAAGTTGTTATATTTTAAGCCCAAAAACATCAAGACTAAAGATTCTTCACAATTATTTATAGCTCTGTCTGTATATATGTCCTAGGTTCTTGACACTGCGTCCTAGGTCTGATCTCTGATTCCTAGGGGACTGAAATTCGATTAGAGCAGCAAGCCCTAGATTCAGGCATTGTGGCCTAATTTATTGTGATCTTGGAGCCATCTGAGATGTAATACTGTTAGAAAACTAATTCTGTGTCTAAAGATCTGTTTTTGAAATTGGAACTGCAAAGTTAAAGTCGTGGTTTCGAGGTAGCCATAGAAATACATACATACATAAACATCATGCCTGATTCCCTGTGGAGGAGTAGGCAGAGATCACGGATCCCCATTTGTCCCACTGACAGACCACTTTCGCTTCATTGACACTCATACATCTTCTCATAAACTGGGTGGTTATAGGTACTCCTAACGTCACCCTTTTTCAATATAAAAGTAGTAATAGACGATCGAATTTGGTACGGCCGGACCGACGGACTGTACGGTGCGCTATACTCGCCACACGACCGTACCACATCAAAACAGTCAAGTGCTTCCCCTGCTATTACTAAGTGAACACGTTCGACATGCCTCCAATTCTATCCAAGCAAGCTAAAATGGCTTTAGTGGCGGCAACCGTCGTCGCAGCTACTACTACACCAATTGAAAATAAAAGAAAAAAAAGAAAAGTATGGGCAAAATTTTATTTGAAAAACAGAGAGTCTTACATTCACATGCGACTTATAAGAGACCTGGACGACGAAGATTTTCGTATTTATTTATTTCGTATTAATTTAGTGCGAACCGCACCGAATCCTGTCAAATTGTTCGGCCGACCTCGTACACACTAGCGAACTTGGTGTGGACCGCACATGGACCGCACCAAATCCTAAAGAAATTTCATCGAACCGAGCGGACCGTCAATAATAATAATAATGTACGGTGGACCGCTGAACACATCGTCGAATATGGTCCGGAGCATACCAAGTCCGCTGTGCGGACCGTACCATATTCGATCGTCTATTACTACTATACCGTCTAAATATATATAATAATAATAGTTGCCATAGAATTACTAACTTCGCAACAGGCAGTTTTCCTCATGTAAGACAAGTATACCATCTCGTAAAGTTACCTCATAGTATTACTATATCGAGTATATTTTTTAATTAAAGTGAGATTTCAATTTATAAATATCAATTTAAAGTTGAATTTCTGATAGTTCCGCCAAAACACTATTTTGATCAAAATGGCGACGATGTCATTTTTCACTGACGTCATCAGACGGTACAAGGTACCCCGTGACGTCATAGTCAATCAGTCATCATTCAGTCAGTAATTTTCTGCCGTTTTCGGTCACGTGATATCCATATAATAATTTACAATCTTCAAGATTCGTTTTAAGCATTTAATCTTAATAATTTGGGGTTTTAAACACTTCAGAACTATTTAAAATCTACCAAAGTATGCAGATGGCAAAAATATATCCTATATTTTTCATATAGGAAAGTAGCCTATTGCGGAGATAGAAACCTGAACCTTTGACTACCCAGCAAGGGTTTATAGTTGTGAACGCGTGAGTCTTTTTTTGTCTATCGGTGATCGTAACTTAAAGTGATGAAACGGTACAGATACATGTGTGGTGACCTCTAGTACTACAGAATAGAAACTTCAATTTGTAGATTAGAGATCGCGCCACATAAATTGGCAGTTGGAGGCGTCGCCATAGTCGCGTAATTCAGTGTTACCAGTAAACACTCCAAAACTAGCACTCACTGTGCCATATGGCTCGATACATTATAGGTTTCATTTGTAACGGTCTTTGGTTGCAGAGCTATAAACTCAAATAAAACAAATTCAAAATATGTTTATTTAAAATAGGCCCTATCACAAACTCTCTTTGAATGTTATCTTATGATCTAAGTATAAATTAAAAAAACTATTTCAAACATGATTAATAATTAACGGGCCTTATCCTTCTTATTATATATTACATATATTATGTGTTCCTTCACTCTGTCCGCAATAGACCGTTTAGTCTGTCCGACGTAGGATTTCCCACAGCTGCAATCAATCTCATACACACCCTTATATCTTATATCATGAGTATAAATCGCGAATCTCTTAAAACTATTATTTCAAACATGGCACTGAGCATTGCCTTAACATATTTTTTACCGAGGTTAGATCAGCGGAGACCCTAGCTTGGAGAAGAACTAACTAGAAACTCCGGAAATCAATTTATTATAATAACCCTTAACAAACATAAAAATTACAAAGAGTGGGCAAAAAACACAACGCTAGTAATACTAAATTTACCTTTCATACAAAATAACACGCAATGGCGGAAACGTCAAATTTAGTTCCAAGTTTGCCTACTGCCAATTTATGTGGCGTGATCTCTAACATAAATATCACAGATGGCGCACTAAGGAAAATCGATATCCTAGAACGCGCAATCACTTATTTTAACAGAAAGATCAAAATTATTTTTAACTCAATTTATTTCTGTAGTATGAAATGGATCCTACAAATACATAATTTACTTATGTACGTTTTAAAATCTTATTAGTGGATTAAATTTCGCCATTGTTATACGCTATAAGCACATCACGTTTTTTTTACTGAGACATGGGCAATGATCGAGAATCCACAGAACATGAACGCTAATCGTTTGGTCCCGATTTCGATTCCCGGTGGAGGCTGAGTAAAGAAATACTCTTTTCGTCAGCTTTCTAGTCTGGTTATTGATTATATATGCTATATTTGTATTTCTCTGTGTATATATTTTTTAATAATATGTTTATATGTCCTAAATATTATTATTACTGTACACACTCGGCGGTTATAGGTACTTCTAACGTCACCCTTTTTCAATATATACCTTATTTGATATCTTTATTCTTTACGAAGTATTGTAATGGTACAATGCAGAACGTTGGTGACAGGTTGTTATCCATTCCTCAGTAGATTAAATTTCCGGCGAGTGTCTAAGACGCTTTTACAACAAGTTGAAAAGAAAGTTAGTTAGTTAAAATCTAATTTAGATTCCAACTATCAATAATTACTACTTTGTGCAAAAGATCTTATAAGGGAACAAAATTAGTAATTATTCTTCAGGATTGGCATAAATAGTATGGTATATTATAGTTAATTAGCGACCCGCTCCGGCTTCGCACTTCTGTCTATTTAATGGATTTTATTATACAGATAAACCTTCCTCTAGAATCACTCTATCTATTAAAAAAATCGCATCAAAATCCATTGCGTAGTTTCAAAAATTTAAGCATACAAAGGGACAAAGGCATAGAGAAAGCGACTTTGTTTCATACTATGTAGTGATACTACAAAAAAACATTCACTGTTACGATAATACCAAGTTTTTGAATGTCCATCTCCGAAACTATAATATGGAATATAAATACCACAAATAGATTTATTCACCAGCTTATGTATATTAAAATTCTTTCGGGGTGGATATAACATCTTCTTGATCTATTTTATCATGGACAATCGTTGTTATTTCATCACTAAATATGTCACTCAATGCTTTATCCTGTAGTCATCTCCTGCAAAGATAAAGCCAGATAGATAACCCTCTAGAAACATTCTAAACCCTCTAAAAATAAAAACACATTTACAAATACATCGAATTATACGGTGAGGGAAAACATCTTGAGGAAACCTACCTGTTCCCCGAACAGATAATAGTTAGTGCTTGTAAATGGCGACATGGCTGACCACCTGTCACATTGGGTACTGACTATCTGGTTAACACGTGGGTTCGAGGTGTCCATAGAATTACTACCTTCGCAATTGCGGAGATGGACACCTGAACCTCTGACTACCCCGCAAGGGTTAATGGTCGTGAATGCTTTTGTTTTTTGTTTTATAACCCTCTCTCTATAAGCCACAATCTATCATAGCAAAATCATTTTTTTTTCGTTCAGCCGTATTTGTTTTAACGAAACATGTTAGTCTATTAAACTACACAGCTACATTGCAAATTTATTTATCAATATCAAATTCCATTGTTTGCGTACACAGTCATTTTACACCGCAGGCTTTGTTATGAAAAATAATAAACGTCAGATAACAGTGTGAGATGTTGTTTTGTTTGTGCTAATAGAACCTTTTGTCCACTATCGCGGGAGTATTAATGATCATGTGTCATTTGTGTAGAATAACAATGGGGTTAATTTAAAGCAATAAAAAATCGGCGTAGCTCAGTTATTTAGGCTTGACTGTGTATCAGTGGGTACAAGATTCAAATACCGCTTGAGAATCTATGGAAATGAAGTTTAATGAATTTCCATGTACATTTGCGTAATAATAACACATTTACGATATGCGTGAAATACTACACCTACTTGTTCCCCGAACAGGCAATAGTTAGTGCTTGTAAATGGCGACATGGCTTACCACTTGTCACATTGAGTACGACTATCTGGTCAACACGTGGGTTCGAGTTGGCCATAAAATTACTACCTTCGTAATTGCGGAGATAGACACCTGAACATCTTACTACTCCGCAAGGGTTAAAGGTCGAGAACGCGTTTGGCTTTTAATTAGCATTCTCTTTACGTCCCAAACTAACAAAAAGCACTACCATTCCCTCGTTTTAGTAATTATCTCATTGGTTGCAGGTTGGTGGGTTCAACGCAAATGGAAACCCATCCAATCTTCGGTTCGGAGTAAAAAACTCTATTGTGACGTTTTTCCTGATGTTCTTTGTGAAATGCAGGTTTGTATAAGTCTACCTTTTTTTGCAGTTTGGTTGTTGGTTAGTTAGGGATTAAAATGGGAGGGTAGTTGATGTCTTACTTACTTGTTGTAGAGGAGTTTAATAAGTTGTAAGTAGATATTATAAACATATGCTTTATAGTTTATCTTTCTCCTTTTTTAACCACCAAAGCCAAACCACAAGTAGTAGAAGTTAATAATAATTTATTTCATGTAATATATATCCGAGATCTCTACCTACTCTTTTGTAAGGAAACGGGCGTGATGGTATATGTATGTATGTTCCATTACATTTCAAACCAATAATTACCTGTTTAATTTATATTATTATGTATCATAATTAGTAATTAACCGTTTTCTTAAGTATCTCTTAAATGGTGACACAGTGTTCCACATGACACATATGACATTGAATACATCAGTATAAGACTTAGAATGACTAACTCCGCTATTACGCAGATAGACACTCGAACCTCTGTCTACCTATCAAGGCTTAATCGTCATGAAACTTTTATATTGTTTCTTTTATCCTTTACCTTTCAACCTCTGAGATCCGTAACAATGTTGACAGCGAGCCGCATGTCAAATAATGCAAATTGCTTTCGTTAACTTCGTTCGGAGGGTTCAAATGGAGACCAGATTTCGGAATGACTTTTTGCAACCCACCCTAATTGAAGGGTCAAAGTAAACAACCAAAGGACTTGATACAAAGGGATGACAACTGTGTTGTATGGGGGAAAATTTTGCTATATGGAGCAATGGAATTGTTCTGTTATGAAATGTGATTATTTTGTAGAATGTAAGATTAAAACTGGTAATGATTTAGATTCGATTTATTGATAATGATAACACATTATCAATGATTATGAGTCACTAATTCTTGAATAGTGGAGTGGAATAGTGGCACGTTAACATCACGCTGCTTAACATGAGTTGATAGTCGTGAAGTATATTTAACAACAAAGGGTTACTATATGGTGAAAAGTAAGTTATTTGTTACTATAAAACCCTCATGTAAGAATTGCAAGGTAAGTATTTAAAATACTGACTATCCTGAAAGGAATAATAGTCATAAAGTGTATTAGTTTATTAGAAAAGATATATTCAGCGAAGTGATGAAGATTTGTTCAAAAACAAAATCTATTTTAATTTACCACTTTTGCAAACAAAAATAATCTGAAAAAACAAAAATAATAGTGTATGAAATTATACTGCATTCAATAAGATATAAACTGTTTTCAAACATAGGACTTACACAAATAGACATTATTTTTAACATGCCGTGAAGCAAGGCAACTATTTGCTTCATATAAGGTCCTATACAAGCACGAACTCTGAATAACAAGCGAATTCAATTGTGTAAAGTCCCCTCACGTGTTTTACACTGTGTCACAATATTTATGGGCCTGTCTCGTAGCAGATATCGTAGTAACGGATGTCCTGCATGACCTACTTACGCACGTAGTCCGCCCGTAGTATAGGGAATTGGGGTCCTTTTATTACGACGCCAGATGTGCTGGCAAAAAGTAAAAGATGAGAATGTAGATGGCGGTATGTGTTATGTGTAGTATGGATGTACATGTATATTGATGGATGTTTTATATCTTAGGTAACTGGAAGTGTGTGTATGTGTTTAGAATATAAATATTAGCTTAAGGTTTTATTTAAACACATAAATACATACACTGTGTTCCTGTAATGGGGTAGGTAGAGATCACGGATTCCCATTTGTTCCAATTCTGTCAGTTTGACACTCATACACTGGGCGGTTATAGGTTAGAGACAAACGCGTTCACGACCAAACCTTGCGGGGTAATCAGAGGTTCAAGTTTCCATCTTCGCAATATATGGTTATAGATACCAGCCAATACCATCCATATAAACAACCAACATCCCTTATCCGCCTCTTACTTACAAATAAATAAGGCTTTGTACACAGAAACAATGAATGAGCGGCCCACAATTAATTTAATGGCCGCCGTTAAATGTCCGAATTAAAATGCAATACAACGGACATCGGAGAAGAGGCAATGAATTATTTAAAATGGCGGTTTCCGGTACACGAGCCTTTCCGGGTTTTTGTATTCTTCGCTAATTGGCTTTGTTTATTTATTTAATTTTTGAGGGGCTACTTGAAAAGGGAGAGTGGTTAAATAATGGGAAAAACCATCTCAAATAGAAGGTGGAATTAAATAAATATATTATAATTTATTCACGTTTCTTGAAGTGTTATACTAGATAAAAGTGATCCATGAACAAAAGAATATTAACTCTAATGAAAAGGATGGAAGTTTAAATTATTTTTTATTTACCATTTTAACAATATATTTTATAATTAGTGTCCAGATAGTCATAGAAATCTAGTCATTTACGATTACATCTCAAAAAACATGTTTCCTATTTAGGACATAGAACATTTATTCTGTGTCGATATACAAATAAAATGATATAATAATATATGATGGGGTACCAACCTGTTACCAATATTTCATATATTACAACTCCAATATTCATGATAAAATGTAACCAAAGAGATATAATCGCATCTTGAAGCCCTCGAAGGGGGTTATAGGAAGTGAATGTATATTTATGTACTAGTATGTGTACAAATACGAAATTCTCGAGCTTCAATACAGCATTTTCTTCACTAATAACAAATGTGACAGATGTCTGATCTTACGGTCTCTATTACAAATTGTATTTAAATAACATAATATTTCACTTATCTAACTTAAAGTGTCGTTTCAACTAATATAACTGTATAGCACCTAACCCTAATTACACTATAAATAAACAACATTACTAATTCACCATCCATCATATATACAAACTTCACCCCTTCAAGATAACCCTTGAAAACCGTACTCACAATATCAAGTAACATACATCAGTGTAAGGCTTGTAAATTGAGACTTTATGATAAGTATGCGACGTTCTGAGAAATATGCGCCCATTTATATCGTTCGACAGGCTACTCCGCAGATTTGCAAGCTAATCTCGACATGAATCAAATACAGGGTGGTGAATGCTTATATTTATAGAAAGGGGTAATGTTTTGTGTAGTTTTTATGTGTATATATATTTTAATAATACTTATATTTAGGACATTATTAAACCAATCGAACTAGGTTATCTTACTTGGTTAGTTCATGTAAGACTTGTGTAAAGAGTACTAGTCAACGTATATTTAAGAAATATTTACTTATTATGTATAGATAAATACATATATAGTATATATAATCAACGACCTGACTGGAAAACAGAAGAAAAACGTAGTTCTTAACTCTGCTTACGCCGGGAATCGAACCCCGGACTTTAGCGTTCAAAAGCTTGACCAATCGTGCCACAGAGGTCATCGGTTATGTACATATTAATGTTATAAGTACGTTTAATCCATATAAATATACATGCCACAACAGTTGCCCTAAGAAGTGTTAGGAGAACATATATTCCTATTTATTCTGAAGCTGGTCAATAATTTCACTTTTAAATCATCCAAATAAATACCTTCACACATATATCTTTTACTAACAAAATGTACTAAAGTAAGAACAACCTAAGTATGGAATTTAGTTTCTACAGTATCAGGAAAAAATACGGTTCATGAACTTAGCTTACTTCGTATTTATTACTTAGCTTACTTCATATTTTCATACACTCTAGTTGCCATAGTAACCAACATAAACATTGTGTTTGTCTTTTTTATTCAAACAACAAGTAAATCCTTAACCCGCACTTACCTCTAGTCTGTCGTGGCTTCGTAGATGTGCCACAATATGGCTGATCAGTGGCATGGTCTTGGATATTAAAAGGATGGTTGCGTGGTTATTATGCCGCGTTTACACGTGATTAGTTGAAGGAGATAGCTCAAAATTATAAGAAGAAAGAATTAGAAGTTTGGATTTAAAATTATGTAAGTATTTGAGTTTAGACATTATGGTAAAAAAACACTTATTTCTTTATCTACTCATTTTGTTTTTATTTACTTCTTATATGTGGAAACAACATGACTTAACTCAAGCTCCATACCAATTTTTTTTCATATAAACATCTCTATTACGTTGTGATTGAAATCTTTACAGTAAAAAAGGTAGTAACTTTTCTGCAACTGTTAGAGTGAGCACTATATCATACTTGAATCTATAACTCTCCACAAATATTTAAGTGATTGATGGCTAGCCCAATTAATATTATTTATAATTAGATTTTGCGTCATTTACTATTTAATGCTACTACAGTAGGTAAACATTTTTCGCTTACACAAACCAGTATTTATTTTTAACATTTACTCACTTTTTTTTCGTTATTTTAACTACATACATATTTAATTACATTCACCTCCTTTTACCCTTTCGGGATGGTCATTGTTAGCAAATATTTGAGTTTCGTTATCATAATGGGACAATGGTGACTAGCCCATCACCGAATGCTTTCCATTAACCCCAAGTAGCTTAGTAGCCTCCCACAACGTAAGTGAAAAACGGCAGCTAGTTAGCTATTCTTTAAAGACTTAAACTACCACGGGACTAGTTATTGAACTAAACGCTTGTAAACGCGCCCAATCGCGGCGTCTACAGCATAATAACTCAATATGCTCTCAGAAGAGAAAATATTATTCGTTACATTTGAATAATACGTTTTGAGCTGTATTATGCGGGCATTAAGATCACATTTGGTCTGCGTTCCACTCGGTTGGACAAATATGAGGCGGTTTCGGCTCTTTTATGATATGTTCGGTATAAGTAACTGATATATTTTTAAAGATATTTCTTCTGTGACAATAAGCGGTGCATAAATATTATCTTACATTGCCACGCTATTAGAGGGGCGGGAAGAATGAATAGAGTTACCATCGAGGTATTAAGGGTTGTATGTATCGATTGAATTGAAATAGTCGTTTACTATAAATGCATAAGTACTTATTTCTATGGAAGAATATACTGCGATTAGTTCTACGTATATTCTCTGTGAGATGAAAAAATTAGTAAAACTTGTAACTGTATCTATACATGTTCATTTAATTTATTGTTAGTTTTTTTGGGAGTGTTATTGATTTTAATGAATAAGGGAATTATAAAATAATTATGTGTTTTAGTGACGGAGCAGTGTTCATTTTGATTTTCGGTTCTCTTCGATGTTCGTAAACGTAAACATTAATGATAACTTTGGTTAATCAAAGTCCAAGTTTCATTTGATACGCAGAAACCAATGTGACAGATGGATACTCTGTCACCCTACACAGTTAATAACAATTATATCAACCAATGATAAGCAGGTCTCTTCACGGTGTATTTCATATTATCATCTGGATGTTCACCCATACAAAATTGATTACGCCCAGCATAATTTAACATTTATAAATCTTATACAGCGATATAAAACTAGTAAAGCTTTTAACTTAAGAGATGGAAAAATCAAATGTCATTTTAAAAAACCTATCTTCGTTGTACAGTTTCCAAACAATAAACGTTGGTACAACGCTGCA
Organism: Leucoptera coffeella; assembly: GCA_030578115.1. Lineage (NCBI taxonomy): Eukaryota > Metazoa > Arthropoda > Insecta > Lepidoptera > Lyonetiidae > Leucoptera > Leucoptera coffeella. The sequence goes on from JAMBLF010000240.1 coordinate 159,410, forward strand.
ATTGTTTTAATGGCTGCGGTATTCAATGTCCAAATTGTGTTGAACGTTGGACAACGTTGGCCGACCGTTGAATAATGCATTTTTACAATTGGTACATTCGTTTCTTCTTAGTGTATGCTTTTGTTGATTGTTGAATATACTGATTAACGTGACGGTTTCAGGTGCTAATAGAATTCTAGAATGAAATGAGATGATCTTTTTTTTATATTTAATATTTAGATTTTTTAATAATATGTTTATTAAGGCTGGCCCTAGACCTACAATAACATTGTACAATATATTTAATTGTACAATAAGATTGAATTGCGTTTTGAATCCAAACGTTCAATTATATTGCCCAATTTTAAGAACTTCGCAAATTGTGCAATGTTTTCGTGTTCATTGGAGAATAGTTTAATTCAAGCAATACGTCCGCACAAGATTTAGCTGGAGCTGTAGTATTATTGCTTGTGGCTAAGCGTAAACGTAAATGAACACGGCGTTGGTCGAAAGATTGGTACTCGAAAAGGCCAAAATACACTCACGAAAATCTCTTAAGACTTGATGTTAACTAAGGAAAATGACTTCAAGAAATAGGTTCGACTGAACAGTTTCAAGAGCTACTAAAATTGGTCACACCATTGATTGCGCAATATTGACCCAATACGATACAATATAAAAAAATTGCACAATAAAAATTAAACTCGCTCAAACTTTCGTTCAATCATTGCGCAATCTTCAATATTAGCCCTAGACGATTAATTATATTGCACAATTTACAATATTGTACAATATAATGGATCGTCTAGGGCTTGCCTAAGGATGAGGATCGTAAATATCACTTATTGAAAGTCAAAAAGAACATTGTCTCATGTAAGTTAGCTTATGTTTTTACCACTTAACTTGCTAGTGAATTATAAATATACACGGAGTATATTAAGATTCAACGGGTTAAATTGCATATATTTTGCATATTTTGTACAATTATACATCTACGGGTACTTAAAATGTGAATGTATATTAATAATTACTATTATTATAACATTCAACTAATTTAATTTTCTCAAAGGCGCTGTACGTTGCGTGAAGAATAGAAGCGCATGTATAAAAAGATTGTTAGTAGGCGTGAGTGAAGCAAAAGAGATTTGTCAGGATCGTCCAAGGCGACGAACAAGAGTCTCTGCCTATCCCGCTAGGGAAATAAAGGTGTCAATACATGTATGTATGTCAATACATAAATCTGTACACTAAACCTACACTTCGTTTTTCCGTCGAAATATATTCATTCTCTTCGAAAGCTAGTTTCTACCTTACCACAATGGATACAGCCTACCCCGCTCAGAAGATTGGATTTATATTGGACGTCACCGAGGAACCAATGACAAAGCCTCATTGAACTTTCTAATCGTTCACAAGCGAAACCAATGACTACGAGTTTCTTTTCGTAGCTTTTTTGCTACTAGTTTTTCGTAGTATGGTGACTGGTTTTTCTATGTTTTTTCTAGTGATTGGTTTTTACGTCATAGTACATGGGATTGGATAATTATAGCAAATGTCGATGTATATTTGAATGCATACAGTCAGCGCTGAAAGTGCAGTCCCAGTAACGTTTTATAAGATTTAAGTTTAGAAGAACAAAAGACAATATTTTACATTTTAAATTTGGCGCCACTGTGCATTGTCATGGCCACTATTCGTTCGCGTGCTTCGAAATGAAAAATATGTCGTTGGTTCTTATAAACGTAAACCTTATAAAAAGTTACTGGGACTGCATATAGTTAACGCTAAGAGTAGTTACAACTTTTCTTAGGTAAAGGAAACCGTTGAAATTTGTGGTCTGGTTTACCAAATCTAACCATGTTACCAATGTAGCACATCAATATCATAAAAAATTGTAATGTAAATTATATACTAAGTATGTGTCTTTCTTAACAACATATTATAGGAAAAAGAGCTCATTAGAATTTTGTTGAATATGCCTTATGTTAAAAGGGGCCAAGAAATATGTCAACGCAGTTCTGTTGACCTCGAAAGGGATTGAAAGTCTTACATACATACATAAACGCACATAAGCATTTCCATTTCATTGATGCCCATACACCTTCGCATAAATTAGTTATTTTAGGTACTTCTAAAGCCACCCTTATTCAATATGTCGCTTATTAAAGCGTCATATATGTTAACAAACAAACAATTCCACGACTTTAACCCTCCGGAATTGCGGAGGTAGTAATTCATTTATCTTACTTTACAACATTTAAGTAACCACCCTTGCATTTCACTCTTACATAAATTACATGCTTAAATTAGTAACGGTGAGGGAAAACATCTTGAGGAAACCTGCCTATCCATCGGGGTAAGACAACCAGTACCTATATATAGCGATAGGGTTCACAACCTATCACATTGGGTGCTGTCTATCTAGTGATACGCGGGGTTCAAGTGACCCGTACCTAATATGCCATCGAAATTTCGAAGATGGGCACTCAAGCCTCTGACTACCCCACCCCAATAAAAAAGGGAGTGTGTATACACAAAACAACAATTAGATATGAACTTACCTATTCCTGGGAATAATTAGGAATAAATGATTGCTAATAAAAGGCGACACGGTTTACCACGTATCACATTAAGTACTACTTATATGGTTAACACGTGGGTTAGAAAAGAATCGTGGTAGACGCCATAGAAATAATACCTCTGCAGTTGCGGAGATAATCACGTGAACCACTGACTAACCAGCTAGCATAAAAAGTCGTGTAAAAGTTGGTCTAATTAAATGAGGTTGTGTTTCACAAGTAAAATTGATGCTTTGAACATGTAAATTGGTTAATTTAAATGAAATGCTCTATGGGCTTGCATTTTATCTTGTTTACGTTGATTTAGAGATATTTGTGGCAGGTTATTTTTGGAAGGGAGAGGATTCTCCGTTTGGGTTGTTAGATTTGGATACTAAGGTTCTATTTCCGAAGGGCGTACTAATGAAACTTTTTTTTTTTTTCTCCGAATTTGTGCACTCTTAATGAGATAATAAAGGCGTAAGTCATAAAAAACCCAACTAAGAGACAAATAGTCCCTCACTATTAACAGACACTGATGTAGCGTGTACAGTGTTACATTTAGGATTTTGTTTTGCATAAGTTTATTTACGTATATTATTCATGAATTTCAATGTACATTTTTGTAGTAAAAATAATCTTACGAAATCGAATACCACGATGAGGGAAAACATCGAGATGAAACCTACCTGTTCCCCGAACAGATAATACATAGTTAGTGCTTGTAAATGGCGACATGGCTTACCACCTGACACATTGAATACTGACTCTTTGGTCAACACGTAGGTTCGAGGTGGCCATATAATTACTACCTAGACAATTGCGCAGATGGAAATCTGAACCTTTGACTACCCTACAAGGGTTAATAGTTGTAAAAGCACTTGTCTGACTTTGAGTTTATTGTTCATTATACATATATTAATAAGTATTATACCTGCATTCTCTACCATACTACTCACTCCCTCTGTTGGACATTCGTTAATTTCAAACCTAATTTCTCGTATTTACCCTCGCTCAAGCGCCGTAGTCAACTTTGTGGAAACATAAAACATTCACTCGATGTAATAGCACGTGTTCGTCGCGAAAATCCAATGTAAATATTTGATTGCATCCAGCACTTTATTTGGTTACCATTCGGATTTAATCTCGAGGGAAGGGAAGGGAAGGGGTTTGGGATTTTAATACTGTCGTCAGCTTGTCTGAACCTGTAAATGGTGCGTAAGTTATTTATTTGTTGGTACATATGCGTAATTTTATCCCTTTTGGGGTTGAAAGAACTTCGGAAAGATTACAATATTTCTTAGGATACTTTTAATCATAAATGTTGAAGTTATGATCTCATATGGCTGTATTAGTACATAAAGCTAGTTCAATTTGTGCAATAGTGTCCTAAAATATTATTATGACATGTAATGTTGTTTCCATTGCATTTAATTCCATTTAACCCTAGTCTATCAGTTGCCTCCTAATACATACTGGGAAGATACATATATATAATACATACCGCAGAAGCTAGTTCTTTATATCTTTTGGATTTTCTTCCAACAAGAATAAATATCTTTGTACGTGTGTAAAATTTTTAACCACTTGTTAACTTAAATAACTTGACCCGAGCTTGTGTGAGACATAAAAAGAACGTTAACAAGCTATCATTCTTCCCGAAATGTCGTAAGAGGCGACTAAGAGAAGTATCAATGGATTCTATTAGCGACCTGATAGCCAAATTTTATTTCATATTAAAACCCATGCTAGCTAAACCAGCCCGAGGGGATTCTGTCCACCTCGAAAGGGATCAAAGGACGTGAATGTATCTATAAGCTTTTATTCTAAAAGGGCAGTCTGTTTACGTATGTATGTAAAACTGTTAACCACTTACTGCAAATGGCCGGATAACAGAGGTTTTAACGACGGCATAACTTAGGAAGGCAGCAGCCGTAAAATAAAGGAACGCACTCCATAAAGAAAAGCTCTTATTAAGCGTCTCAAAACTACTTTTTCACGAAGGCAAAAAGTAATGAATCCTACACACGGATGGGACTGCATAGTTTTGTAATTTACTCAAAAATATTTATTTAATATATATTTACATTCCCGCCTTTACGTCCCTAATAGGTAGAGGCTATCGATCGTCACCTGGAATGATCCTGACAAATGTTTGTTGCTTCACTCACACCAATTAACTTTCTCATACATACTCTTCTGTGCCTTGAGAAGAATTGATATAATAATACTCGGTTTTATATCGCAACAATATTGTTTGTCGATAGCCACCTTTGACGTCTGATATTACTTTATCGCTTTAATCTTAACTTTTTTTATTCTATGCAAAACTTTCGCGAACTTAAAACGAAAAAAAAATATAAGCAAAAGCACACTCGTACATTTTAAACGACACAGTCATTTCTCATCATCATCTCACTCATCCACATCACGATAAAATAATATACAGATTACCTATATTTTTAAGTTTTACAGACCCTTACAAACGTTCATACAATATACACTGGTGCATACAAATTCATTCAGAGTTTATTATAAGTAGTTCTATTAGAAATCGGTCGATCGCCAACTATCTTAGCTTGGCATAATAAAGCGTCTATAAATTTAGAATTATTTACCCATTAAAATAAGTATTTACCCCAGTAACACCTTTCCCAACACTATTCCAGCAAAAAAGAAACTACCGTGATCCGTATCTAGAACGTCATAAATCACTTTTGTAAGTCTAAAGATTAAGGTGTCTTACTGTTCACAGAATAGGGTTCATTCTTCCTTGAACTGCTTCGAAAGAGCTAATTAACAGACGCTCACACCTCTTACGATATCAAAGCAACTTGTGGCATCGCTTCACAGATCCAAACGAGGGCTTATTATAGTTTAAGCGAGTTGTGATGAGAGGAGTAGTTTAACTATTTTATTATTATTTAATATTACAGCGTGGTTAGGCATTTTTGGATCTTTAGAGAATTTTATACGTATTTTTTGCAGTGTCGCTACATATATTGTAATTCTAAAATTTATGTAATATAAACTCATAGCGTTTGTTTAAATATTATAAATTTATATATTATAAATTCGTTATTGAGCTAATAAAGTGTATTATAAGTAAACTTTTGCTGTCCTTTAGACAATGCTTGCAGGATTCTAGAAATAATTCAAGAGGTAACACATCATGGTTTGAACATGTTATGCGGATGAATGATAGTGGATTGACAAAGGGAATGAATGTGGATGAAGTGGAAGGGTGGTTAAGTAGCAGCCGGCCCAATAAGACAGAGGACTGTCAGACATAAGCCATATTGATAAAAGGAGACGTCAGAAGTAGCAATAACCGCTAAGTATGTATGAGGAAGTGTATGACTGTCAAGGAAACGAAAGTGGTTTGTCAGGATCGGGACAAATGGGGATCCGCACTCTCTGCCTACCCATCTACAGCCATATGGACGTGATGTGTATATATGCCGATTACCTGATCATAACCATAAATCACTCATACTACTTAACCTTCTCTAACATCATCCTGACAAAAACACCTGATCACATTCTATCCTACTTCCACACTAGCATGACACGTCATTTGAGCACCACATTGTACTCGCAAAAACTATACCGTCTTAGTATTAGTGTCTTTAGTAAAACTGCGCATGTCAAGTTCCTAAATTTGTATATAAAGAGATTTGAGTAAGTTTCAGTTTAAACGATCCATTTAGTTCTGTATATAATATACATACATATACATTCACCTCTCTAATCCCTTTCGGGATGGACAGAATCTTGGAGACGATATTATATCCTAGGTCACTTTTTAACATGAATATGGGGTTGTGATGTTACGAGGGTGGATTGAAAAGTACTCGGCCTAACACAGATCCATTCAATTCTAAAAATCAAATCTATCCACATTATTTAGTTCAATTCAGACTAGTTCATTGTGTGAAGTTCGAAACATGTGCGATAATTTGTTTTGATTTTATAAATTTATTAACAAAGTAATCGGACATAATTTCCGCGAATGGAGCAAATCGAGTAGCGTGCCGTCATTAAGTACCTCCATAAGAAGGGGCTATCATCAAAAGCCATCCATGATGACATGGTCAGTACATTAGGCGATTGTGCTCTGTCATATTCATCCGTCAAAAAATGGATAGCAGAATTTAAGCGTGGTAGAGAGAGTGTGAAAGATGAACCCCGCTCTGGAAGGCCTTCGACGTCAACTACTGACGAAAATATTAAAAAGTACTTGATTTAATAATGGGAGACCGCAGATTAAAAATTAGAGAGATAGCCGAGATTATAGGCATCTCTTATGAACGAACTCAGAACATCATTGTCAACGAGTTGGGTTTCCACAAAGTGTCTGCGAGGTGGGTTCCGCGACTGCTTTCAGTCGAACAAAAAAGGACACGATTGACTATTTGACGCGACTGTTTGGAGTTATTTGAAGTCGATGCAGATGATTTTTTTAATCGTTTTGTTACTATGGACGAAACATGGGTTCATTACTGTACACCGGAAACAAAACAACAATCAAAACAGTGGAGAAGACCTGGTTCACCACCCCCTAAAAAGGCTAAGTCGATTTTGTCGGCAAATAAGGTGATGGCTTCAGTATTCTGGGACTCGAAAGGTGTTATTATGATTGATTATCTTGAAAGGGGTCAGACTATAAACTCTGATTACTACTGCACCTTACTACGTCGTTTACGAGAGGAAATAAAAGAAAAACGTCGAGGAATGCTCAGAAGAAAAGTCCTGTTTCATCAAGATAACGCCCGTGTTCACACGTCAGTACAGTCAATGGCTAAAATTCACAACTGTGGCTTTGAACTGTTACCGCATCCGCCGTAGTCACCTGATCTGACACCATCAGACTTCTTTCTGTTCCCTAACCTAAAAAAGCACTTGGGAGGTCAAAGATTTTCGACAAACGACGAGGTCAAAGCAGCTGTAGACGCATATTTTGACTCTAAGGAAGAATCATTTTTTTTCAACGGTCTAAATGCTTGGAAGGGGAGGTGGCAAAAGTGTATTGAACTTGATGGTGATTATGTAGAAAAATAAAAATATAACTGATTTAGTATGTGTTCATTTTCTTGGTTAGGCTGAGTACTTTTCAATCCACCCTCGTATATGGAACATTGGTGACAGGTTGCTAGCCTATCGTCCAACAGAATCTATTGACCTCTTAATCTCTTAGTCGCCTCATACGACATGCCGGGAAGAACGGCAGCTAGTTTGCATTCTTCTGCATCCCAGCTAGCACGAGACTAATATCTGCTTTTAAAAGGCAAACGCTTTCACGACTATTAACCCTAACGGGATAGTTCAGATGTACGGGTCCACATTCGCAATTGCACGTAGTAATTCTATGGCCACCCCGAACCCACATGTTGACTATATGGTCAGTACTTAATGTGACAGGTGGTAAGCCGTGTCGCCATTTACAAGCACCGTTTATTGTTCGGGGAGCAGGTAGATTTCCTCAAGATGTTTTCTCTCACCATACTATACGTTGCATTTTCTAAATATTGGAAAAAATACATACATATATATCATCTTTTCTTTTTGACATATATCGTAAATATACTAAAAGTGTGTAAACCTTAGTTATCTTTAAATACTCGCAATTTATACTAATTATGATTACTATCTGAGACCGAGTCGTATCATTATAAATTAATAAAGATATAAATACCTTTCCTGTTTACTTGGCAAGTTGTAGTAAGTGATTAAGGGAATTCGGGTAAATAGAATCATCTGTAAATCAGCTGTAACAAACAGTAAGCCATTTCAACACCATGACAACACCGATAGTGATAATCAAAATACATATATTATGTACATTCATGTCCTTTGACCTATCACATGGGTCCATTATTAGTATGAATATTAGGGTTGTGATATCATATGGAACATTCGTGTCAAGTTAGTAGCCCATTGCCAATACATTGCCATTTCCACCTAATCCCTTAGTGTCCTGTTATGACATACCAGGAAGAACGGTAGCTATTTAGTATTCTTTTTACGTTTAGCTAGCACGAGATAACAGTATAAAGTACGCTCTAAGATTGTGAGATTTTTTGTCTGGAATTTGTTAACCCCTATATAGCATACGAAGTTTGTGTTCTTTTAGAGATCGAACCTGAAACTTATAACTCCAAATACTTACTTTCAGAGTACTTATACTACACACTGAGCTAAGGCTATGCCTACCTATTTATATGTATAAGTATACCAGTTCGTGTTCCTTCAAAGAAAATTTTTGTACAACTCAAAACAAATTTCAAAAATTATTATTTGTTTACTAAACTAATTTAATCTTAAGGCTCACTCATTAGATCGAGACGAAATTATGCCGAGATGGTTTTCGAAACTGGGCGGGGTCATGCAGAAACGATCCAAGCCTATGGCAATATTCCAACATACATATATACATACACATCACGCCTGATGCCCTGTAGACCATTTGTCCCGATCCTGACAGTCCACTTTCGCTTCATTGAGACTCATACATCTTCTCATACACACTCGCCGGTTATAGGTACTCCTACGTTAATCTTTTTAAATAAAGCGTCTATCTGACTGTCATCTGTCTTATTGGGCCGGCCCATACGTAAACCCCCTTCCACATCACTCGCATATATTCCTTTTGTCAATCTGCTATCATTCTTCCGTATAGCATGTCCAAACCATATATATACTGGCTCTACGTCCCCAACGGGATAGGTAGAGAAAGGTCGCCACCTGGAACGGTTGATAAATCTCTCTTGCTTCACTCACACCCATTTTCCCTTTCATACATGCTCTTCTGTATATCACACAAAATTTAGTGCCAAATTTCGTAATAGCTAAGTTAATTTTTAATGCTACTTAATTTTCTTGTTAAGTAATTTTAGTTAGGTTAAATTAAATTATGGCGTATGACTCTAATAACATAAGCATAACTTAGTTTTTTATAGTATGAATTTGACATTTTTGTTTTCGTGACGTCATCAGAAATTATCAACTGATATTGAATTTCTGAAGACTTGGAAATATTAAAAAAATCAAAATTATTATAAACAATACTTTTGTGTCATATAAAACCTAAGAAAATATCTTACATACCAATTAATAGATACTCAGAAATTAATCCAATATATTCTAAATATATATTCTGACGCTATCACCTACAGCGTAGACCGCTTCGGCTGAACCCCGTCCAATTAAATTGTAACAATCAAAGTAGATAACGAAATTTCGAGTAAGAATACCCGACTTTGTTTGCTGCGTCTAATCCCATTCGCAACTTTTAATTAACGAAGAGCAGACCCTTTTGGGCTTTCTATGATTTTTATACAGCCTTCGATTGCTACGATATTTTGTACTAAGTACAAAGGCTGTAGGTTAAATAACGTAACATAAATAAAAAGCCAAACAAACCAAACGCGTTTTTGATCATTAACCTTTAGTCAGAGGTTTAGGTGACAAACACCGCAAATGCAAAGGTAGTAATTTTGATTTTCAACCTGACGTTTATATGAATACACATCTCGTTTGTATTCCTACCACGTATCAGATATCACGTGTTTCTTGCTTGTAGCTTGTAGCGAAGAAAACCTATTTCAGTTTATTGAAGTCCACACACCTTCTCATATACACTGGGCAATTATGAGTAGATTTTCTCAGTAGTCAAAGTAAAGAATGCCGTTAATACCAGCAATTTGTACGCTAAATATGCCAAAAAGTTGTAGTAAAATGTATGTGTGAAGTTCTTTCGGTATCTTGAACACATCTCCTTATACACACTGTGCTATTATGAGTAGATATTCTCAGTATGTCGCCTTGAATGAACACATCGGTTTCTTGAACACATCGCCTTATACACACTGTGCTATTATGAGTAGATATTCTCAGTATGTCGCCTTGAATGAACACATCGGTTTCTTGAACACATCGCCTTATACACACTGTGCTATTATGAGTAGATATTCTCAGTATGTCGCCTTGAATGAACACATCGGTTTCTTGAACACATCGCCTTATACACACTGTGCTATTATGAGTAGATATTCTCAGTATGTCGCCTTGAATGAACACATCGGTTTCTTGAACACATCGCCTTATACACACTGTGCTATTATGAGTAGATATTCTCAGTATGTCGCCTTGAATGAACACATCGGTTTCTTGAACACATCGCCTTATACACACTGTGCTATTATGAGTAGATATTCTCAGTATGTCGCCTTGAATGAATGCCGATGATACCAGAGATTACATTTAATATGCTAGAAATTGTAATAAAATTTATGTGTGTAGCTGAGAGTTAAAATATAAGCACGGACATACAAACTTCAAACGAAGTATATAGAACTTGATGTTTCAGACGTGTTTTTATAGATAAGACTTATAAAATCACTAGTCTTTATCTAATTTTCATTTGTAATTGTTAACATACATTAAAATTATAAATACAAAATTTAATCAAATTGATGTAAATAATTTAACACACGTTTATATAAAACTGTCTCACATCAACATACACACCCAATTTAATACTCCATACGGAAAAACCGTTACAATAACCGAATCGCAGCTTAAATTATTCCACTTGTAACCCTTGATACAGTTCAAGATTAACAAACCAGATTATCTCAACCTTAAGCTCTAAGAAACTGTATGAAATCAGGGCTCATCTTAAGATGGTTGTTAGCACACCCACTCATCTTGTTTTATTTATTACCGAATCAGTGTTCAACATACATTCTGTTTATCATTTGAATGTTCGTAGCATAACACGGGTTCGTAGTATGTAGTGAAAAATGAGGTTTGAATTATCCTTAACCTCCTTGGTTGTTCGTGAAATGATTGGGTTAATTTGCAACTTGTAATTGCGTTTTGTAATTTGTGGTGTGATAATTAAATTCCCTACTGTATGTACTTACAAATCTAATTTGATATATCTCGAATTGGTAGTCATGTATAAATTTAAAAAAAGACAAACGCGTTCTCGACCATTAACCCATGAGGGGTAGTCAGAGGTTTCAGTATCCATCTCTGCAACAGCGGAGGTCGTAATTCTATGGCTACCTCGAACCCACGTGTTGACTAGATAGTCTAGATAGTGCTCAATGTGACAGGTGGTAAGCCATATCGCCATTCACAAGGACTAACTATTATCTGTTCGGGGAACAGGTGGGTTTGCTCACAATGTTTTCCCTCACTGTAGTAATTTACTCATTTCGTAAATGTATTTTTATTAAATGTTAAATAATATAGGGAACATTATTGATTAAAAGTTTGACTTGAAATTGCTCCATAATATATATATCATAATCATAGTAAAGTATCATAATTATTATTCTCTATACGTATATATTATTGGTTTTATAACCAATATAAATGATTATTTCTAAGGGTAGTCAGGGACACTAGAACACCTACAAAGGTGTCTAAATTGATAATAATAAAAAACGTTTATTTGGCAACTACAAAAAAACACACGAAGACATAATACAACTTATACTTGTGATTAATAATTAACGGGACTTATCGCGTGAGTTTATATATAATAAAATTACCTTTATTAACCCGACGACGTAGCCAACGTTGCAGTAGCCATGGTCACGGGCAGACTACTACTGCAACGTAGCTGAAACGTCGGGTTAATAAAGGTAATTTTATTATATATAAACTTACGCGATAAGTCCCGTTAGTTATTAATCATGAGTATAAATCGCGAATCTCTTAAAACTATAACTTATACATGACACAGATTTGAAGTCAAACATGCGAATAATAATAACAATAATAATATTTGGACATTATTACACCAATTGAACTAGCCCCTTGGTAAGTTCATTTAAGACTTGTGTTAAGGGTACTAGTCAACGTATATTTAAGAAATGTATACATATTATACATAGATAAATACATATATAGCATATATAATCAACGACCAGACTGGAAAGCAGTAGAAAAGCGTAGTTCTTAACTCTGCCTCCACCGGGAATCGAACCCGGGACCTCACGATTAGCGTTCCGGCGGCTAACCGATCGCGCCACGGAGGTCGTCAAAATAGTTCTTGCGTATGCCATTACTGTGCAAAAAAAGTGTTTTTGTTTACTAAAGGTATCATATCCTACGTTTCACTAACCCTTCATCTTGATACACACCTTTGCACTACCGAACTTAAACCCAAAAATATTCAAATAACCCAAAAACTCCCTTCCGCTCCCAAATTTTCAAGATGGCTCCAACTTCCTGTTCCTGTGAAACGAATTAATTAAAATCAGCATTGGACTCACGTACCGCCATGAAATATGGCTTCAGTCGCTAACGCTTAAGTGGTTCGTACATGTACGATAATCGGTATATAATGGGACGTACCGATTTTTATATAAAACACACATCCTACAAAAAATCTGTCATAGATAAAAATGCTCCAGTCTGATTGTTTGTGTATTCAGAAATAAGTAAATATTAAATACTCCTATAACAAAGTTCTTTTTTGTATTTATGTGTTATATGAAGTGAAAAAAGAACTGGGTATGTTCAATGCAAGTCTGTAATATAAATATCCGTTTATCGAAAAGTTTTAGAATCTTTTGGGCAAAAGGCTAGCAAGCTGTCAACAATGTCACATATTCATGTCATCAATAAATCCTCTACAAAAACTAAAAGTGACCAAAGATATTATTTATGTTCTCCGTTAAAAGGTAAAAAATATCCAACAAAACAAAACTTAAACTACTTGAGTGTTTATGTTCATACGATTTAAAAAAGATGACCAATATTAACTTCGATACACAGTTTTTTAATCAACAAGTGTGTATGAATATCAATGAAGCAATAGTAGTCATGTGCATGTACGCACAAAATGAAAAATCTGACCGATTATCGGTCCTACAAAGGCTTTAACGGGCAGGCCCATTCGCCCAACAACTCCGGATTTGACACCTTGAATAATTAATGAGCGCGAGCACAATTAACGGAATGTCTAACTTTCAAACTTGGAGTTTTTTATTCAATGCCACGAGGTGGGAAAATGGTATGGGAAAGTTGAATGTTTGGTTTACCTTGTTGCTTATAGAAAGAAGGTTCTACCTCTTGAATCTTTCCAGAAAAATATTGAAAGAATTCGTGTAAATGCATGGTAATTATATGTCCAATAATAATTCCACTTGTTAACCAGATTATGAGTACACAATATGACAGGTAGTAAGACATAGACAAATAACGACAAAAGACAAACGCTTACGATCATTAACCCTTGCGTGGTAGTCAGAGGTTCAGGTGTCCATCTGCGCTAATGCGCTGCGAAGGTAGTTATTCTATGGCCACCTCGAACCCACGTGTTGACCAGATAGTAAGAACTTAATATGGTGGATAGTAAGCCTTACGAAAATGTTAGGTATCATGTGTACACGCTTAATAATTTAAAGGCTAAAATTTACAGTCAGTCTTAATTGCGTTATTTGGAAACAGTTTGTTATCCCATCACCCGATTGATTCAACTAAAAGAAGGAGCGTAATCAATCAATTAAGCCTAAAAAGAATGCTTACTAGCTGCAGTTCTTTTTGGCGTATCGTAGGAGGGTACTAAGAAAATCTATTGGGCGATGGACTAGCTACCTGTTACCAATGTTCCATTATGACATTGCAAGCTATAATATTATATATTTATGCTATAAAGTGACCTAGGAAATATTGTGTCCACCCCGAAAAGGATTTAAAAACTATATATAAGTGTTATTTTACATATTGCCCTATATATGTATATTACTCATTTTTGATCCCTCTATCACCTTTACTTATCTAAACACACAAACAAACTGTTTGTTCAAGATAAATGACAAACTAATTAAAGAGGAGCTTATGATTTTTCGTTACTGTAAGTTTTATGTACACTCAACAAATATTAACAAAGCTCTTCTCAAGCGAAGTTTTCAATTTCTTTACACATATATCACTCCTACGTTACTTGAACGGGTGAAAAAAACTCATGTCGTGTCGTGCTCATAGTCATACAAATTTGCATTCACGATCCTGAAAAATCTCCTTCGCTACACTCACATCCTCAATAAGTTGAATTCAAACATAAATTTGAGTCCTTTTGCAAACCACTATAGTCAATTTAATGACAGTGATTGCCTTGGTTACCAAGGGGTTAGTTCGATAAGTCATATCACAGTCAGATAAACAGAAGATGTATTGAAAAAAGGATGATGTTACAAGTACCTTTAACCGCTGAGTGTGTATGAAGCTGAATAGATGCAATCAAGCGAAAGTGGTGTAGCAGAATAAAGACAAATGTGAATTCGTGATCTCTACCTATCCCTCTGAATAAAAAACGCGTAATGGTATGCATTTATACCTATAAGCTCCTATATTCTTTATCACAACCTCTGTACCATAAAATGGAATAGAAGAGCATGTATGACAAGGTCAAAGGGTTTGTGTATAGCAAGGGAGTATCGAGACCAGGAGGCGATTGATAGTTTCTACCTTTCGCTTTAGGGGCGTAGCGACGTAAATAAATGTATGTATCCCCCCTTAAGGACGTAAATACCAATATATGTAAATATGTAACCAAACCGTCCACAAACAATCCAAACGAAAATAAAAATTACACCGTAAAATTCTTTCGCTCAGTAATTTTTCCCCGCCCTGTCAGATTTAATTATGACACCCAGTGCGATCCCAACAAAAGGCACGAACGAAAGTGATTAAAGCGGTGACCAGCCCATCGCCCCGATGCTGAGTCGAAGTTATTCCACCTGCGAACGGAGACTACGCTGATAGGCGGGCGATCTGTTGTTGTCAAAGTTTGGAATATATATTTATTTGACTATGAAAACGGCTACTAGACAGATTAAGTACTAAGTAAAAAACCTTTATATGTTTAATCAGAGTATATTTAGATGATTATTACAAAAATGTAGCTATTACCTATTTACGTCTCTACGTTTCTAATGGGATAGGCAGAGGTTGATTGACAGCTGGAATGATTTTGACGATTCGCCCTTGGTTCACTCAGACCCATTAACCTTCTCATACAGGATCTTCTGTTTTTCAAGCTACATACACTGTCCTTAAGAAGATGAAAAAAAAAATTACTAGGATATCAATACTATAATCTATAAATAATTTTAACAGAAATTATACGAGGAAAAGTTAATTTCAATTATGCATTAATGGAGGCTTATACCTTGTCAATAAAATTGTAAAATTGACATTTATTCATGATAACTCCCAGAAGAAAAATGGATTGAAGACCATTTTTTGTTTTTATTACTGTAATTTATTCGGTTATAGTTTGCTACTGAATATTAATATTATATACATATAATAAGTTTTTATAGGCTTATCTTTACCCCACTAATCAACAATCTAGATGACATATACAAAAGATTTTAATATCTATCATCGTATATATAATCTAACTAAACATTACCACGTATAATACTAATCGTAAAATACATTTAAAACTAAACTTTGAAAACCGCTGCCTCTCGAACTCTATTCCGAAGTTCAAACTTTAAAATCAAATGATCCCACGTTGAAGAATTAATTGTTGCCTGCAGCTCCACTCGTGATGTGACCCGTGATGATTCATTAAGAACTTGGAAGGCTTAATTCTGACAAAATATACAAGATTTACCTGAGAATTAATTTTGAAGTTTCGAATTTTAAACTAATTTTCGGAAAGGTTAGGCGAGAATTTAAATGTCAATTTAAGTGAGTTTATCGTGCTAGTTTTGACGTATATAGATGCAGACTAACTGCTTTTCTTTCGGGTATGTCGTTAAATATGACTGAGGGATTTTGAGTTAATATAATTGGTTGGTTTATTACCATTGTAATTTAAGTATAACAGTGAAATAAAATGAAATTCTTTATATTCAAAATAAGGATCATGAATATTACTTAATGAAACACAATAAAAAATACGTTTTTCGTGAAAAAGGTCATGAATATTGCAATTAAATATTCTCAATATTTAAAAATACTTCTAATTAAACTTTATAATAAGGACATAGAAGCTGTTATGTCATTAAAATTTTGTGCACTCTTTCATAATATTCATTCCATCTCATCATCAGATTTCACTTAAAAATTAGAATAATCTGATTCAATGTACATTTATGCATAATGTATATCATCACAATTTTTAAAATTATGTATATGAGGAGGTGTATGAGTACCAATGAAGCGGAAGTAGTTTGTCAGGATCGGGATAGATAGGGATCCGTGATCTCTAACTATCCCTTTACTACTACTAGTGTATGTATGTGATTATGCTAAAGGTTATCAAAGAGTTCCAGTAGGTACACTCGAAATGTGCAACAATATTTTATAGCAAAGCAAAATTTGCTAAAAGTGACCCCTAGATCACTTTTAGCATATACCCTTTATATCTTTCAGAGGTAGACAGATTGTTGGGGATATAATATCCTAATATTATATCCCCAACAATCTGTCTACCTCTGCAAGAGATAAAGGGACGTGAATGTATGTATGTATGTAACATTCCAATCTAATCCCAGACACATTCACACGTAAAAGTGAAGCAGTGCATATACTACGTACTGCATACCAATGACTACAGCAATTTCTTTACATACGTAGTACAGATGTTCGTAGTATAAGCTATTTGAAGTAATGTTGTAATAATGTATTTACGTACATATAACATTTATTATCTCCCTAGTTAGGTAGTTGTAGAATTTAGTTAAGTGGAAGATAAGCATATATTTACGCCTATATCCACAAAGAAAGGGAAGCAGAGATCACGGTTCCTTATTTCTTTTGCAATTTTGCAAAACCACTTAATGAAGTTTTTTAACCATTCTTTTTCTTTAGAAAAAAACACATTAGAAAACTTACAATACCCTAGAAATAGGTAAAGTTAAAAATATCTGTGAACAGTAATGGACTAAAAACCTGTAAAAGTACCCGTACCTGTAACCTGTAAAGTTGACGACTAGTACTTTGTAAAGTTTTTGTTAAAGCCTCTCTAAAGCGTATCAAATACCCGTTATGACAGATGGTGAGTCCATGACGGTTTAGGTACTGACTATTTATTACCTATCTTTCTGCAAAGGTTCTTTTTCTAAAAATCATATCCATCAACTAGTCAAATTCTTTTCAAGGCGGATGCACGTTTCGTGAAGACCAGAAGATCATGTATGAGAAGGTTAATGGGTATGAGTGAAGCAGGAGAGATTTGTCAAGCCTTCCAGGTGGTGATCAATATATGCTGCCTATCACATTAGGGACGTAGAGACGTGAATATATGTATGTATGTCACATATTCATTATCATTACTTCATATAACTTATGACACATATACATTATTATTACGTCACTTAACTTGCTGATCAAACGATAGAGTCTGTTGCCATGGCAACGATCATTGTTACGATGTAATTAGAGAGTTAAATACAGCCTCCTTGTGTAAACAAGTTATTAAACTCACGTTTTATTACTCAACTTAGCATGAGACTGTCACGAGTAATGAAATGAAGAACATACGCTTCACGATTGTTTACCCTTTCGAGATGAACTGAATTGTGAGAGAAAACGTGTTTCTTGGAACCTATTTTGTCTTTTCATTTACGTACATAATTTACAGTCGCTAATGGTAAGGGAAAACATCGTGAGGAAACCTGCCTATCCCTCAGGATAGGTAATAGTCAGTGCCTATATATGGCGATACGGTTCACTACCTATCACGTTGGGTGCTGTCTATCTAGTGATACGCGGGCTTTGAATGACCCATACCTAACATGCCTTCGAAATTTCAAAGATGGGCATTCAAGCCTCTAACTACCCCGCCATAGTAAAAATGTTAGTGTGTAGACACAAGTCGTGAAGCGTATGTATGTATGTATTTTGTCTACTAATATATATACATTCTCGTCCTTTAATCCCCTTTGGGTAGGACAGAAGCTTAAGATGATATCATGTCTACTAAGTCGCTTTTATCAGAAATATTGGGGCTGTGACGTCATATGGAGCATTAAAAACATGTTTCTAGTTAATTCTCTATAGATTCATTTACCGCTAGTCACCTGTTACGACATGCCGGACAGAAGGGCAGCTAGTCAGGAGCCTTTTACGTCCCAGACTAGCATGGGACAGGACTAAGAAACTAGTAAAAATTAGGCTTTACAATACCTCTCTATATAACTGACTTATCATGCGATTAACCACGAAAACTGTTTTTATAGAAATTTATTATAGTTACTAGAATCATTATTTTAGTTACAGTAATAATTATAGTTATTATAGTTTATAAGACCCGATATCAACTGTTCTTAAGGTTTAATTTACCCATTATTTGACAAACATACATAAAACATAAGTTGTTCGAGAAAATGAAGGTATTTGTAAACATTATTAATTCAAATTCACAATTCCACATTTCCATATTCAGCCTTAACTATTCCTGTAAGCTATAATTATTCTTTTATAATATTACCGATCCTTTATATTACAATGTAATATTCAAAACTATTCACAATACTACGTTCCATACACAAACCTTCCAATAGACTCCGTATCTCCGAACTGATAAGGCAATGTGGGGGAAAGTCGAAAACAGCAGCACAGCCTTCGAGAGAAAGCTGCCTGCGCGCGCCGACACCTTATCTGTGTATCTCAGTTTCATCTCAACCGTTAAGGAGACAAGACGTCTGTAAAAAAGCCTTTTGGAACACACGCGGACTATCCAAAGTTTAAGGCCACAGTACTTGTAATATTATAGTTGTTGATATACGTTGGGTTTTGAGTGTTTAAATGTAACTGGAATGTTGAAAACGGAGTTATGAGTGCTACGTGTTTATGTTTACAAAAAGTATTGAAATGAACGCAATTCCGATGAGCATTGATGTTTATTTGTGGCAAGGTAAGTACTTAGTTATATAGCTATAGAATATATTAGCTTTTAAGTTTACGTTTTAAGATATTGGCAATATATCAATGGTTGCCAAATGCGTTCCAATATGTTCCCTTTTTATTAAATCTCCTTACGACAAAACGAGTTGAATTTCAGCTTGTTGCATTCTACGTTAGTATAATATCTGTAAATGGTTCACAACATATTAGTTAAACAATTATTTTAATAAATTAGTTAAAAAAATGTGAAAATTTTTTTTTTTACCTATAATGTAATGACTAATATACAACATTTCAAAATTCTTAATAATTTTAAGATTCCTCTAAAAATAAACTATTTTAATTTAATCATGCTCTTGGAAATACCAAATACCTTTTCACAGCTTCTGCATACCTACCTTATAATTAAAATCTCCCAACACATTCCTTAGAGGTTTTGCATAAGTTTTCATATCATTTTATATATTCGAAATAATCACTAAGGTTTATCATCTGTCACGCTAGGTAGTATTTGATTAACATGTGAGTTCGAAACTACTAACTCTGAAGTTTTGATGATAAATAATTGAACCACCGACTATTCCGAAAATGTTAATTGTAAAGAATACGTATGTATTATATTTCAAAAACCATTGTGCTAAATATTACCTATACATTCAGATATTATTCAAGGCTAATACCCATGACTACTATCACTATCATTTTTATCCAAATAGGGCTTAGTTTTTCTTATATTTACTCTTTCTGAAACTACGAATAACTACGTTCATCAAAAGGATCAGTTACCTTAACCTCTAATATCATTTTGCCTTGACTTATAATAGTGCTAGTATACATACTAACTCTATACCCATTAGTTACTTTTAACAATGTATATGTTACCGGCCAAACCCGATTTCAGGACAAACTAGTTTGGCCTAGGTTAAACTAGTTTTTCCTACTAACCTAACTAGTTAATCCTAGCGTGTTTAACATGTACATAATATAACCAAAATATCTGTCCATTTACAAACAATATTGTATTCTCATAATTACGTTCTTGAGTCGCAACGGCAAATAGTTTCATCTTAAAATTAAATGGTTTATACCTGCAAATAAGCTTATATGGTCCATTTCATCTTTTATACTTAATTATCTTCGTGAAGAACAGCAGAGCATGTTTGAGAAGAATAGAGAATGAGTGAAGCAAGAAAGTTGTCAGGATCAACTAAGATAAAGGTGGTAATCGATAGTCTAGCTATCCTATTACGGACGTATAAGCTTAAATATATGTATGTATGGTAATATGTATGTGTATGTATGTTGATACTGTGAATGGATTTTCCGCCCGCCCTACAAAACTATCAAATTCCGCACAACCAAAAATCAGATCTATCAAAAAGTGTTACCAACTCGCAGCTTAAGCTTTAATAGTTCAGTTAAACTTCTATGTTACATTCTGTTTTAATATATGAGTTTGAAGTAATGTATGCAGCTGAGGTTTGAATATTCTATACTCTAATTCCAAAAGAGATTTAATTCACTCTTTAATGTTTTTTTATTAAAAAAGGTTTAAATTTATTTTCTACATAAATACCGTCACAAACTTAATATTAAAATTTTAAAGCTTATAAACAAGTAAACTTAGTAATATAGTGATCGACGATGATTATTTATCCCGAACGGGATTACAGAACCTAAATAAATATATATTTAGGTGGGTCTTACACATAACATTTCTACAAACGTTTTTAAAACATTATTTCTTACGCTATAGAAAAATGAATCCTGATGAAAATTAAAAAAGACATGGTTAGAAAGGTAGGGCATGTTAATTTCATAAAAGTTGGTTACATAGGGATTACGTGGCACAAAGGATTAGCTAATGAAATTATTATGCTTGTTAAATTCATTACCCTGTAAGTACATACTGACGCCATTTTATCACTTTATATTGAGTGTACAGGATTGCTTAAACCATATTTTCTCAGCAACATTTAACTTAGCTATCAGGGGAACCGTATTGTCGTATACAGGCACCGACTATTACCTATCCCTCGGGATAGGCAGGTTTCCTCAAAATATTTCCCTCATCATTAGCGTCTCTATCCATTGGTACATTCCGAGCCGGGATTCGAACCTAGGATCTCTAATAAGAAATCAAAAGTCTTACCCCCTTACAATCCAGTGTAATGTAGGTACGTACGTATGTATTTATAAATATGTTATGTACATATATGGCTGTTTACTTAATAACCACACTAGCAAACTAATTATCTCGCTCGTATTTGACCATTCGTGACGTAGGGTACACAAATCAATTGCCTACCCTGTATATCGGTGGCATTCGGTCAACAATGGCCCAATTATACACAACAGTTGTATAATGAGATAATTAAACAACCAATGTTTAACAACATGTTGGTCGACATTGTTGAACAAATAGTTGACATTATTGCATGAATGGAATGTTGATTTAACACTGAACTTTGGGTGAAATACAGTTACGTGTAATAAAGGTTTAAATGTTATCATTATTGAAATGATACTACTACTTATACTACGATGACGGAAAACATAACTACTTATACAACAGGTAATAGTTAGTGCTTGTAAATGGCGACATGGCTGACCACCTGTCACATTGAGTACTGACTATCTGGTCAACACGTGGATTCGAGGTGGCCATAGAATTGCTACCTTCTCAATTGCGGAGGTGAACCTCTGACTACCTCGCAAGGGTTAATGGTCGTGCACCCGTTTGTCTTTTTGTTTGTCTCGTTATTAAAATGATAGTAGTGAGGTGATATTGTATGACTGTTGTATGTTACCGTGAATAAACAGTGACTATTATAGTATCCTTAACCGTAGCATAGGGAAATCATTTCACTTAGTCACTATATCTTAAATTATTAATTTCAATATAACAAATAAGGTTAGAACCGCCGAGTTTGTACGAGTGTCAATGCAACGAATCATCCGTAATCCCCGCCTACCCCTCAACAGGGAATTGGGCGTGATGTGTGTATGTATTATATCTCAAATTTTGATTAAATTCATCCTTTTTGTACGCAACGCCTAGACTATAACAAAACAAGACCTAAGCTATCTAAACAGATAGGGTTACGCGATAAATTAATTCATATTATCATGTAAGTGACACCTTAGTGATAAATTGCTGGAAGATGACGTTATCATCTGTCAAAATGACATTCTCGCTGTCATTTCCGCTGAGACCGAGACCGGGTGACGATCGAGATCTCAGATCTGGGCTTTTAACCCTTAATGTTGGAGTTGGGAACACTGTCATTATGAGGGAACATTTTATTCGTGACGTCATTTGAGTACAAACAGAAATAATATAGTAGTAGTAGTCTAATATTTAGTAGGGTGGTCGTTCGATTTAAAAAAAATATTAAATTCGGCGTAGCTCAGTTGTTGGGCTTGACTCTGTATCAGTGGGTACAGGGTTCAAATTCCGCATGAGCTTGTAGATTTGTAAATTAAGTTTAATGAATTTCTATGTACATTTTCGTAATAAAAATACATTTACGAAATGCGTCGAATATTACGGTGATGGAAAACATTGTAAAGAAACATACTTGTTCCAAGAACAGATAGTAAATAACAAAAACAAAACAAAAAAACAAACGCATTCACGACCATTAACCCTTGCGGGGTAGTCAGAGGTTCAGATGTCCATCTCCGCAATTGCGAAGGTAGTAATTCTATGGACACCTCGAACCCACGTGTTAACCAGATAGTCAGTACTCAATGTGACAGGTGCTCAGCCATGTCGCCATTTACAAGCACTAACTATTACCTGTTCGGGAACAGGTAGGTTTCCTCACGTTGTTTTCCCTCACCGTATAATTCGATGCATTTCGTAAATGTGTTTTTATTACGAAAATGTACATAGAAATTTCTTAAAATTCATTTCCATTGGTACATGCTCTAGTGGGATTTGAACCCTGTACCCACTGATACAGAGTCAAGCCCCAAACAACTGAGCTACGTCGAATTATAGTAAATAATAGTCAGTGCTTGTAAAATATGATTAAATGGCTTACCACTAGGGTTATTGAGTACTGACTATCTCGTCAACACATGGATTCGAGATTAGTTAGATCTGTGCTATTAGTATGTTCCTAACCAATTTACTTTACCTATTTTTTACCTAACCTATTAAGTACCATAAGCCTTATTATTAGCACCTATTATTATTATTATTATTAGCCAATTATTATTAACCTTATTATTAGCCAATAAATTAGCACCTAGTTAGCATTCTATTCCAGTCCTAACACCAAATTTCAATTGACCCCTGATCTTTGATGCCGCATCCTACTAGCGTCGATAAAATATCGAAACATGCCCAGTTGAGAGACTAATAATAAAATTACATTTACGAATAGCGTCAATTACAACGTTGAGGGAAAAAATCGTGAGAAAACCTACCTGTTCCCTGAACAAGTAATAATTTATTGCTTGTAAATGGTGACACCTCTGACTACCAGACATGGGTTAATCGTCGTGACCGCGTTTGTCTTTGTTTTAGATTAACAAATAAAGGTTCCTGCACGAAACGGTTCTGTTGGGACCTATAAGGGGTCAAAAAAGATGGGAACGGAATGGAACGTATGAGGCTAACGGACATTTACTAGGTATACGAGAATGGAAGATTCCTTCAATATAAGAATAGTGATGTAAAAGTAATAGTAATATTGTAGGACTACATACATACGCTTCACGACTTGTGTTTATACACTCCCTTTTCTATTGTATAGGTGTAGTCAGAGGCTTGAGTTTCCATATCCGAAATTTCGAAGGCATGTTAATAGTTGTAAGACACTACATTAATTGAACTAGTCCCTTGTAAATATATTATAAGACTTGTGGATATATTTAAGCGTCCAGAATAAGGTATATTTAGAAGCTATATATTTAATATATAGATAGATAAATACATAATATATAACGTTTGTATTAAAACGACTAGACTGGTAAGCAGAAAAGTTTAGTTCTTATCTCTGCCGCCACCGAGAATCGATAAAATATAATCTTGGTCACTGCTATGCATATTGAAGCCATAGTAGGCATTTATGGAACATTGGTGAAAGATGCTATATATCTTGATACATATCTAAAGACATTTATACCCAACTGTTATAGTCATACATTGATATCTACATTGAACGATTACCATCACATGAGCAATGTAATAGTCTTTGACTATTTGAAACCGCTATGTCGCCAGCATTCAACATGATATCTGACACGTCATTTCTCAATATACATACATAACGCTTGTCTCCAATAGGGCAGTAAACAGAGATAACAGCATACATACATACACATCACACCTGATTCCCTCTAGAGGTGTAGGCAGAGATAACGGATCCCCATCTGTCCTGATCCTGTCATACCACATTCGTTTCATTAACACTCATACACCTCCTCATAAACACTTGGTGGTTATATGTACTTTTAACGTCACTCTTAGAGATAATATGATAATTCCCCATTCTTTTCGATCCTGTGAAGCCATTTTCGTTTCATTGACATACACCGTTTCATACAATTCAATAAACAGAAAGTCTTTATTACCAATTCCTAAGAATAAGCAAGTCTCTTTACGGCGTTTCCCTCGCCGTTGAACTGTCTCAGTAGTGTAGTGTAATTACTTCCAAAAACAAACAAAAGTCGCTGCTAATTATTAGTTCACACGGGGTGCTTGTGCTGTAAATATGTATTTGTATCATGGTGTATTATATATTTAAATCGTTCTTAGCAACTTAGTTCAATTAATAAAAACACATTTACAAAATGCATCGAATTATACGGTGAGAAAAAACATCGCAAGGCAACCTACCTGTTCCCCGAACAGGTAATAGTTAGTGCTTGTAAATGGCGACATGGTTTACCTTCTATCACATTGAATACTGACTATCTGATCAATACGTGGGCTCGGTGGCAATAGAATAACTACCTTCGCAATTTCAGAGATGGACACTTGAACCTCTAACTACCCCGCAAGGGTTCATGGTTGTGAACACGTTTGTCTTTTTATATATGTATTATTGTGTATGTATTGTTTTTCATTATTGTATTTATTCCTTATATAATAATTGTCTAGATGAAATGCCTTTAAGCCATAAGACACATATTGTGTTTGTTTTATGTACCTTGTTTGTATTTGTGTTTAAGAATTATTAATAATTAATGTTCTTGTTTATGTTTAAGAAATGGTAATTAAGAATTAAATAATAATAATCTACATACATGCCCTAGTGTGACCATTCAGCCCGCAATCCAAGGTTCCGAAGTTGCTCACAATCTGTATTGTCTCAGCTTAATCGCGTGGATCTGAGTCGAGACCTTTGACATCTTAATGGATAGTTCTCTTAGAAAAAGGTTCAGACCACGTCATTTGTCATTAGGGGTCTGACTGAGGGGGTATGAGGTGTATGGGGGTACGAGGTGTACGTAAGTTGCCGATCGGTTCTGTTTGTAAGGAAATGATTATGGTTTTTGATGGTTTATAATTATTATTTTGTTTCTTTTATAAGCCATTCACCACTAAGTTTATGTCGGCTCAGGTACAAAATTATTATTTTTTGTATCTTTAATAAGCCATTCACCACAAAGGTTATGTCGGCTCAAGTACAAACACTGATGCCATAGCGTTTGCACTTGTTATTCAGTCGCCATGGTTACCAACGCCGCCAGCCGCTACAACAGAAGGAAAATGAAGTCGAAGAAGGTTTAGTAATTATATATGCAAAAAGTGTTTGGATATTAACGTATGAGTTTTAAAAAAAATAAACTTTTACCTCAATTCAAAAATAGATTTTAAGTTAATACCTTTAACTTCTACAAAAGGGATTAAAAAAACCTGCCTATTCCTCTAGACAGTAAATAGTCTTTATCTGTTTATTGCGAGACAGAAATCCATTTCACGTTACATGTGGACTGTCAGATGATAATAAGGTTCGTTTTAACAAAACGTTATCTACTGTGTATATCACAGATAGTCATGCGAATAATCAGTTAAAATGTATTAAAAGTCTTTTTAACACGTTTAGATTATGTCAAAAGGCAATTTGAATTACGTGTTCAGCTTGAATTAATTGAAAGACTTAGTATGTGTCACAAAAAATATATACCTACAGATCATATTAGAGACATTCTACTTATAACAATGTTGACTAGCTGCCGTTCTTCCTGGCATGTCCTAGGAGGCGACTAAAGGGCCAAGAGTAATTTGAATTTATAGGTCGATGGGCTAGCAACCTGGTACCATTGTTTCATATGACATTACAACCCCAATATTAATGCTAATAAGTGACCAAGGAGATGTTTTCATGTCTCCAAAGTTCTGCCCATTCAGAAGTGTGTGTATTTACAAGCACCGACTTTTATTAAGAAAGAGGTAGGTTTCCTCACGATGTTTCTTCTTCGTAGCATCGTAGTGTACACTAAAGCACTAATGGTTTTCTTTGGTATTTAGCTAACCAGCATAGCAGTATTATATTATCTGTGGCATAGCTAATATTATAATTTTAAAAACCGACCTAAGAGATATTATCGTGTCTTCTCTGTTCTGTCCACCTCGAAAGGGATTAAAGGACGTGAATGTAAATGTATGTCTGCTTAAGCGACGTAGTGTGAAGAACAGAAGAGCATGCTTAAGAACGTTAATAGAACTGAGTGAGGCGAGATTGGGTACTATCGCTCAAGGTGGCGATCGATAGTCTCAGCCTATCCCGTAGGGATGTAAACGTGTATCTATACTCGTATGTGTATTATAAGATAACTAAATGTCTTTCTTTATTACATTAGGATGAATACTGGAATGATAGAATTATAGTTTTAAGAGATTCGCGAATTATACTCATGATTAATTACTAACGGGACTTATCGCGTAAGTTTTTATATAATAAAATTACCTTTATTAACCCGACGTTTTGGCTACGTTGCAGTAGCCATGGCTACTGGCAGAGTTTAAGGCCAATTAGACATATGACTGTCAGATGGACGCTATATTGTAAAAAGATGACGTTAGGAATACCTATAACCGCCGAGAATATATGAGTAGGTGTATGGTCAATGAAGCAAAAGTGGTCTGTCAGGATCGGGACAAATGGGGATCCGTGATCTCTGCCTACCTCTCTACAGGGAAGCAGGCGTGATGTGTATGTATGTA
This sequence comes from Leucoptera coffeella, assembly GCA_030578115.1. NCBI lineage: Eukaryota > Metazoa > Arthropoda > Insecta > Lepidoptera > Lyonetiidae > Leucoptera > Leucoptera coffeella. Next base: position 187,016 of record JAMBLF010000240.1, read on the forward strand.
CATAATACGAGTTTTTATACATAAAAATTCATACACAACAAAAAGTCAAACGCGCTCACTCCTACCCTTGATGTGTAGTTAGAGGTTTTAAGTTTCCATCTCCGAATCGCGAAGGTGGTAATTCTATGGCCACTTCGAACCCACGTGTTGACTAGATAGTCAGTACTCAATGTGACAGGTGGTAAACCATGTCGCCATTTACAAGCACTAACCCATTTACAAGCACTAACCATAGAATTATTACCTTCGCAATCGTGAAGATGGAAACTCGAACCTCTGACTACCCCACAAGGGTTAATAGCGGTGAAAATATTTGTTGTATGTACGGGCACTAATGACAAGATGATTGGTGGCATGTGGCTTATTGAACTCTGCGGTATTGATACAAATGTCGGTTTAATTGCGCTTCTCTCTAATGAATTCGTCGTTTCGCCTGTATTGATAATGTACAAGGTAGACAGATATTTGAGTGTGTTATTATATACATATACATTCATGTCCTTGAATTCCTTTCGAGGTGGACAGAACCTTGGAATATCTCCTAGGTCACTTTTTAGCATGAATATTGGGGGTGTAATGTCATAATGGAACATTGGTGACGGGTTGCTACAATATCGCCCAATAGATTCTAATTACTCCTAGTCCCTTAGTTGCCTTCTACGACATATCGGAAAGAATAGCAGCTAGTTAGCATTCTTTTTACGTCCCAGACTAGTACAGGAATTGTAGTATGATTACGTTAAGACTTGTAGTAGTTTATTTTCTAGAGAGAAATATTAAAATTGTAATTTTAAAATGTTTTTTGCATTATTTATAACACATAGAGGTTAAAATAGGTTTTAAGATAAATTATACATATTTGCAATATGTCAAAAATCTCATTGCAGAATCTAAATATCTAATCATCCTATTACATATACACTCATTTCATTTCATTAATACTTTCAAGGACATGATGACATTTAACATAAATATACATGCACGTCCTTTAATACCTGTCGAAGTCGACAGAACCTCTAAGATACATTATCTCCTAAGTTGATATTTAGCTTTTGTATTTGGATTGCATAGTTTTCTATATAAATATCACCTTTACCCTAATAATTTAACTTCAAAGCGCAGACGAAATATCTCCGAGGTTCTGCCAACACCAAAAGAAACTAAAGAACGTGAAAGTACATATATAAGTTTAATTAAGACTTGCACTGGCCGTGACATATGACCTAGCCTAGGTACAGAAACTGTTTCTAGATTTCAGCTTATCTCATGCTAGGCTGGGTTCACCGCACGCCGCACCAGGTCTTAAGGGGTGGTTACACTGTCAGGAATCAGCGATTAGGTATATAAATGTAGAGAGGAAAGATTACAAACTAGCGACCCGCTCCGCCTTCGCATGGGTATAAAATATATAGCCTACTGTACTATATAATGGATGTTAATATACATATAAACCTTCCTCTTGAATCACTCTATCTATTAAAAAAACCGCATCAAAATCCGTTGCGTAGTTTCAAAGATTTAAGCATACAAAGGGACATAGGGACAGAGAAAGCGACTTTGTTTTATACTATGTAGTGATTATCGGGTAATAGTCCAATTTTAGTCTAGGCGAGGAAAGTATCTGGATCCGTGTGCTGTTGTGGACACATTGATAAGTAACTTGCCCATGTCTCGAAATAGGCAGTAATTAGTATCTATATAATAATAATAATATTTGGACATTATTACACCAATTGAACTAGCCTCTTGGTAAGTACATTTAAGACTTGTGGTAAGGGTACTAGTCAACGTATATTTAAGAAATATATACATATTGTGTATAGATAAATACATATATAGCATATATAATCAACTACCAGACTGGAAAGCATTAGAAAAGCGTAGTTCTTAACTCAGCCTCCGCCGGGAATCGAACCCGGGACCCCACGATTAGCGTTCAGGTGTCTAACGGATCGCGCCACGGAGGTCGTCAAAACTATATATGTTTATTATGGATATCCTTATGCCAATACCCTTCACTTTATGCCAACCTTATAAAAAAAGGTATAGAATATTATCGCTTATTTTCTTTATGTATCCTCTACCTAAAATAGGACCCAGCTATCTCAAGGTTTTAACACCTGCAACTATATAAGTTATCTATAATGATAGCATCGTGATAAGAGGGGACTTAATATCATGTAGCATGTTTTAAGCCGGGTGCAGTTGACCATTCACCCTTGCGGGGTAGTCAGAGGTTCAGGTGTCCATCTCCGCAATTGCGAAGGTAGTAATTCTATGGCCACCGCGAATCCACGTGTTGACTATGTTGTGTTGACGTGCGTAGATAGTCAGTACTCAATGTGACAGGTGGTAAGCCATGTCGCCATTTACAAGCACTGACTATTACCTGTTCGGGGAACAGGTAGGTTTCCTCACGATGTTTTCCCTCAGCGTAGTATTCGGTTCGTCAATGTATTTTTATTACGAAAATATTTCCCTCACCGTAGTAATCGACGCATTTCGTAAATGTATTTTTATTAAGAAAATGATCGTAGAAATTCGTTAAACTTCATTTTCATTGGTACATGTTCAAGCGGGATTTGATCCCTGTACCCACTGATACAGTGTCAAGCCCCAAACAACTGAGCTACGTCCAATTATTAGATGGGGATTATGGAAAATATTAATATTCTTCATATATATTTAAGTTCAAAAAGCGTGACGATATTGACGGAATGAGTTTATTAAGAATATACATATACATATTAATATAAATATTGAACCTCTTCTTTTCTCTTCTAAAATAACCTATTATTAGTCAAAAGCGCGAGTTAAATTAAGGAATATTTACAGTATGTTTTAATATGAGTAGATTCTCAATTTTTTTTCTTTGTATAATATGTGCTATTTTTTATTATAATAATAATAATATTAATAATAATATTTGGACATTATTACACCAATTGAACTAGCCCCTTGGTAAGTTCATTTAAGACTTGTGTTAAGGGTACTAGTCAACGTATATTTAATAAATATATACATATTATACATAGATAAATACATATATAGCATATATAATCAACGACCAGACTGGAAAGCAGTAGAAAAGCGTAGTTCTTAACTCTGCCTCCACCGGGAATCGAACCCGGGACCTCACGATTAGCGTTCAGGTGTCTAACCGATCGCGCCACGGAGGCCGTCAAAATCGTATCGTCGTATTATCAATTTATATTTACAAAGAATAAGGGTTCAAGGGAAAACGTTGATTTTGAAAGTATATAATACAATGAATACCATTTTTTAATGTGATATTTTAGCATTTATTAGTCAAAACATAACAATACATACATATAAGAATATACAAGAAAGTCTTATATCTTATCTAATCTTATCACCCCTCCAAACGAAAAACGGGGCTCAAATCCACTAATTCTTTTTGCAAAATAACATTTCAATAACACTTGAGTAACAGTCTGAAGTTTTTCATAAAGTAGCAAAAGTCACAAATATCGCTATTATTACGAGTAAATTTAACTCCTTTGCTAATCTACTACCAACTTTACACTATAACTGACCTGATATTGAACTATGATTGTACTAAAACGCCAGAAAGCAGTTACTTAAACCCAGAACAGATTTATTCGAGGATCTTTAGATATATTGCTTCAGAATCGAGTTTACTATGGCCGATATAGTAGAAGCCAGATCGCCTATAAATCTTTATACGGGTGAATATCGTATATCGATCATCGATGTTCCATGTCCCACAAATATACGAAGTGCCAACCGTTGAACTGGGAGGTGCAAGGAAAATGGAGGTGGTTTTTTGTGCACACTGTTGTAGCGTATGGTTTTTGTCTTGTATTAGAGGAGGTAAATAAGTTAGAAATACTTGTGGTGTTTTAATTGAATTTATAAGGAAGTAAGTAATTACAATTAACGTATTTTGAACTAATCTTGTTTGCGATTGTACCTATAACCAGCTTAAAACAAATAGTCCACCCTATTATACAATCTTAATATCATAATTACACTTTATCTGTATGTACCTAAAATTATGTAGTACTACTACGAATAAACTTTTATTATGAAAAACTTATTTTATATAGATTCACAACCTTTGTAGCGTTAAAGTTAACCACTTCGATTATTTTAATTATTAATGTAGTTTAATAACATTAATAATTAAAATAATTGAAGTGGAGTTTTATGTAGTTTAATAACATAAAACTCTGCTTTTAAACTCTAAATATACCACCTCCATATATTTCCCACCTCCCAGCCTCCCATTGTGATAAGCTTGACCGCTGCATTGATGCATTCTGTTGCCATGACAACCGGTTACCTGGCTTACTGTGTGGAAGATGAGCTTGCTATACTATTTATATATGTGTTGATTGAATTGATATTCACGACTATATACGGTGAGAGGGTAAACAGTGGTGGCTAAGAAAATGTATGAAACTTACTCTGTACAGGTTCATAACTCGTAGCCTGTACCAATGGAAATGATTACTGTTTTTCTATGTACATTTTCGTTATAAAATTACATTTGCGAAATGCATTTAATTCTACAATAGCGGTCTTTCTAATGTATCGTATACCACAGAAAACTCTAGTCATGGAAAAAACATCGTGATGAAACCGTATCTTATGTTAGTGCTTATAAATTATGACACGGTTTATCCTGCCACATTGTGTATTGACTATGTCAACAAGTGGGTTCGATGTGGCCATAGAATTACTACCTCCACTATAGCGAAGATTACCAGCCGAAATCTCATAGGGGTAAAATGTCGTGCAGGTCTTTTACTTGTTTTTTAATGTACACTGTTTTACATTTATTTATTTACTAGCGACCCGCTCCGGCTTCGCACTTCTGGCTATATAATGGATGTTATTACATATAACATATAAACCTTCCAGTTGAATCACTCTATCTATTAAAAAAACCGCATCAAAATCCGTTGCGTAGTTTCAAAGATTTAAGCATACAAAGGGACATAGGGACAGAGAAAGTGACTTTGTTATATACTACAAAGTGTGTAAGAAACAAAACAGAAATGAACACATAAAATAAATATAACAAGGATACAAAAGAAAATAGATGCGCTCATATCCTTAGATATGTCTCACAAAGAACTCAAAATGATAATGTGAAAAATCTAAAATGAAATAACTAATTTTTAGGAAAATTAATAAGAAGATCTACGTTATGATACATTAATAAATTAGTTTATTACATCACTACATAGTATAAAACAAAGTCGCTTTCTCTGTCCCTATGTCCCTTTGTGTGCTTAAATCTTTGAAACTACACAACGGATTTTGATGCGGTTTTTTTAATAGATAGAATGATTCAAGAGGAAGGTTTATATGTATAATAACATCTATTAAATAGTGGAGTAGGCTATACATTTTACACCCATGCAAAGCCGGAGCGGGTCGCTAGTGTTTGATATACATCCCCCATAAATGCACATTAATTTAAGCCAATATATCCCATGAATCCAGTCCACCCATTCAGGAACCACAGTCATCTATTATGACCCTACGTCACTTCCGGTATCGCAAAAGGACATAAAGCCTTGAATAGGTGGCCTAGGCATTGTGAAGGTTTTGTCCTCTTTATTGGAACCCTGTGACCTTTTTCTAAGCCATTCATCATCTTTTCATCACAGCTTAAATTTACGCAGGTCAGGTGTTGAATAGGAGGTACATTTTATTTATTTATATTTTTATAATACTTTAATATAACAGTATAACATACCTTACAGGCAAATACCTAATGCGTTTACTATTACATAAATCATGTCTTAGAAAATCTTAAACTAATCGAATAATTTAATTACGATTTTGGCGAACTTATCCAACCCACACGACAAGACTAAATAATATTAATAATAGGTGTATTACTTTTTTCAATGAGTAAAAGTAAATAAATATTTTAGGTTAAAAGAACTTTATTTATCAAAAAAGAACATTACATTACAAGAAATATGTAACAGCGCGTGAACAGAAACTATAACGTCAAAACAATAGTAACTACAAAAGTAAAATTACTTACAAAACTTGTTAACTACCTATTTTAATTGTTTATTAATTTGTAGTTATTTATTTTTTAATGTATTACTATGTACATTTTTGTAATAAAAACACATTTACGAAATGCGTTGAATTATACGGTGAGGGAAAACATCGTGAGGAAACCTACCTGTTCGTCGAACAGGTAATAGTTAGTGCTTGTAAATGGCGACATGGCTGACCACCTGTCACATTGAGTACTGACTATCTGGTTAACACGTGGGTTCGAGGTGTCCATAGAATTACTACCTTCACAATTGCGGAGATGGACACCTGAACCTCTGACTACCCCGCAAGGGTTAATGGTCGTGAATGCGTTTGTTTGTTTTTATTTATACGACATTACATACTTTTTAAGATGTTCTAAATGCATTATACGATGCCTCCTTTATTTCGACAGGTAAGCTATTGTATTTGTTTTGTAAATAAATATTTTACTTTCTATAAGTAGAAAAAGTCGATTTATAATTTTCAGTTCCAAAGCATGTATGAATTAAATTTTCGTTTATTTCTGTATACATTTACGAAAGAAAGAATTTTTCCCTAATTTGATCTGTATAAGTTCTACGCGGCCTACCCCGCCCAACACTACATTCCACTATGGCTTTATAAATTCTTTTCGTAACCCTCCTTTCGTCCATCCGCTCAATGTGCCCAAACCACCTTAACGTACCTTTTTCTATTTTCGTCACGACATCTTCTTTCATACCACAACGTTCACAAGACACACTATTACGTACCCTATCACACAATCTTACATTACACATTTTCCTGAGAGACCTTATCTCTAACGAATTTAAAAAATGAAGCTGTGATAAATAAAAAGAAACAAAGCCGGCGTTTCACTAGATAGACAGTACCCAACGCGATAAATAATGAACCATATCGTATGTATGTAAATGAAAAACACATTGCCAAATTTCATTCTTTAGTACATAACAGAGCCGGGATTCAAACCTACTTAACTTACGTGATAGGTAGTGAACCATATCGCCTATGTATGTAAATGAAAAACACATTTACATTTCATTCATTGGTCCAACAAAGCCGGGATTCAAACCTAGAACCTTTCTCTTAAGAAGTCAGAGGTTACCCACTTTGCTACAGCCGCTATACATATAAAATACTAAAATATGAATATATCACGCTACTACATATTCAAGAACAGGACCCAACATACCTAACACCTTACAGTTACAAAGATACAAATCAGAAGATCCGGCCCTCATCCGATTCAGTTCCCTAAGGATTGGGAACAATGAAAAAGAGAACCTTATTTCAGGGCAATTAGGCTGAGTGCCTGCGTTGTAGAACCTTAGGGACGATGGATGGATCTGGCATTGCAAATTAATATACAACGTCCTTACCTTTTGGGATGGACAGAACATTAGTAATGTCCTAGATTAGGTTTTACTTTAGTATTGGAAGTGACATGTCATGTGGAACAATTGTAATAGTTTGCCAGCCCATGGCTTAGTAGATTCTATTCACCCTTAGTCCTTTAGTCACCTCTTACGACATCCCGGAACGGCAGTTGGATGAAATTCTTTTTACGCAATATCATTTGCATGGGAATCATTGGATAAGGGAAAAAACTATAGGAAAAAAATCAACAGGTATGCACTTAAAAAGATCACGTGTAGTAGTGAATTCATAAATCAATATATTATATTAATATTTCTCTAGTTATTATTATTGGTATCGGTTGTAGCGGGTTCGAGGATCTTTGTATACAATTACGTTGTTATTAATAATCATTTAACTTCGGTTAATAATACTTAAGAAATGTATGTATTTGCCTTTACATACGTATTATTACGAGTAGAAAGAGTTGCCGTTTTATAAATACTGTATTTCTTCATCGAAATTTTCGGCATCAAAAAACTTAGCGTACCAACCTTATTAATAAAGTCTGTAAATATCGATTGACAACACACAGCACACTTAAGTTATGTAGCGTAACGAGACTTGCATAGTAGAACAAAATTCCTTCGAAATTATGAGTGAGATAACGCTTCCTCTTTGACAACCCCAAAATATACATATGTAAAAGACCTACCAACACGAAAAACCAAAAGTAACAAGAATATTTTATCTCACCTTTACACAAGTCATTCACAGATGTCGTTAACAATATAAAATCCATTTCCAGCCCAGTTTAAGTATCGCGCTCCATAAACTCCTTTTTATGAATAGGCCTGACAATCTGAGAGCCACATTTAAATATAAAAAGTATCGTAGGTAAGATGGGATATCAACCTATCATTTCGACGGAGATGGGGGATCGGCCGTCTCCCTCACTCGTGGACTGTTTTAACCGTGACCTAGAAAGATAGGGCTGTTCCCAGTAAATGCACTCGTTTCAAAATTGCTATAAAATATTTTAATAGTCTCTACCTAGTAAATAAAATATGATCTAGAAGCCATGTGGCATATTTACATACACATTACGCCCGTTTTTATATAGATTTATATATGTATAATATAAATTTTCTAGTTGCCGTTGTTGCATGTAGTAAGGGACTAGGGATTAATGGAATCTATTGTGCAAAGGGCTATATACCTGTGGCAATATATCAATATGCTCACGATAGTCTTGCTAAAATTTTACAATAATATGCTTAAACTGCTATTTTAGGATATTCAATATTTCACGTCTCTGAAATTATGTAATATGTGTTAAAATAATGTACCGTTATTTATGTTCTGGATTCAATCTCAAAGTAATAGATATTATAAAATACACTTTTGGACACATCTATTGGCCCACCTAGCATTTTCAGTTTCGTTTGGTCCTAGCAAATTTTTTTTATTAGGTCGAGTTAAAAGTTTTTATGCAGTTTTTGACCTGGCATATTCAAAATGTCATTCAATAGTCTTTTTTTGAATTCCGAACACAGAATTTAAAGAAACAAAAGACAATTTGGAGCCTGTTTGTTGATATCAAACTATCGAAACCTAAACTCTAAGGTGGGCCAATAGATGTGTCCGGAAGTGTATATTAAAATAACAAAAAACTCTATGTATTGTCATCGCTAAAAGTGCAGTCCCTTCGCAGTCAGTAACTTAATAAGGATTATGTTTATAAGAACAAAAGACTATTTTTCATTTCGAAGCACGCGAACGTATAGTGGCCATGACAATACATAGTGGCGCCCACAGACCTCTATAACCTAGATACCGCAAGTGTAGGTACTTTGCGTGTCAAAAGGTTGATCAATGATCAACCTTTTGACGGCGGTCATTTAGTTCCGTCCCTACCGTCATCGTTGACGAACGTGAAGCGCTCCTCAGAAAAATGCCTAGTTGTGCCGTAATATCTTGTAAAAATGATTCAAGAAAAGTAAGCCGAGATCATAGAAATATTTCTTTTCACCGGTAAGTAAATTTGTTATTTAATTGTGCGTATTTTATTTATAAATCAATTATTTTATCTTATTTGTGTCTATTACTATGTAAACCACCAAAATTCATGTAAATGTGTGCATACTACGTGTTCAAATTACATTGCTGCATTTAGTTCCAAAGGTGTTGTATCAGTTCATATAAAGCAAGCAGTGAACACGGAATCGATCGATACTTTCAGTGGTAGTTGCGCTTCGTGGTACAGAGGTTATTCTCATTTATCTTACCAAATAGGCAAATAGTGTTGTGCACATGCATCGATTCCAGTTATGGTTGTCGATTCGAATCGATTTCAAAACTACAAATAGGTACTCTAACTGATTAAAATTATAAGAAAATTATGTTTGTAAAATTTGTTCATGTTGTATTTATTTGTTAAGAATTAGAATAACGTAAAGTAAATTTTCATTACAGGTTTCCAAGCGACCCCTATATTAAAGAAAGGTGGATTGATGCTGATGATGATTAATAAAGGCGGTAGCAAATAAATATATTGATATTCGGTTTCATTATTTAACCAAACATATAAAATCTTCAGTAACCAAAAGACAATTATACAATAAGCTTATTTTATTTCAGGGAGAGTAATTAGAGATATTCTGTTTTACGAAGTCCGTTTGAATATGAATGTGTGCCGGCATGCACGTGTACCTATACATTGTTTAGTGTAGGTAGGTGCCAACGATCCCCACCTTAACGCATACAATCGAACTACTTGTATACACAACTACAACCAAAGTTAAACGGACTTCGTGAAATATAATATCTGTAAATAGTATTTATTATAAGTAATAAAACGACGATTTGATTTAAATTTTTATTATGTTTTTTGGTCAAAAGAATAATTAAATAAGTCTCATTAATTAGATAAGTCACTTGTGTATACCACTAAGCCAATCATATACCTACTTAATAGTTACTTTAGATTAACTTAAAACTATATTATATAACATAACAATATCTTACATGAATAAACTTTTCATAATCACATTTGAAGTTTTATTTGGCACCAATAATTTGTAAGTACTATTATGCGTCGCACTCCGTTGAATCGTTTTGATGCGCGAGTATTTTCCCATCACTAAATCGCCGCTGTGACGTCATAATACCTACGCATATTTCGGCACGCGCGGTTTTCATAGAAATGAGTGCATTTGCGGCATCTAGGGTTATAGAGGTCTGTGGTGGCGCCAGTTTTAAAATGTAAAATATTTTTTTTTGGTCTTATAAACTTAAACCTTATAAAAACTTTGACTGCACTTTTATCGTTCACTGTACCAATGGAATATGTAACGTGTTTTTCAATATGACACATCTAACACCTACGCTGAATGAAAAGGTATTTATTTAAATCACAGAAAATCGCCATTGACAAAAGCCGCGTTGTAGACGAAATCCGGAACGTTAGAATGAATGAAAAGGATCTGTCATAATGTCATAGGGAAAATACTGTTTTTTAAGAAAAAGTGAGAACAGGTTAAAATATATGCTAATGACTTAAGGATAAGGTACATAATGTACAGTCACTAATGGTATGGGAAAAGATCTTGAGTAAACCTGCCCATCCCTTGGGATAGGTAATAGCCATTGCCTATATATGACGTAATGGTTTACTACCTATCACGTTGGGTACTATCGATCTAGTGAAACGAGGGCTTCCAGTGACCAATACCTTCGAAATTTTGGAAATGGACACTCAAGCCTCTAAGTAACCCGTCACAATAAAATGGGAGTGTGTATACACAGGTCGTGAAGTGTATGTATGTAATTAAGGATGTTATGCGGTTGGCTAAATGGATATTATTCCTGACCGTAGCGGCACGGATATCTGTGACTACCTTTAAAGGACTTAGGTTGTGATAGCAGAATGGTGTAAGTCAAATATTGCATGTTCTTACGTATGGCTCTCTACAGAGGGGTGGGCAGACATCAATAATATTTTTTTCTCGATCATGTCAATCCACTTTATTATTTCTACAAAAGAAAATAAATTACCACTATCACGACGATTAAACTTCGCAGGATAGATAAAGGTTCACTTATCCATCTCCACAATCGCGGAGGTAATTCTATGTAACTGATACCTCTTCATAATACACTCTGTGGTTATAGCACTTCTAACGCCACCTTTTTCAGTGTGTTTAATAACTTATATTAGTCATTTATACAAAAACAGATGATGTACTACATAACGGTGATCTTATATAAGTGCACAAAAGACAAACGCATTCACAATTATTAACCCTTGCGGGATAGTCAGAGGTTCAGGTTTCCATCTCCGCAATTGCGAAGGTAGTAATTCTATGGCCACCTCGAACCCACGTGTTGACCAGATAGTCAGTACTTAATGTGACAGGACAGCCATGTCGCCATTTACAAGCACTAACTATTACCTGTTCGAACAGGAAAATACACAAACAGTTAAACTAAATAAGGGTGACATTAGAAGTACCTCAAACCACCAAGCATGTTGGCGGAAGTATATGGATGTCAGCGGAGCAAAAGTGGTTTACCAGGATTCGAATAATTGATGATTCGCGATCCCTACGTCAGGGGAAAGGGTGTGACGCACATATGTTGATGTGCTTATAGGCTTATTATATTATTATGGCTTGTTTGAAGGAGCTATTTTGGTATTTGAAACGAAAATGGGAAGTTTCGGGGTTCTATTCTTGGAAGAAGAGTCTTGTTTATCTGCGATGAATACATAATATACATACATACGGTTCTCGACTTGTGTATACACTCGTATTTTAATTGTGGCGGTGTAGTCAGAGGCTTGAGTGCACATCTACGAAATTTTTAAAATATGTTAGGTATGAGTTACTAAAAGCCGGGTTTTCCTAGATAGACCAGAGTTGAACGGGGTAGGGCGCGTAGAACTTATACAGATGAAATTGGAAACATTCTTTTCAAGACGGATGTACGTAGTGTGAAGAACATAAGAGCATGTATGAGAAGGTCAATAGGTGTTAGTAAAGATTAAAACAAAAGAGATTTACGATCATTCCTGTGCGGCTAGCATGAATTTATCACCTGCATCGCCGCTGTCGCTATCGCTTTAGCGTTTACAACACCCCAGCGAGCACGAACTTATCGCGCGATAAAAGACGTAGCAGAGTGAAGAAACCCGTAGCAGTGATAGATTTTCTAAAAGACAAAACAGAATAACAAAGTATGCATGTCAACTAATGTCAAACGTCTGTCATTTTTCAAACTTTTCGATTTTGTAAACGTTTTAAAATCAGCTTATCCACAGAAAGGTGGCCATCTTTGGCTCATATCACGGTTATCGCCAGCTATCGCCTAGCTTTTGCTAGGTGACAAATAAAACAGACGGACGAGGTGATATAGAATGTTCATGCTCACCCTTCCATACAATTACATCGTCATATCACCCGGCTACGGGTTCCTCTCACTGCTATCGCCTTACTATCACAAGTGATAAAGTTCATGCTTAAGCGAGTGATATAAATCCGGTGATAGAGTCTCTATAGCGGTGATTGAGCAATTCATGCTAGCCGGGCAGGTGGCGATTGATAGTTTGCTTATCCTGTTCGAGACGTAAAGGCGTCAATATATGTATTTCTCTAAGAAGCTATCGAATATTAAAACTACAGTACCATTTGGGAACAGCCCTGGGGTTGAACTGTGCATTTTTCACAATTCTCTCGCTATGCCCATTTATTGCATTCATTAAGCATTTATGCGCATCTCTTAGGACCTATGCCTATGTACAAGGCCAGATCTTTCTTCATACACTTTTGTAAGAATACTCAATGCTTAGAATGAGGTTGGTTTTTTATAATATCGTGGTTTCGATACTATTGATTGTATTTTTATTGTAAGATGTAGTGACTAAGATTGAAAAGAGCATGCTTCGATGGTTTGGACATGTTATGCGGATGAATGATAGCAGATTGATAAAAGGAATATATATGAGTCACGTGGCAGGGCGGTAACGTAGGGGCCGGCCTAATAAGACATATAACAGTCAGATCAGTCAAATAGTCAGACGCTATATTGAAAAAAGGTGACGTTAAAAGTATTTATAACCGCCGAGTGTGTATGCGGAGGTGGATGAGTGACAATGAAGCGAAAGTGGTTTGGCAGGATCGGGACAGATAGAGATCTGTGATCTCTACCAACCCCTCTATAGGGAAACGGGCGTGATATGTATGTATGTAATTTACAAAATAATTCATAGTATGAATTAAGTATTTATCGCTATCCCATTTAACATTATATTTAGAACTTCACTACACCTAATGTTAAAGTCGCCTATTAATAATACATACGTATTAATCAATATCTGTATTTTAATACATTGAACGTATTCTTCATTTAAGTCTCGTTTCACAATGTATTATATTATTACATACAATAGTATTAAGCAATTTATAAAAGTACTTAAATTTTTTTTACTATATTAAGATTCAAATTTTAATATTATGTATTTATTAATGTGTTTATATTAAGAGAAATAAAATAAACAAAAACCCTGTCAAATTAAACTTCAAATATTTTGGCAGAACAAAATCATATCCTTATCTTTCCACACAACATATATTTATAACAAACCTCCAACAAGCTACGAAGTCATTTCTCGTAGTAGGTCTATTAGCTTTTCCTCACGTAGTCCTCGGCTGGCGGATTGATACTACGATCGACTGTAATTGCTACGACTATTGGTAGAAGCACTGATAAGGGGAATTCGTAGTATAGACGATTTATATAGAAGTTACATTGCGGATATTATGAGAATCGTTATTGTGTGGAGGTGGTAATTATGAATACGATTTACTGGAATCAAGAAAATCGGAAATGGTAATTATTATGACATATGTAAATGCTTCATTTGTATATATGTAAACAATTAATATATTTATTTATTGTAGAGAACTCAACAGCACATTACAAAAATAGATTACATGAATATGATTACAATACTTTGGCCAAAAAATTAGTTACATTTTATTTATTGAAACATTTTGCAGAACGTTAAACGTATAAATTATGAAGCGAATATATATGATGAAGATTAAAAAAAGGATAAAGACAAACGCATTCACGACTATTAACACTTGCGGGGTAGTCAGAGCTTCAGGTTTCCATCTCCGCAATTGCGCAGGTAATAATTCTATGGACACCTCGAACTCACGTGTTGACCACATAGATATATAGATTAAAGAAAATCTACACAGGTACTTAAACACAAAAAAAAACATATAATGATTAGCATATAATGACTAACTGAGCAATAGTGGAAATAGATACCCGAACATCTTACTACTCCGAAAGGTTTATGATTTGGGACTGTTTGTATTGTACTAAATCCAAAATTTCTTTATATTTACAGCAAAATTTGACACATTTCCTGTCATGTATGGTGAAATTTGACTTAAACTAATCCACTACCGACTTCACTCTATTACGAAACTGATATTGAACTGTGATTGTGCTAAAACGCATTATTACTAGACCAGTTGTATTCTAATCTTTTAAAACGCGTCGCAGTCGAGATTTTAATGCTTTTACACACGTGACAAGACTACTGCGATAGATAAGCAGTAAGGCAGGTTTATTACGAGAGTAAAT
Organism: Leucoptera coffeella; assembly: GCA_030578115.1. Lineage (NCBI taxonomy): Eukaryota > Metazoa > Arthropoda > Insecta > Lepidoptera > Lyonetiidae > Leucoptera > Leucoptera coffeella. The sequence continues at coordinate 202,085 of JAMBLF010000240.1, forward strand.
TAGATGGGCATCAAGGGACGTAATTGGAATGCTAACTAGCTGCCTTTCTTTTTTATGTGTCACAGGATGGGAATCAGAGGCAAGGGTTAATAGAAAAAAATGTAAGTGTAACTAGTAAACAGTAACTTCTATATTCATAAATATTAACGTAAATTGATCTAGCGATACGCGGGCTTCGAATGACCCATACCTAACGTGCCTTCGAAATTTCGGAGATGGGCATTCAAGCCTCTGACTACCCCGCCATAATAAAAAAGGGAGTGTGTATACACAAGTCGTGAAGCGTATGTGTATGTATGTAGTAACGTAAGTAATCCTACAGTTGTTTCGCTAGGATTCATATAAGATGACTATAATATCTTCTAATTTCATGTTTTTGAGATTATGTCTACACTGATAGTGAAAAGAGAATTAATACACGTGAAATTCATACGTGTCGTTTGAAGTATGTATAGTATGTATGTATGGTATTTTGTATTTATATGTTCGCGATTTGGTCCACAGAAGTTACGAGTAAAAAGACGATTTGTTCCCAGAAATTAATGAGACTACTGAATAAATACAGATTTTCTCAGGCATTTATACATAAAAGAATGAACAATCCTTAATCCAATATTCCTTAATCTCATATCTTGATCTTCAACAACACACTAAACATTAAAGCCCTTCATAACAAACCTTATTTTACCGCACCTATTTACGGACACCGGTCACATAAAGCGACCAAATAAAAAAGTAACACCCAACTCCCCAAAGATAACGCGGCCAAATTAAAAAGCACTCTAAAGAACAATTAAACTTGGAACTTACTACTTTGAACGCGAATTAGTAGTCCGTCCTAGCGTGGGTTAGTCGTAAAAAACCGCCCTACGCCGCCCGCCCTACGATTTATTCTGCACACGTTCGCCCAAGGTAAGTAAGACGAATGATTTCAAATCTCACCTCGACGAGGCGCGTACGAAACAGACTGAGCCTTCGAGGCTTTAAAATCAAAGCCTTCGTTCATTTTAGGTAGTGGGGCACTGGGATTAGTGGGTGGGATGTTGTTTTGAAATATAAGTGTGGTTAGGAAATATTGTAATGTACGTGTTTAATATGTATGTAATATTAAAATTTTGTAATTTCCCATTAAAAAAGGGTAAAGTAGTAAGTAGTAATTTAGTGTTTCAGGTTGTTTATATATATATATATATATATATATATATATATATATATATATATATATATATGTCGACGTCGGGGGCCTGATTTTGTGTGCTATCCACCTTGCACTTGATTTTATTTCTTGGGCGTTGGGACAGAAGCTAAATTAAAACACTGGCTTCACAAAACTTGGTTTATTAAGGCTCACAAAACCAACGCTAGACGGTTCCCAAGACGTAGTGATCGAACCGAGTGCAGGAATTAATATGCCATCTGTCGATCGGCCATAAAAATGCCTCGGTAGGGGCGAACCTCCCCTCCCTCGATACTCGCTTAGACTCCGTCATGGCTGCACCCGTGAGAGCCCCGTGATTGGTACAGCCATACAGCGTTCCTTGTTGCTTACGCGCCTCGCCGACATATATATAAGTTGTTACAGAATTTATTATTAATCTGGATCCGAACTAAGTAGAAACTGTATCTCAGGTCACAGAGATCTTTCATATATTTTGTTCATACTTTTTTTCGCGTAGAACAAGGAACATAAAATACTATCGAAAAGGTTACTGTAACATATGTACTAGGTATGAAAATGATTGATACTATTTAGTACTAGAGGCACTTAATATTGTCAAGATCGTTCAAGGCAATATGTAGTCTCTACCTAAGAGACATGAATACAACACATAATAAATCCTATATTCGTACATTCCATAAAGAAAATTCTTCATAACCCTTTCCTAACTCTGCTTTTAGAAATTCGTAACTTTTCTAAACTTTATCGATACTCGAATCGATGTAGTCTATCGTACAACTCGATCTGGGCTCTGCGATTCTAATTAAATCCAACAGTCGACCGCACTCCAGATTGCAGATGTAGCCTCCTTATCATTTCGTTTTGGCAATAGACCAAGCCGACGGGCTTACTATAGGGAACTAAGTCGATTTTGTATGATTGGATTTGTTACATACGTACTTGTGAACTGTATGTTATTGGCACGCTATGTGAGTTTTGTTTTATGTAATTTGATTTTTCTACCTTTATAATAAGGGAAAGAAATTGTGGAATTATTGAAAGTAACAGTTGAATATAATGTACTTAAAACATCAATAACAAAGCTGAGAGCAATTGTAGAGATATTAAAAGTAAAAGTTAAGTATAATATGTACTCATTATACTTTATTTTTAATAATAATTAATCTCTAAATAAAAATGTGATATTTTGTACAAAAAATGCGCAATAATGCAGAGTTATAATCAGGTAGTTTGTCCAGTTAGGGTTATAACATGGTTTATTATGAACTCACTTGAAGAAAACTCATTAATACATCAATATTCAATCATGCCAAGAAATAAATGATAGAGTTAAAACCCGTTAGTTACAGGTACAAAGTCAATCTTACTTGTTAATCTTTGCTTTCGTAGTAAGGCCCTTCAGATAAATTTGTCCAAGAGTTTCTCTTTTGTCACTTAGCTTGTTCTCTAAAACACACGACATAATGTTTTAGACAAAGGATAAAAATTCACTTTATCAAGAAGGTTCCCGGAAAATAGTACCTAGTTCTTTATTCGTACAAAGTTGGTTTTCTAGTGACCAAAGAGCAAAACACTACTTATTTGATACTGAATATTTAACTTCTAACTACTCCGAAAGGATTTAAAGCCGAGAATGCATATGATCTTTTCGTATACCAACTCAAAGTTATTTATTCCAAAAGGGATAAGATATTATATAGGTATTAATACAAAACAAGACAATTGAATCCAATTATTACTTTTGACATTAAGATTCACATTATAGTTGTATACATTTTCGATAAGACGAATCTCAAAGACATAATTTTCTCTATCATCTTTAATATTATATATCTTTAGTATCGTATGTAGATATTATATATAAAGACCATAATTAATTACTCAACAATCACCTGTCTAATTCTACATATCCCTAGTTTCTTAATCACCTTTTACAACATATCTCTTTAAAAATCCTATACATTCACATTCCCTTTATCACTAATACGACAAAAGCAGAAGAAAGACATTTAGTTATTCCTCCATTTACATCCCAAATGGCAGGGCATACTCACAACCTCTTAAATTTAGCCATTGAATCTGCATCTGACATTCTCCGTTCGAGTATTCCGCAACGGACTGTCACTTGCATTGGGCGAAAGATTTATAGAAGATGCACTGCTATTAGATGCTTTATTGGATGTTATTATATTATTGTTATCTGCTTCGAATATTACATACATATACATTCACTATCTTCAATCCCTTTTGGGGTTGACAGAACCTTGGAGATATAATATCTCCTAGGTGACTTTTTACGATAAATATTGAGTTTTAGTTGTCATATGGTTACAGATTGCTAATCTATCGCCTAATAGATTCCGTTTGCTCCAAGTCCCTTAGTCGCCTCTTATGACTTGGTGGATTGAACGGCAGCTGGTTAGCATTCTTTTAACGTCCCAGACTAGCACGAGCCAAACATGAACATTTCATTTTATTTATTTTGACGACCTCCGATCAATCGGTTAATCACTTGAACGTTAATCGTTAGGTCTTCAGGGTTCGATTTTTGGTGGAAGCAGAGTTTAGACTTTTGTCTTCTGCCTCAAAGTATTAGAATTTAGTTTATGGTTTCATCCTTTATCTGTTTATATCTTACTCATTATTTAATGAACATTATTTCATAATTAGCTTTTTTATATTACTTATTTAAGTTCATACTCATAATTTTATATTTCATACGCTTTACTTCGTTCTATCTCAACAAAACGGCTCTTATACGTATATATTTCATTTTTCAATACGCTATCATCCATCCGCATAACATGTCCGAACCATCGAAGCGTCCCCATTTCAATTTTAGGCACTACATTCTCTTCCAGACCTCAAAATACTTTTTTTATTTCGATTCTATCGCTCAATGTCAGATGCATATGAATTCTCTCATAGCAAAAGAATTTTGACGTTTTCAATTGATTTCAACTATTCTATTTAAATCTGGGCAGAAGTAAATATTTTGAAGATTATATGTTTTATTGGTATAGAAAATAGCCAGTTATGGATCTCCAAACCACACGATGTGTACTGAAATATCTCGGGAAGATGGTTTAATGTAGCCATAAAACCAATTCGTTTTCGTATAGTTATCCAATGGTAGTCCGAGACGGAAAAAAAATGTTCACCAGCTGCCGTTCTTCACGGCACGTCGTAGGAGGCGGACTAAAGAACTAGGGATAAATGGAATCCATTCATCCATTTAAATGGAATAGCAACTTTTTACCAATTGCTCCACATTCTATTGGACGGTCTTTCAGATGAGATTACAACCCTAGTATGTTGACACAATTAATTAAAAGTATTACTACCGTACCGTACCGTACCGTAGTATTACCGTAGCTCCGAGATTTTGTCGACGTGTTTATGTAGTTCATAAATTACATACATACGCTTCACGACTTGTGTATACACACTCCATTTCTTATTGTGATGGGGTACTCAGGGGCTTGAGTCTTCATCTCCGAAATTTCACTAGATAGATAGTACCCCACGTGAAAGGTATTGAACCGTATTACCGTAGATAGGCACTGGCTATTTCCTACCCCGAGGGATAAGCAGGTTTCCTCACGATGTTTTTCCTCACCGTTAGCGACTGAAAATTAAGAACGTAGATGTAAAACACATATTAAAATTTCATTCATTGCTACATGCACAGTTTTGAACCTATGCCCTTTCAGAAGTCAGAGGTCTTACCCACTGGGCTACAGCTGCTGCCACTGGGCTACTGCAAATTATCGAGTACATTACTCAACACCACGTTCCTGGCAATTAGCCTATCCCTAAGAATAGGCTGTTTCCCGCATCGATGTATTAAATGTCAGTTGTCACAGTTTAATCTCTGGTCGATATCTTAAAGGTCCAAAGTTTGTTAGAAGGCAGAATAGTTAACGATTAATGGTGATCAAGCAAATTGCTATGATTTAAGCCATTCAGTCAGTCATTTGTCATGAATGAAAGGAGGGTATAAAGGAATTTATAGAGCCAAAGTAAAAGATAGAGATGGACGGGGTAGGTCGCGTAGAACTTATACGGATTACATTGGAGACATTCTTCTCAAGGCGGGTGTACGTAGTGTGAAGAACAGAAGAGCATGTATGAGAAGGTTAATAGGCATGAGTGAAGCGAGGGATATTATAAATATTTAGGTCATAGTTTTGTGTGTTGGTATTCTAGGATTAGGATATTGTTGCCAACTGGTTTTTAGGAATAAAACGAGTTGACTTCAGCATTGTATACGATATATTTATTTAAGCATGTTTGAATGTTGATCCTTTTGTTACATTTTATCAACTACTAGTGACCCGCTTCGGCTTCGCACGGGTATAAGATATATAGCCTACTCCACTATTTAATGGATGTTACTTATAAACCTTCCTCTTGAATCGCTATATCTATTAAAAAACCGCATCAAAATCCGTTGTGTAGTTTCAAAGATTTAAGCATACAAAGGGACATAGGGACAGAGAAAGCGACTTTGTTCTATACTATGTAGTGATATACGAATGAAATAATCAGTATCTCAAAATGGCGATAGGGTATAGCTACCCCTAGTCCCTTAGTGGTCTTTTACGACATGCAGAGAAGAAAGATAACTAGTTAGTAGTTTTTTCGTGTTTGCTAGTCACGTGACAATTTTCTTCTTTAGCCGAAAAGAGGTGACATCCAAATAGTATTTACCATATACCTTCACGCCCTTCGATGTCTTCTGTGGTGGACAGAACCTTAAAGATTTAGTATTTCCTAAATTGTCAAAGACTAGCACGAGACAGTATAATATTGTATGATTTAAAAGCTTAATAAATTTATTTTATCGCGTAAGTTTTTATGTAATAAAGTTACCTTTATTATTAACCCGACGTTTCGGCTACGTTGCAGCAGCCGTGGTCACGGGCAGACTCAATATTTTATTATATAAAAACTTACGCGATACGTCCCGTTAATTATTAAGCATGAGTATAAATCGCGGGCTTCGAATGACCCATACCTAACATGCCTTCGAAATTTCGGAGATGAGCATTCAAGGCTCTGACTACCCCGCCATAATAAAAAAGGGAGTGTGTATACACAAGTCGTGAAGCGTATGTATAAATCGCGAATCTCTTAAATCTGAATAAACTAAATAGTACTAAGAAAGAGTTTTGTTAATGACAGTATGTTTTTTATTATTTACAGGCGGGAGGGATAACCAAGATCGATCATGACTACGCTGGTTCCAAACGACTACAATGGAACTATCATTGGTAAGCTAATGACAAAAAGCCTTATTTTTAAAGCCTCATTTTTATTGTAAAAGCAAAATACATACATACACATTACGCCTGATTCCCTGTAGAGGTCTAAGATCACGGATTCATTTGTCCCAATCCTGATAAACCACCTTCGCTTTATTGTCACTCATACACGTCTTTATAAAACGAAAAAATGCTTTGTAACGTTTTGTTGTGAGGAATTAGGTAGGGCCTGTTTTAATTCATACAAAATATCAATCAGTTACTTTAACTGTATGTTGAATAAAAGGTTTAATATGACTAAGTATATATAGTACTAATTTCGCAATATTTAAATAAAATCGAGAACTTCTGACGTCATAACGCTTTTATATATAATTACCTTCTTAGTCTTATTATTGAGCCCTCCAAAGAGTTAATGAGTTAAGCAAACCTCCTTGGATAAGGCAGATTGACGACAAAGAGGTAGATTGGATTGGGAACTTTTTTCTGAATCTCGTTTTATTTTATGACCCGCTTCCAAAATAGATTGGAAAACGAAATTAAATGGAAAAGATAAGTCGTCTCCCTAGGCTTTTACCCCGAATATCCTTTTTAGGGAGATTGGATTTGGAATTTTAACTTGGCTAAGAAAACATATTTGTGACAACCTTTGCCAGACTTATTTAGATATTCTCTCGCGTAACTCAATTTTTTATTGCTGAACTGTTTCAACCTTTGCGTGGCATGAAAGGGCAATATTTAAAACAATGTTTTGAGCTTGACTAAAAAAATTAATACTTACATAAAGATTATCACCTTTTTTGGTACTTAACTAATAACTCCCTAATTTTTATATCTTTTTTAGTAAAAAGTTTACGTGTATAGTTCCGCAGTTACGAATCAATTCAATTAATCCGATATTAATAAACACCCGTCACAGGTGATACTCCGTGTCGATGTCTAAAGGCGCTGATTATTATGCCTATTATGATCCTTAAAATAATTGGGTAATCGGGATGAATAGAACCTCTGAGATATAATATCTTCTAAGTCATTTTTAGCATGACCATTGGGGTTGCGATGTCAGAAATCAGCCTTAAGTCTTTTCAGCATGAATAGTTGTGATGTCATATGGAACATCGGTGACAAGTTTCTAGTCCATCGCTCAATAGATTCTATTAACCCCTAGTCCCTTAGTCGCCTACCACGACATGCCCTAAAAAACGGCAGCTAGTTAGATTTTTACTAGGTTTTTTAAATCCCCGAGGTTATTATTTATACCAAAAAAAATAATCAATGCATTCAGAAATTTATGTATCAAAAGTTGATAAATCTCTTTTATAATACAAGTGATGATAATCGTTTATAAACCGTATTATATGTTGACTATAAAAAATCGTGTACGTTCAAAAGGTAAACATCATATTTTCCTAGTTTTTCCATCAAAAGAGGCCGATTTTTCCTTGAAAACACGATCCTTTCAATAGATAGTCAAGTAAAAAATACTGGCAGATAAAACGTCTGAAAATAATGTTTATAAATTGCATAATTCCGGATGGAGCGAACGACTTGGCCCATTTTCCTTAAGTGGGCCTGCACAGTACCGACAATCGGTGCCTCATATATTCCGTGCCGATTTTTCTACTAATTATTAATTTATTTATGATACGGAGCTTGTATGTTCATAGGTCTTTATGTCAATTAATAAAATATATACGTAGAGATTTAGATGGAATACATACACATCACGTCTGTTTACCCTGTAGAAGGGTAAGCAGAAATCACGGATCCCCATCTGTCCCGATCCTGATACACCACTTTCGCTTCATGTATCTTCATCATACTCACACGGCGGTTATAGGTTCTTCTGACGTCACAATTTGTCACTTTACACTTTAATCGAGTTCACAAGATCCTCAATTTACGATTCCCGGGACTTCGTGTTCTTATTTTTATGTAGAAAGTCGGTCGACTTTTCGTAAAAAGTATATTTTTATGAAAGAAAATATATATATATATATCGGTCGCCGATTATCGGTAGTAGGCAGGCACTTTAAGGAACAAAGGGGGGTCGTACCGTTTCCCCGTAGGGAATTATCCTTAGTTTACGACTTTACATCTATACCAGTCCGTTTTAACTCGGAAGAGAGAGTGTTATAAGGGAAACAGGATTTGTGTTTGTTTATGGTGTCGGCATATTTTTCTAAGGCACTGACTGATTATAGTACTAATTGTTCATCATGATTTACAAGAGGTTCTTAAATGGTAGATGTATTGGTCTGTAATATAGGCTAGAATTAGGTTTGCAATAGAATACCTACACAAAAATACTTAGAAGCGGTTGTAGCTCAGTAGGTAAGACCTCTGACTTATAAGAAAGGTCTTAGGTTCGGATCCCGGTTCTCGCATGTAACAATGAATGAAATTTAAAGATGATTTTTTCATTTACGTAATAAATTTGCAGTCGCTAACAATGAGGGAAAACATCGTGAGAAAACATGCCTATCCCTAGGGTTGGGTAATAGCCAGTGCCTATATACGGCGATACGGTTTACTACCTATTACGTTGAGTGCTGTATATCTAGTGAACATATCTAACATGCCTTCGAAATTTCGGAGTTAGTTAAAAAGGGGGTGTGTATGCTAGTCAAGAAGCGTATGTAGTTTTTTTTACTGACGGTCTTTTAATACCTACTTAAGCCTACCGAACCTCAAAACCTCCTGTCTAAGGATAGATTTAGATTACAAATTATTAGGTTTTGGTACCATTAACATACCATATTAAACATTCACATCCTTCAATCCCATTTGGGGTCGACTTTTGACCATCTTGGATACATGAAACAATCCTTAGTCATATTCCATGACTATCAGTTTTGTAATTTGTTGTAGAACTATGGTAAGAGGATGCTAGCCCATTGTCTAATAGATTTCTTTTACCCTTCGACCCTCTGCTGCCTCCTACGACAATCCGGAAAGATTGGTAGCTAGTTAGCATTATTTTACGTCAGACTCAGACTAGCACTATGTATGTTATGTATATGTTATGATATTATTAGTTGGTTCCTACGACATGCCAGCATGCTATTTACATTCCGGAATAGCAGGCAAAACGTTTAGGAAAATTGGCTGTGCTTAGCTGAATACCAAAGAAAACCACTTGTGCTTTATTCTACACTATACAGAATTTATTTATTTTTTGAAGATTAGACGCGCTCACGACCATTAACACTTGCGGGATAGTCAGAGGTTCGGGTGTCCATCTCCGCAATTGCGAAGGTAATAATTCTATGGCCACCTCGAACCCACGTGTTAACCAGATAGTCAGTAAGTACTCAATGTGAGAGGTGGTCGGCCATGTCACCATTTACAAGTACTAACTAGTACCTGTTTTCCCTAACCTCTGCATTCGACGCATTTCGTAAATGTATTTTTATTACGAATATGTACATAGAAATTCATTAAACTTCATTTTCATTGGTTCATGCTCAAGTGGGATTTGAACCCTGTACCCTCGATACAGAGTCAAACCCCAAACAACTGAGCTACGTCGAATACAGAAATGTATGCTTATTATACATTGATAAATGCAGACATAGTATAATTATACAATCAACTACCAGACTGGAAAACATACGAAAAGCGTAGTTCTTAACTCTGTCTCCCCCGGATATCGAACCCTCGAACTTCACGATTTGCGTTCAAGAGGTTAACCAATCGCGCCACAGAGGTCATCTTGTAAAAAAATAAGTGCTATAAGTAATCCTTTTATCAATCTTCTATTATTCATCCGTATAACATGTCCAAACTATTGAAGCATGCCCTTTTCAATCTTAGTCACTACATCTTCTTTTAAACCACAACCTTCCCTTATCACACTATTTTTAATTCTATCATTCAATGTCACTCCTAACATGCTTCTCAATGACCGCATTTCGACGGCATTGATGCTAATTTCATGCTTCTTTTGCCATACCCAACTTTCACTACCATAAGTCAATGTTGGAACCAGCACAGCTCTATGAATAGCCAAACGTGCCAATTGAGAAACCAACTGGCTACCCATAACACTATACATGGCCCCATCAATCTTGTTACCTGCACACACTCTATGTTTAATATCTCCTTCATTAATATTATTTGGACTTTCGCACAATTCTCTGATACATACATACATATATAGACAATATAATAATAATTGGACATCATTACACCAATTGAACTAGCCCCTTGGTAAGTACATTTAAGACTTGTGTTAAGGGTACTAGTCAACGTATATTTAAGAAATGTATACATATTATATATAGATAAATACATATATAGCATATATAATCAACGACCAGACTGGAAAGCAGAAGAAAAGCATAGTTCTTAACTTTGTCTCCACCGGGAATCGAACCCGGGACCTCACGATAAGCGTTCAGGCGTCTAACCGATCGCGCCACGGAGGTCGTCATCGTCAATAGTCATGAAATGTGTGTATGTATACGTGAACGTGAAGTTTAATTTTAATCAAATCCAAAAGCCTATAAGAGACAATTTATTCCCAAACGTACATGCTAATAATAGCCTCAAATAAAAGCCTTATAAAATGGGTAATAAATTCCTGGAATGCGAACAAGCCTTGCGCCATGGCAGAGGAAATCCCATGAGCGCTTTTTATGGAGTGTAATGCATATCTGATGTAACTCAATTTTATCTTTATGTAAAACTGTACTCTTAATAAATCAATGATAACACGAAATTCACGTTCTATTCCCTTGTTGATTTATGTCGTACTTTTCCTCGTTTTTATCAATTTATGTTCTTTTATACTGTCGCGTTATGATTATTCATTTGCTTGCGTATCTAAGGGAAAATATATTGTTGTATTTTAGATGCTCTAAACATACATAAGTACATATATGTATACTCGTAAACTAGTTTAACTGAAAATTAAACCAAATAACTGGTAATGTATCCCATGCTAGCTGGGATGTTAAAATAATGCTAACTAGCTGCCGTTCTTCCCGGCATATAATAGGGCAAAGGGACTTTGGTTCAATGGAATCTACTAGGCAATGGACTAGCAACCTGCCTCCAATGTTCTACTATGACATCGCAACCTCAATATTCATGCTAGAAAGTGACCTAGGAGATATTACATCTCCGAGGTTCTGTTAACACAATTAACTCAATTTTATATGTATTTATGCATATGTCTAGGAATATGTCTACCTGGGCCAAGTATTGCAGTTGGGTAGAGACAGTTTCGAGCGGGAGATTTCCAGAAGAGTGCTGCTGGGCTGGGCAGCATTTGGGAAGTTGCGTCACATCTTCTCGTCGCCATTACCGCAGTGCCTGAAAACCAGGGTTTATAACCAGTGTGTCTTACCCGTAATGACATACGGATCCGAGACGTGGAACATGACAGTCGGGCTAGCCCACCGACTACATGTCGCTCAGCGAGCAATGGAGCGTTCAATGCTGGGTATCTCGTTAAGGGACAGAGTCCGGAACGAGATTATCCGGCAAAGAACCAAGGTGATAGACATAGTCTATCGCTGTTGTAAGCTGAAGTGGCAGTGGGCAGGCCACGTCTGTCGTAGAGCTGACGACCGCTGGAGTGGGGCGGTTCTTGAGTGGAGGCCACGTCTCGGCAAACGTAGTGTAGGACGCCCCCCTGCCAGGTGGACCGATGACCTCAAGAAGGTTGCTGGTAGTGGCTGGATGAGGGCCACGAAAGATCGTCTTTTGTGGCGTACCCTTGGGGAGGCCTACGTCCAGCAGTGGACTAATACAGGCTGATTGATTGATTATGCATATGTATGTATTTATATTTCTCTTTTGCTGTGGACAGAACCGAAGCCACTTTTCAGTATGAATCATCATTCATTGATTGGGTTGCTAGTTAATCACCGTATATATTTAATTTACTCCTAGTCCCTTAGTCACTGCTTAGTCTGTAACATGCTTAAAAGAACGGAAGCTATTTAGCACTACATTACCTCTCTTGTTCAGAACAGAACAGCTCATAAAAAACATATTTTACAAAAAGCAGCCAACACGTACATATATTCAAGTCTACAAGACTTATCTCCATAGGTTTAAATATAGCGTATTGCTGACAAATCCACAGTATCATAAATACCTGCGTGTAAAAAATATACCATATCTATTACCCCAATTTAGTGTGAGAAGCATTTTCCTTTGAAGTGAATGAAACGCGTCAATGCTGCTAGATTGAAAAGGGGTGGAGTAATTGAAAATATTGTGGTGCGTGCTCCGACTGAGTTTTATGAAAACTTTCTGCCCTGACGTATGAGGTGACATGAGGGAGTGTCATGTGTGAGTAGGCTGTATCACTATATAGTATAAAACAAAGTCGCTTTCTCTGTCCCTATGTCCCTTTGTATGCTTAAATCTTTGAAACTACGCAACGGATTTTGATGCGGTTTTTTTTAATAGGTAGCGTGATTCAAGAGGAAGGTTTATATGTATTATAACATCCATTAAATAGTGGAGTAGGCTATATATTTTATACCTGTTCGAAGCCGGAGCGGGTCGCTAGTCTTTTTTATAAAACATACATACACGTCACGTGGAAATATCCAGGTCACTTTACAGCATGAATTTTAGGCTTTTTTACATGGAACTTTCGTGACAGGTTGCTAGGCTATCACTTAATAGATTACATATACCTTTAGTCCCTTAGTTGCCTCCTACAACATGTAAGAAGAACGACCTTATGTAGCATTATACCCAGTAACCAATGTGACAGATGGAAAGCCCATTCACACATACTATTTGTATGTGTATAGATTACAACTTTTCCCTATGACTATTTACGACATTGAATGTTCATTCGTTCAATATTTTAACATAATTATTTCATTCATTCTATCATTCAAAATCATGTTTCTTACAGGATATTTTCTCGATTGTATTACTTTAAAAATATTCTAAGGACCTATTTACTCGTCCAAATACACACACAACCACAATTTAATTTAGATAAAAGAAAAGTGAAATTTGGTCATGCAGCACAAGACTACAGTTTCTGACTACTCCAAAAGGTATAAACGTCGCAGTGTTTTGGTAATTCATATAACAGCAACGTAGCTGCAATGTTTAATATTTTCCTTTGAGGCGAAAAGGCATTTTCACCTTAAGGAAAATTGCGAAGATAATTTCAGTATATTTTTTCAAGGCAACGTGTGCGATTTTTTCTTAGGGAAAATAATGAAAAAGTGTACAACATTTTGGAACCACTTTGTAAGTTTCAGGCTTTCTTCTTACACACATCCTGTGCGAAGTTTAATTGTGTTACAACGTCCATATATATAAATATATATTTAATTATTGAAGAAAAATACATCCTTGAAACACATGTATGTTAATCAATACTTTAACTAAATTTATATTTACATATATATACAGTATTCTGTCGATGTGTGTTATGAGATTGAATCAAAAATAATGTGATTCGTGAACGTTGTAGTATGAGAAAAGATGTAGTAACGATATTTTGGACACATGGGCGGACGGACGAATGGTGGGTTACGAAAGGAATTTATAAAGACAAAGTGGAAGTAAAATAAGACGGGGTAGGCCGCGTATTTATACAGATCAAATTAGAAACATTCTTCTCAAGGCGGATGTAAGTAGCATGAAAAACCTAAGAGCATGAATGAGACAGTTATTGTATGGAATGATGCAAGGTAGATTTTTAATTATCGTTTCAGGTGGCAACTGATAGTGTCTAACAATCACCTTAGGAGGTAGTGGTGTGAATATATATGTATATATTTAGATATAGAGTTATGTCGATATGTGATTGTATAAATAGGTTATATACTCAATTCGACTCGATTCGAATTCGACGTAGCTCAATTGTTTGGGGCTTGGCTCTGTATCAGTGGGTACAGGGTTCAAATCCCACTTGAGCATGTACCAATGGAAATAAAATTTAATGAATTTCTATGTACATTTTCGTAATAAAAACACATTTACGAAATGCATCGAATTATACGGTGAGGGAAAACATCGTGAGGAAACCTACCTGTTCGTCGAACAGGTGTTAGTGCTTGTAAATGGTGACATGGCTGACTACCTGTCACATTGAGTACTGTCTATCTGGTCAACACGTGGGTCGAGGTGTCCATAAAATTACTACCTTCGCAATTGCGGAAATGAAAACCTGTACCTCTGACTACCCCGTAAGGGTTAATGGTCGTGAATGCGTGCGTGCGTAATAGTGCTAAGTACTGAGCTAGATAACATATATATTTCTTTCAACCAAATAATCAACACCTGTGTTCTATATCATCATGTAATGAGACCGACAATATACTTAAAAATATACACGGTACTCATAGTAAAGATATGTACGAGTATATTATTTACCCCATTTACAATGTATGAATGAAACTTATGGTTTGGACATGTTATGCGGATGAATGATAGCAGATTTACAAAAGGAATATATATGAGTAAAGTGGAAGGGCGGTCAGATAGACGCTACATTGAAAAAAGGTGACGTCAGGTGTACCTATAACCGTCGAGAGTGTATGAGAAGATGTATGAATGTCAATGAAGCGAAAGTGGCCTGTCAGGATCGGGACAAATGGGGATCCGTGATCTCTGCTTACCCCTCTACAGGGAACCAGGCGTGATATGTATGTATGTATGAAACCTGACATTTGTAAATAAGATTCCTTTACAAACATCCCTTTAGTGAAGGTTTTAAGCTAATTATAATAACCTGAATTTTTGCTCTGTTACTGGGCTAGGTAAAGATTAAATTCTATTTAAATTCCGAACAGAATGGGAAGCTCGGATTGTAATTGCATACATTTCATTCGTTTAACGTTCAACTCTAAACTAAACATGTTATGTACAGTCGGGTTCAAAACGATGTTTCTGTTAAAGAATACTACATTTTCATCTTCTTGTATACCTTTGGAAAAGGAAGCATTTAAGATATAGCCTCGGTTATCTTTTATAACATTTGTGCATAATGTGATGGTATTAATGTACTTTGTTTAGTACATCACTCTCGACAATAAGTCCTGTGCTAGTCTGGGCGTTAAAAGAATGCTAACTAGCTGCCGTTATTTCTGACATATCTAACGGGGGGTGAATAGAATGTATTGGGCGATAGGCTAGCAACATGTCACCATTGTTGCGTTATAACATCGCAACCCCTATATTCATGCTAAACGATAACGAGGACAAGGAGATATTATATCTTCGAGGTTCTGTCCACCCCGAAAGGGAATAAAGGGCGTGAATATATACTCTCGAGAAAAAGGGTAATAAGCCTAAATCAATGCAAAACTGAGTCTTGTTTTGCGACCAAATTTATGAGAGGTAGGTTTGGTCTTATGAATTTCAATGTTCTAAACATCTCATAAAAAGTAGAGTGGCAAGTAAGGTCTAGTAGAGATAAGTATAGTAGTAAGTAGTAAAGGCCTATGCCTTTAGATAGGCAATCAGGATCGATAAATGGTGATGCCAATAAGATCTTTCATTCAGGAAGTGATTATTTAAACGTTTTCCCAAGAACCCATACTTCTTTATTATTATATAATTAATTGCAACTCGATTACCTATTGAGTCACTAAAGACCACGACAGTGACTACGACAGCAACTCAAACCCCTGCCTACACCAAAAGTCTATCCATATCTTTCAAACAATTACCATGCTGACTGTAGTTCGTCTGCAGATGACGTCACATTTCAGTGCTTTTAAAGAAGCGCTCTCTCATTATGTCTGTACATGGAATAGGACAAAACGCGTTTGTGGGGCAAATAGTAATCTATCACTATAGTGTAAGAAATACATATACATTCTAGTTCAACTAAAGACATACATGTACATTCACGCCCTTTAATCCCTTTCGGGTGGACAGAACCTTGGAAATATAACGTGCTAGGTCAATTTTAGCATAAATTTTGGGGTTGAGATCTTATATATGGAACGGTTATAGCCCAGTGGGTAAGACTCCTGACTTCTTATGAGAAATGTCCTAGGTTCGAATCTCTGGCATGTACAAATAAATGATATTTAAATATGAGTTTTTTATTTACGAATATAATTTACAGTCGCTAATGATAAGAGAAAACATCGTGAGGAAACGTGCCTATCCCGAGAGATAAGTAATAGCCAGTGCCTATATACGGCGATACAGTTCACTACCTATCACGTTTGGTGCTTTCTATCTAGTGAAACGCGGGCTTTGAGTAGCTTATACGTAATATTCCTTCGAAATCTCGGAGATGGGCATTCAAGTCTCTGTCTACAGACTAGAGTAAAAAAGGGAGTGTGCATACACAAGTCGTGAAGCGTATGTTTATTTGTTTGTTTTGTTGATAAAGACGACATAAAATAGACAGCAATTATTATGATAAATTTCACCAGATAGCTGCATCGCAACCGTGAACCGCATCGCCGTAAGCACTGCCTATTACCGTGTACCCATTTCGAAGGATAGGCAGATTTCCTCCTTACCGTTAGAAAGAAAGAAAATACTTTATTCACTGCACAACTTACATTAAACACACTAACAAATATACATCAAGAATGAAAACCATTCATGCAGTGAAAAGGTGCTGCCTCAGTAATCGATGCAGCTATGCTACATCACTGGTCCTCCGGCAGCACCCGTTATGTACATAAGTGTATATCGTACACTAGATTTTCATTACTTTAATATTATTAAAAATCAGAACAAAATTTGCCCATATTATTTTTCATCACAAAATCCGATATTAGTTCCGTCATAAGGCCTAAGAAACCCACTGATCCGTAAACAGGGTCGATAGAGGTCCAAACCCTTGTTCGTTTGACACATATGTCTGCCTACCCCTTTGGGAATGTTTTATTCAAGTCCACATTACCTATTCATGGATCCCTACTCAGCTTTTTTGTGATAACATGCTTGTTTGGGAGCTTATTTGACGACCTCCGTGGCGCTATCGGTTAGACACCTGAACGCTACTGGAGGTCCCGGGTTCGATTCCCGGTGGAGGCAGAGTTGAGAACTACGCTTTTCTACTGCTTTCCAGTCTGGTAGTTGATTATATATGATATATATGTATTTATCAATATATAATATTTATACATTTCTTAAAAATACGTTGACTAGTACCCTTAACACAAGTCTTAAATGTACTTACCAAGGGGCTAGTTCAATTTTTGTAATTATGTCCAAATATTATTATTATATATGTTACTATGTGTCTATCGTTTCGGCAGCTTTTAAGAGCTAGTCTAAGACGTTAAGAAATGCTAAATAGTTGCCGTTAGACAAATTCGACGTAGCTCAGTTGTTTGGGGCTTGACTATGTATCAGTGGGTCAGGGTTCAAATCTAGCTTGAGCATGTACCAATGGAAAAGAAGTTTAATGAATTTCTGTGTACATTTTCGTTCTAAAAATACATTTACAAAATGCGTCGAATACTACGGTCGGTAGAAAAGTGACCTCTATTATTGAGAAGATGCACGATTTATGCACGATTTCATGCATTCGATGTCACGCCATCTGTTTTTCCAATTTCGCTTCAAAAATAAGCGGAGTAAAATAAGAAGTTAGCACTTACCAAAAAATTTGTATGGGATGGGGTATCTGTACTGTATAGTATTATATTATCTGTGCTACGGTGAGGGAAAACATCGTGAGCAAACCTACCTGTTCGTCGAACAGGTAATAGTTAGTGCTTGTAAATGGCGACATGGCTGACCGCCTGTCACATTGAGTACTGACTATCTGGTTAACACGTGGGTTCGAAGTGTCCATAGAATTACTACCTTCGCAATTGCGGAAATTGACACCTGAACCTCTGACTACCCCGCAAGGGTTAATGGTCGTGAATGCGTTTGTTTTTTTTTTTGTTTTTTGGGTGTGAGTGAAACAACGTTGATTGGTCTGAATCGTTCCAAATGGCGATCGATAGTATCTGCTAACCCCTTAAGGACTTAGAGACGTGAACATGTGTATGTAAATATGAACTCCTGCTGTTATCTATCATACGATGCACTAGTAACCCGTCACCATGCGGTTGTTTTAATTAAAACTCAAGTCTGAGTCCGCAGTCATTTCTCACGAGCTCATTGCGTTAAAAGGAAGCTCCCATCCATTACTCTAAGGAGGCTTTTTAATAAAAGGTTTCTATCCCACCCCAGCACATAATTTCGGGTGCAGATTAGGCTGTTTTCCTTCTAGAGATATCTTATATATAAATATACTGTAGCGGCTGTAGCCCAGTGGGTACCGCTTCTTATGAGAAAGGTCCTCGGTTCGAATCCACGCTATCGATGGACTAATACCTATCCCGAGTGATAGGCAGCTTTCCTCATTATGCTTTTCCTCACTGTTGCGACTGTGAATTACGTATGTCAAAAACATTTAAATTTCATTCATTCTTCATGCCAGAGCCGGGTTTCGAACCTAGGATCTCTAATTAGAAATCGGAGGCTATCTCATTTGGCTATAGTCTCTCCTTACCTTATTTTCTAGTATCAACATAAATATTGCAAATTTTTACCTCGCTAGAATGTTATTATTCGTATATTCTTTATTTCTTTC
This sequence comes from Leucoptera coffeella, assembly GCA_030578115.1. Lineage (NCBI taxonomy): Eukaryota > Metazoa > Arthropoda > Insecta > Lepidoptera > Lyonetiidae > Leucoptera > Leucoptera coffeella. The sequence continues at coordinate 221,082 of JAMBLF010000240.1, forward strand.
CTCAATAAAAATATGGGTAGGATATCCGTAATGAAAATTACCTATGCTTGGTTTGTTTTCGCTGATCTAAAGAGAAAAAGGGCGAAGTTTCCTCATAATATTAAGGGTTGAGAGGTATTTTATGCAGATATTATAATGTCCCCTTTATAGAGTGAAGATAATATATTTATCGTCTCAAATACGAAAATAGAGAACATAATTACACTAACAATGTCTTACAATATACCTAATACGCTATCAACACAAATGTTATCATATTTTTTATGTATGTATGTATGTGTATATATTTATTTTGATTATTTCCGTAGCACGCTTTTTAACTATTTTCTTTAAAATATAAATATTGCTCTTCAGTGGTCCTAACATAAGACCAGCGTTGAGTTTGCCACCAAACGATATTGATACTGAATGTAGTTATTGTATATATATATTATTGTATATTTTTATATATTTATTGCATCGAAAGTGGTCTGTCAGGATCGGGACAAATGAGGATCCGTGATCTCTGCCTACCCCTCTACAGAGAATCAGGCGTGATGTGTATGTATGTATGATATTGTGCAAAAAGCATTACTGTATTTGGGCCCCAGTAAGTAATAACTGAGATCTATTTTTGGGTTTCGTTTTGGCCTATCTTACTTCACTGTATTGAACTACAGTACTTTTCGTCTTTCAATACATAGAATACATATTGAAAATCTTCACTATTTTCACCAAAACAATGAATAATATATGAATAACACAATGGCAATGATTTATAAACGAATACCGCTTTCTGTAAAGATAAAATCGAGTTACATCAGATATGCATTACACTCCATAAAAAGCGCTCATGGGATTTCCTCTGCCATGGCGCAAGGCTCGTTCGCATTCCAGGAATTTATAACCCATTTTATAAGGCTTTTATTTGCGGGAAGTTAAACCGTCATCATAACAAGACATAAGACGTTGAATCCCACCGGAGCATGTATCGATGGAAAGAAGATTTCTATTTATATACCTGAGTATTTGTTGTTTTATCGAGAGAAGCAATTTTAGGTGTATGGAGACTGTAAGATGATGGTTACCAACTAAACACGAATATTATATAAAAAATCTTTCACAAAACGATAGTTAGTCATAACCGAAGAGATTTAGTGCCCTGTAAAATAAAGTCAACTCCAATAGGGATTAAGGGATTTATGTGTTTAAATGATTTAGATTTATTTATTACACTGTAACAATGTCCACATAAAAACAAAATACAATTAATAGATGTCCGAAGATTACAGTGATCGTCATCGGAATGAATCACAAATTCCGATAGGTCAACTCTTTCAACATGCACAATATCTGCAAAGATAGGATATTCGTACTTAGTGTAACAGTCTATAAGAAAAGTATCACGTTTATAATACAAGCAGTGTGATAATATTCTAAAACCTTAAAATCTGCGCCATCTTGTCTGTTGATCGGTAACCATGACAACGCGCCGAACCAAAATGGCCGATAAGATTAAAACTACGAGGCAAAGGTACAATTAGAGGGCTTTAATGTCATAATATACTTTAATCCCTCCCGATACACGGGCCGATAGACTAATAAGTTTAATTGTGCTTGAAACCTCTTCGCCGAAATTTATAGGCGTCCATTAATCTAATTGTATTTCGGGAGATCCTCTCGGCAAACGACGCTGAAACTTTTACATAATTTACTGGCAGATTCGCTTCGGCGTTGGGCCGTTTTTCTTCGAATCCACGTGTGAGCAATTTGCACATAAAAGGCAACACGTTTGTTATTGGGTGGGATGGATAGAATCTTGGTACATAAAAGGTTATAATTTTTATTATTACACGATTGTGACCTACTACTAGACTAGTACTAAAATTACATAATATCCCTTATCCGTGTAATACATATCACTGAATAAGGTAGCAGTTACATACTTACGAATCCCTAGATTGCCTAGAATAAAGTTGACATTACCAAAATAAATCACTGGAACTCAAAAATCAGTCACTCATTTTTATAACCACTAACTCCAATCGATTCTCATATTAACTACAAACGTACGTAATATACATATGTATATGACGCTTCTTTTTACTACTACTCATACCTATATTTATCCTAAAATTGCAATAGACTAACCAATTCTTTATACAGACCTTTCTCCGCTCTTCCAAACACTTTTAACCTACATAACTTGTCCATTTACTAAACACATTAACAAGCCCATCTTTCACGTACATTTCGTTGCAGACAACACAACCGACTGGCTGCTGAACAACTGTACCTTGGACAGCGTCCGCATCAGCTGCAATGAAAGCCTCAACTACACCTTCGGGAACGGCACCGACCCTGACGAGAAGAACGTCATCATCATGGCTGTCACCTCTGTTGTGCTGGCCATCATTATTCTGGCTACTATTATTGGTGAGTGTCTGTGTATACTATAGTCGAATAAAAATGCACACACACACGTACACATCACGCCTGATTCTCTGTAAAGGGGTAGGCAGAGATCACGGATCCCCATTTGTCCCGATTCCTTCGACATTCATACATCTTCTCATACACTCTAGGCGGTTATAGGTACACATAACGTCACCTTTTTTCAATATAGCGTCTATCTGACTGTTATATGTCCTATGAGGGCGGCCCCTTATTAGGCCTTATTAAGTAAGGAATACCATTACCAAAACAGCGATACAGCACCCTTAATCAAACTTGCTTCCAAAGGACTGCGTCCATTTACTTATTTGCCAACCCTTGGGAGAACTGCTGTAAACAGCTCGAATTACACTTAAACCTCGTCATTACGTATCCGTCACACCCTGTTTACACTACTCTCGTTCTGCATTTGGACGCTAATAGGGTAGGAAAGGCTTATATTTCATCCCTGCTAATATGTCCTACTGCATCCTTGGGTTTCTGAGAATTAGAACAATGTGTGTTGTGTTCTACGGATATGTAATAGGTATGAGTTACAGAATTTTCTCCTATATAAATAATCAAAGTAATTTTCCTCTTAAAGTGTGATATTTAGAGGCATGTAAATATTGCATGGATTTAGTAAAAAATTAGTAAAATTAGTCATCCTTATGTACGCTAGTGTAGATGGCTTAGTTTAGTCAATATCGCCGAAAGTGTAGGGCTCTCAGTACGTCAGATGAAAATTCAAATTTCATTTTCTCTTAAACTATTCGCTTTTGTATCGTTTTTTCTTCATTACTAATTCATTGAGCCATTGAGCTTCAAGATAATATAAGTTACATTAGTCTTTTTGTATAGAAATGTTCATTTTTTGATGATTCCAAAAGTCAGAGAGCTCTGAAATGAGGGCCATAGCAAAATCGCCCTAAACCTATATTTAACGCATTTTTGAGATTTTCTTAATTTATTTAAGAAATTCTTTACTAAATCCTCGAATAAACAGCATTATCCCAGGATTCGTTCGTTGAAAAATGGGCAATCAATCCACATGCACACATATTAACGCCTTTACGTCCCCGACGGGATAGACAAAGACTATTGAACGATCCTGACAAATCTCTCTTGCTTCACTCACACCCGTTAACCATCTCATACATAAAACCAATACAATCTTTAACTACATAAAAATATTTTGTATAATAATCCAAGAGATAAAAAGAAAAGAAAAAAATATATATAAACGATCTTCAACAACATACCATCACAGCAGCTGGTTACATTGACGACCTCCGTGGCGCGATTGGTTAACCACCTGAACGCTAATCGTGAGGACCCAGATTCGATTCCCGGTGGAGGCAGAGTTAAGTACTACGTTTTATTCTGCTTTCCAATCTGGTCGTTAATTATATATGCTATATACGTATCTATCTATGCAAAAAAAGTATATATTTCTTACATATACGTTGCCTAGTACCCTTAACACTTCCTAAGTCTTACCAAGGGGCTAGTTCAATTGGTGTAATAGCGTTCTAAATATTATTAATTCGACGTAGCTCAGTTGTTTGGGGCTTGGCTCTGTATCAGTGGGTACAGGGTTCAAATCCCGCTTGAGCATGTACCAATGGAAATGAATTGCTATGTACATTTTCGTAATTTAAACACATTTATGAAACGCATCGAATTATACGGTGAGGGAAAACATCGTGAGGAAACGTACCTGTTCGTCGAACAGTTAATAGTTAGTGCATGTAAATGGCGACATGGCTGATCACCTGTCACATTGAGTACTGATCTGGTTAACACATGGGTTCGAGGTGTCCATAGAATTACTACCTTCGCAATTGCGGAGATGGACACTTGAACCTCTGACTACACCGCAAGGGTTAATGGTCGTGAATGCGTTTGTTTTTGTTTTCTTTGTTTTTGTAATTCTAAGTCCCTTACACACGAAGGCTCGCTTATTAGTAAGCCAGTCCCGTCCGACTGTTACTAGTTAATTAAAAGCCATTTCTTCCGCTCAATTGATCGAGTTAAAAAGCAAAGCTCTGTTCCCTGAGATTTATTCTAGACGGTTCGCTCCTAATGAAAAAGCTAGGGCGTAGTTTGTACTAGACTGCAGAATGTATGCTGGGGTTTAAAAGAATGTAAAGTTCTTAGTTCCGTATATTTATATGTTAAAAAGGTTTTAAGTAGTAAATTATAACATTGTAAGACACTATTACACCAATTGAATTAGGCCCTTGGTAAGTAGATTTAAGGCTTGTGTTAAGGATACTAGTCAACGTATATTTAAGAAATATGTATTTATTATATGTATATAGATTAATACAAATTTAGCATACGATATAAAATAATCAACGACCAGACTGTAAAGCAAAAGAAAAGCGTAGTTCTTAACTCTATCTCAAATAACCTATAATAACCTCACAATTACCGTTCAGGTGGTAAGCCGATCGCGCCACGGAGATCGACAAAATAATGTGTCATAAAAATAAGTTAAAATATCTATAATAATTACCCGTGATAGCTGTGATGTATAAAAAATACTAACTAGCTGCTGTTCTTCCCGGTATATCGTAGGAGGTGACTAAGAGACGAGGGGTATATCGAATCAATTGAGCCATAAGCTAGCAACCTGTCATCAATTTTCCATATTCATGCTAACAACCAAGGAGATCTTTTCATATATCCAAGGTTCTGTCCACAACGAACGGAATTAATGGACGTGAACGTATAATTCTTAATTGTTGTGTTGTCTTCTTAAATTAATAAAGCAAACAACAGCAAAAAGTCCGCACATAATCCTAAAAGCCGTCTTACACCTCCAACTAGGAAGCAGCTTATGCAAAACTTAAGCGGGCTGGGACGTGAGAGAGCGACTTTACAGCCAGAATTCTTAAGTTCGTTATACATTTAAGAAGTGGATTTGTGTTTAGAGTACCCGCCACATACGGTGGCAGTTGGAGGCGTCGCCACAGTCGCGTAATCCAGTGTTGCCAGTAAACACGCCAAAACTAGCACTCACTGTGCCATACGGCTCGATACATTATATTGAGGTTTCATTTGTAACGATCTTTGGTTGCAGAGCTATAAACTCAAATAAAACAAATTAATATATCTAAGTCAAAATATGTTTATTTAAAATAGGCCCTATCACAAGCTCTCTTTGGCTAAGAAGCAAAAATCTTTATTTTGAGGATAGCTGGACAAAGCCACTTTTTACCGTTTACCACGTTAGGCGATAGGGATCATAATTATTGTTAAGGAAAAACTGGCACACTGCTCACTTTCTTTGTAATCTTTATGTTTGTTAATTATAAAAATAATAATCTTTATTGTTGTTATAATTAGATCATAAGATAACATTCAAAGAGAGCTTGTGATAGGGCCTATTTTAAATAAACATATTTTGACTTAGATATATTAATTTGTTTTATTTGAGTTTATAGCTCTGCAACCAAAGACCGTTACAAATGAAACCTATAATGTATCGAGCCGTATGGCACAGTGATTGCTAGTTTTGGCGTGTTTACTGGCAACAGTGAATTATGCAACTGCGGCGACGCCTTCATCTGCCATAATATATTCAAAATTATAAATATCACAAGCTCTCTTTGAAAGTTATCTTATGATCTAAGTATAAATTAAAAAAACTATTTCAAACATGGCACTGAGCATTGTCTTTACATATTTTTTACCGAGGTTAGATTAGCGGAGACCCTAGCTTGGAGAAGAACTAACAAGAAACTCCGGAAATCAATTTATTATAATCACCCTTAACAAACATAAAAATTACAAAGAGTGGGCAAAAAACACAACGCTGGTAATACTAAATTTACCTTTCATACAAAATAACACGCAATTGCGGAAACGTCAAATTTAGTTCCAAGTTTGGCTACTGCCACCGTATGTGGCGGGTACTCTACTTGAACGTGTTGTCAAGTCCCTCTAGTCTATGGCTTGAGTGTTGCCAGCTTTAATTTTAAAAACAAAAAACAAAAGAAACGCATTCACGACCCTTGCGAGGTAGTCAGAGGTTCAGGTGTCTATCTCCGCAATTGCGAAGGTTGCAATTCTATGGACACCTCGAACCGACCGAACGACAGGTGGTCAGCCATGTCGCCATTTACAAGCACTAACTATTACCTGTTCGTCGAACCGAACTATATCTTTTTAATTTAAAATGATTAATTGAGGCATGTCCCGCAAGGTATTATGTTCCGTACTAGTCTGGGATGTAAAAAGAATGCTAACTAGCTGCCGTTCTTCCCGGCATGTCTTAGGAGGCGACTAAGGGAATTGGGGTAAATGGAATCTATTGGGCGATGGACTAGCACTCTTTCAACAAAGTTCCGCTATGACATTGTAACCCTAAAGTAATAATGACAGCAAAACTGACAAACTTAGCTTTAAATATAGCGAAATTTATCAGTTTTACTATTCGACTACCAACTTCATACCAGCTGCAACCGAAGAAAAACGAAATTGAAGTAATCTTCATGGCGAATACGCTGTTCACTAAAGCCTCTGACTACCCCAGTAGTACAATCGCTTGTATAATAACTTGCAAGGCTCCAAATGACCCACTACGTATAAACGCTACGAATGAGAGTTTCATTTCACCCGCTCACAGATGGCGGGATAGGCAAGGTTCAACTAGGATCTGTTTTTCCTTAAATTTAGGATTTCACACCCTTTGTCATAAATATCTTTTAATATTGTATAAACTTCCCTTAAAGTAAAGTATTATTTTTGGTATAATACAATCATCACTGATTGTATGTACTTAATACAGATGTACTAATCTGTATAAGATTACAAGTTAATTATATTAAATCTATTACTAATAATATTTTTTGTAGTTCCAATACTAGTCCAATAAATAATGCAATATTATTTCTAGTTAGTAATACTTTCTTGATATTAAAATGATACTGATACCTCAGTCAAAAACCTTCAGTATAAGAGAAAACCGTATTTAATTAAATTTCTTTAATATAATTTTATATTTTGATAAATAAGTGTACTCTATTATTTATTACCATTATATCAATTATGTGAGACGAATTAACAAAAATTGTGAGGGTAGACAGACATTTGCTGAGACTAAAGCTAGTCTTCCCGCGACCACGGCCTATGCAACTGGGTCGAAACGTCGGGCAAAATAAAGGTAATCACATATCTTTATAAATTTATCGTGATTTGACCCGGTCTCACATAATTAATAAAATGAGTATAAATCTCGAGTGTTTAAAAATAACCATTATATCAATGATAAGATAGAGAAAAAAAACATCCGTGATAAGTTCTATTACAAACACAGTATTCAACTCTGCGACGATAGATGGAGCAATTAGTAAATTTAAACATTGTGTAGGAAATAAATCGTATCATTATTTTTTTGTTTAAGGTATAACGTTATTTTATAATTAAGTTCGATTATTAAATTTTTAAACAATCTCATTTTTAGAAGATTGCAGCTATACTAATTTAGTATTATTTCTTCTAAGTATCTATTTTTAATTGTGCAAGGACTTACAATCTTATAAAAAGATCGTATCTAAAAACTAACTTGCAATAATTAAAAATTAATTAATTGCGTTACTTTTCGATAACGAAACCCATCTCAATGTTTAACATGAATCAATAACCCAGTTTTGAATAGACGCTAGCGATATCTGTTTTCCGTTTCTAGGAAACTAATGAAAGAGATTGAATGTGAATTTCTATTTTCGTACACTGCATACGTGGGTTTGACAAAAGTATGTAGAGAGAGGATTAAACAAAATGTATGTAGGAATATCAGTTTAACATAGTCTGTGATATTATCACTACATAGTATAAAACAAAGTCGCTTTCTCTGTCCCTATGTCCCTTTGTATGCTTAAATCTTTGAAACTACGCAACGGATTTTGATGCGGTTTTTTAATAGATAGAGTGATTCAAGAGGAAGGTTTATATGTATAATAACATCCAGTAAATAGTGGAGTAGGCTATATATTTTATACCCGTGCGAAGCCGGAGCGGGTAGCTAGTTGAACAATATTTCAATATCACAGCCAAGCTATTCTTTCCTATAACATAAAAGGCGACTGCATTAATAAGATAAAGTACTTGTAAGAATTCTTAAAGTTCTTTGAAGATATTATTTGAAAGAATATAAAATTTTGTATGATGTCAACTCTACTTTAACATATAGTAAATAAAATATAAAAATTATATATATATATATATATATATATATATATATATATATATATATGTGTGTGTGTGTATACATTCAAGTCCTTTATTTCTGGGGGGAGTGAATACCATTAATTTATATTAATATCTCCTAAAATTTAACACTCAAATAATGCTAAACTTAACTTACGCTCTAGCTAATATTGAATAGAGATTTTATATATTCTATAGTATGTTTTTATTATAAATATAGTCGCATTGTGCAAAAATTTTACGATACTAAATAACACTTGTATTTTTATCCCGTGCGTGTCTGAAAGATAAGGAGAATGCTAACTAGCTGCCGTTCTTCCCAGCATGTCATTTAGGTTTAGATTTACTCTTAAAGGTATTAAAGAACTTAATTTTATACATAATCCTTTTCATGGTAAACAGAAACTTGATTCCAAACAAGTCCCAATGAAAATAATAAAATTATTGTTAATCTATATACAAAAAGACAAACGCGTTCACGACCATTAACCCTTGCGGGGTAGTCAGAGGTTCAGGTATCCATCTCCGCAATTGCGAAGGTAGTATTTCTATGGACACCTCGAACCCACGTGTTGGCCAGATAGTCAGTACTCAATGTGTCATGTGGTCAGCCATGTCGCCATTAACAAGCACTAACTATTACTTGTTCGGGGATCAGGTAGGTTGTTAATATGTATATTTTTATTTAATATTTTATTTATTTGTCCCCAGGCAACGTGTTCGTGATAGCTGCCATCATAATTGAGAGGAACCTTCAGAATGTGGCCAACTATCTGGTAGCCTCCCTCGCAGTTGCCGACCTGATGGTGGCTTGCCTCGTCATGCCGCTTGGAGCTGTGTATGAGGTTGGTTGCCTTAGTCACCTCTTTTAATGTAGCCGGGAGACTTAGAATATTTATACGCTAAACATACGGCTCTACTGCTCTATCAGAATAGGCAGAGAATAGATATCGCCACCTGGAACGATCATTACAAATCTCTTGCTTCACTCACACCCAGTAACCTTCTCATACATGCCCTTCTGTTGGTTAACGTTATATACACGCACAGAACAAAGTCTCCTACTTTGGACTAACTTAAGAATGAAAATGGTAAGAATTTTGAATTACATATCATAAACCAACGCTGTAAACGCAGTAGATATTTTATAATTCGCAAAACGCGTCACTGCTACAGTAAAAGAGTGAAATTTATAGTTAAAGCACAGATAATATAATACTATGTAAGAGTTTATACACTATAGTTCAGTTAGTTGACACTTATATTCAAAGATTTATGAGACAAACGAATAATATACACATTATATGAAACTCAGTATTTAAGAATAAAATTTAGAGTGTGCATTTGGATTAAGGGCCCAAGTTTTTTGACAATAACTGTTTTGTTTCAAGTTTAAGAAATTTGAGAATAAATGCTATAGATTTTACTAATCCTTTGCTAAATGCGCTGTGAGTTTCATTTCGATTGTCCAATATTTGAAAAATTGGGCCTTCAATCCAGATGCACACAAATTTTGAATAGTATTTAATATAATATTAGAATATAATAAAACTTATATAAAACTAATATGAAAATAACTTCTAATATCTCCTCGATTCAATGCACAAATAGAATTACATTCATACATGTCACGGCCGTTTCCCTAAATGGCAATATGAGACATAATGTGCTCATAAATCACACTTACTACGATTGCCGAGATGCACTCACGAACCTATGACATAGGGGAAAAATGTCGTGATGTGTATATACATATACTCTAAATATAATTGAAGTTTTGTGGTCTCCATTGTTTCTAAGTTGTATTTTTAAATTGAGTTCACGAAAGAGCTCTGTGACCCGACATACTGGTTCTACCTGACTATTATACTACTACTACTACAAAAACTAAACTAGCATATATAATCAACAACTAGACTGGAAAGCAGAAGAAAAGCGTATAAAATGTATTAATTTATAGTATTAACCATCTAGTCAGGGGCTCAAATATCGATCTGTAAAACTGCGGAATAAGTCATTCTGTGGGCATCTTGAACCCACATTATAACCAGATAGTCAGTACTCGATGTGACAGGTGGTAAACCCTGTCTCTATTTATAAGGATTGACTTGTCCTGAGAATAACTAGGTTACTACAGTATTTTTTTTTTGTTTCTTTAATAAATCATTCACCACTAATGTTATGTCGGTTATTCAGTCGCCATGGTTACACCAACGGCGCCAGCCGCTACAACCGAAAAAAACGAAATTGAAGCTCCAACTCTTCTCTTCCTTGTTCTTCGGTTCGTTCCAGTTGAGGATCCAAATCTTATCCCAAAGCGAACATATTTAGCCAGTTTGGCATCACAATTGACTAAATATTCAGCCGAAAATAATTATTTGTATTTTAAACTTTCACTGAGCTGCTGACTTTGTTGACGCACCATAGATGACTGTACAGTAATATTAGTATATGCATATGTTATAAGTATGTATTGTAAAATGGTATTGGCTGTATTTTTTATTCAATGCCAAGCAGAGGCATCGCATTTTTCTATTGTGCCAATTGAGAAAGCACGCCGAGCAAATGAAATTAGCATAACACGAGATTCAATAAATTGGTTTTTTAATTGAATTGGTTGTGACGAATTTTCTAAATCTCTGAGTTTTTAATTTAACACCCTACTCTCTGAGACAAGGATAATGCCTTTTAATCCCGTGACATTGATTTAGCGTAATACATAACTTCACTTTGAATGAATTAACAGTAGATTCGCAGTGGTAGTACTAAAGTTAACATTTTCTAATCTCTGGTTTTTGTATAAAGTTTTATCATATTTTTAAATACATAAACATACGCTTCACGTCTTGTGTACAAACACTTTTTTAATGTGACGGACTAGTCAGAATAGGTAAGTGAACCGTATCGCCGTATATAGGCACTGGCTAACCCATCCCGAGGGATAGGCAGGTATCCTCACGATGTTTTTCCGCACCGTTAGCGACTGTAAAGTATGTACGTAAATGCAGAACACATTTAAATTTCATTCCTTGGTACATGCCAGTACCGGGATTTGAACCTAGGACCTTTTTCTTAAGAAGACAGAGGTCTTACCCACTAGGCCAATCTTTTTAATAATAAACATTGCAGGCAGGTTGTTAACTCACCACCCAATATATACTATTCTAAATTACATCCTTCTACCTTAGTCAGTATAAACACTAACATGAATGTAAATCTCTTCCAGATTAGTCAGGGTTGGATCCTGGGACCTGAGCTTTGTGACATGTGGACATCGAGCGACGTTCTATGCAGCTCAGCCTCTATACTACACCTTGTGGCTATAGCTACTGACAGGTAATAACCTTTGTTACTTCTTACGTGTATGATTAATAACTTACGGGACTTATCGCGTAAGTTTTTATATAATAAAGTTGACTTGACGACCTCCGAGGCGCGATCGGTTAGACGCCTGAACGCTAATCGTGAGGTCCCGGGTTCGATTCCCAGTGGATGCAGAGTTAAGAACTACGCTTTTCTTCTGCTTTCCAGTCTGGTCGTTGATTATATATGCTATGTATGTATTTATCTATATTTATAATATGTTTATATTTCTTAAATATACGTTGACTAGTACTCTTAACACAAGTCTTAAATGAACTTACCAAGGGGCTAGTTCAATTGGTGTAATAACGTCCTACAATATTATTATTATAAAGTTACCTTTATTAAATCGACGTTTCGGCTACGTTGCAGCAGCCATGGTCACGGGCAGTCTGCGCGATAAGTTCCGTTAGTTATTAATCATGAGTATAAATCGCGAATCTCTTAAAACTATAATTTTACGTGTATGTGCAGTCCCAGTGACTTTTTATAAGGTTTGAGTTTATAAGATCAAAAGGCAATATTTTACATTTTAAAACTGGCGCCACTATGTATTGTCATGGCCACTATACGTTCGCGTGCTTCGAAATGAACAATATTGTCTTTTGTTCTTATAAACGTTAACCTTATAAAAACTTACTGAGACTGCACTTTTAGCGTCGACTGTACATATCATATTTTAAGCACGTACTTACTGACTTGTATAGTATGTTAATTATGATAACTTATTTATTGCACTTTTTTTTCTTTCTTTTATGTAGGAACAAACAATTCTTCTCCTCTTCTTCTCATTGTACAATTACTAGTATAGCAGTTGTTTATACTCGTAATAATTAAAAAAAGTTAAAGTTATTTCTTCTACATTCAGCCAACTAAACTTAAATTTCAATCATAACATTATTGTTTATTCATACAAACATTCTCACGACCACCATTAATAATATGCACTTTTTACACTTTTGACTTTCAATAACCGATTTTATAATCCTCATGTTGAATAAAAAGCATTTCATTTCATTTCAATATAGACTAATAAAACATTAAAAATTCTAATCGATACATAAATATTATGTTCGAGCCATAAGAAAACAAGCTTACTACTAGTTAGTACCTTAATAACCTCTCAAGACATGTCACAAACGCATCTTACAAACCCTACGAATCCCTCATCTTAAATGTTTAATAAAACAATCAATATTAGACGCTATTATTAGCACAATGAATACACATGACGCCTAAGCTCTCACTTCTCGGCCCATGAATACATAATGATGAATCAGCCAACCCTAATCTAAGGGTCTTATTCGTCAACCCTCCTCCACATATACATACGCTGCTTGTGAAGACGTTGGAGGTGATTTATGAGGTGACGTGACGGAGTTTTTGAATACCTCAAAAGGGGTGTAAGACGCAATGCAAAATAATAAACAAAATTACTAAATAGCGTAATAAAAACACATTTACGAAATAGGGAAAACATCGTCAGGAAACCTACCTGCTCGCCGAACAGGTAATAGTTAGTGCTTGTAAATGGCGACATGGCTTACCACTTGTTACATTGAGTACTGACTATCTGGTACACACGTGGGTTCGAGGTCCATAAAATTACTAACTTAGCAATTGCGGAGATGGACATCTGCACTTCTGACTACCCCGCAAGGGTTAATGAATGAACACATAATCGTTAACGCGTTTGTCTTTTACAAAATGTCACATTCTAGATTGGAACGTAAATCTTTTTTTCCTTAGCATATCGAAGAAAGCAATTAAGGGACTAATATTGAACTAATTTTATTTTGGACATGTTGTGCGGATTAATATATTAGTATAGCAAATAGACAAAAGGAATATATGTGAGTGGGAATATATATATATCAAATAAAATACATACATATATACACATCACGCCTGAATCCCTGTAGAGGCGTAGGCAGTGATCACGGATCCCCATTTGTCCCGATCCTGACCGACCACTTTCGCTTCATTGTCACTCCTATGAGATGATTCTTCTCATACACTCTCGGCGGTTATAGATACTCCTAATATAGATATATAGGTTATGTAAGTACGAATACACGTATACCCCGGAACGCACAATAAACTAATTCCCAACACTTCAGAGTTAATATTACCTCGCCATACCACAGTTTCCGAATTCATCTCAAGTTTCGCGCAATACAGCGAATGCACTTTGTCCGTGGAATAGCTATTTCATCGTCTATGCTAATAAATGCTCCGCTTTTCCATACACTGCCTGTTTACACTATAAATTCGAGCTGACTGAAACTGCTGACTGTGCACTTAATTATTGGATAACGCCACCCACGTAACTGTACGAGAGAAAGGCACATCTATTTTGGTCAGACTGAGATAATTGGGATTAAAGTTTTTACCATATTCTGGTTTTTAGTCCGGAAACCCTTTGTATGCCTATGGTATCTCCGAATTCCTTGAGATTAAATTCTACAAAAAATTGAGCAGATGTACCTTTTTTCTGATTCTAAATATGTATATAAAACAATAAAAAAAAGAAGTTAGTTGTGCCTTTTTTGTACGACGGTCGTATAGCATTGGTGGTTGTAATTAGGGGTGATGTTTACATTCTTCCACATTTTAGACTTAATATATTCTTGGTCACATTCGAAGTTGTATTGTATATTATAATTTCGAATATTATACCCACTGAGGTTGTCATATTCGAAAGTATAACTCTCATTTGTTGTCCTTAAATGGTTGGTCTTAATAAAGACGTTATATAGGCGAAGAAACTTTTGCAACAATTGGTCTATAATTGAGGACCAAGATTATGGATATCGGGATATTAGTGAATGTGGTATACCTAACGCCCAACAATTCATAAAATGATTTATAAAATGGCTGCCAATTATATTCTTAATCACTAAACCAGCATTGAATAATCAAACATCACAAAAAAGAATTGCTTATTTGAAGTTCAATTTGTTTAACATCATCTTCCTTCACCAGATACTGGGCGGTGACCAACGTGGACTACATCCATATCAGAAACGAGAGGCGGATCTTCGCCATGATCTTCCTCGTCTGGGGAGCTGCGCTGGTGGTCTCCCTGGCCCCTCAACTGGGTTGGAAAGACCCCGACTACCTCGCCAGGATAACGCAGCAGCAAAAGTGTCTCGTCAGCCAAGACTTGGCGTACCAAATATTCGCCACCTGCTCAACATTCTACGTTCCTCTCGCTGTTATCCTCATCCTGTACTGGAAGATCTTCCAAACTGCCAGGAGACGGATTCGCAGAAGACGGGAACCACCCCCTCCTAGACCTACGTCAGCTGACGGAGCCACCCCGTCAGGAAGACAAGTCCAGTCGGCAAGAGACAGAAGGTTTGTGAAGAAAAGGTTCCTCAACTTGAAGAAGTGTAACCAGAGAACTAGGAAGGAGACTCTCGCGGCCTCTCTCCTCCTCACAGAAGGTCAGAGCACTTCGACCGTAGACACGCTGGACGAGGAACCTAGAACCACAGCGTTCACCATCAACGAGAAAATTCCAATGCCCATGCCATCAGTGTCTCCGGAAAAGTCGTCTTCAACTGCCACCAACGGCTCCAAAAATGAGAAGCCAATCCTACCAGTGCAGACCTACAAGGAGAAGAAAGAGTCCCTCGAAGCGAAGAGGGAGAGGAAGGCAGCGAAGACCCTGGCCATCATCACGGGAGCCTTCGTCTTCTGCTGGCTGCCCTTCTTCATCATGGCGCTGGTGATGCCCATGTGCCAATCCTGTGTGATAAGTGACTACCTCGCTAGCTTCTTCCTGTGGCTAGGCTACTTCAACTCCACCCTCAACCCCGTGATCTACACCATATTCAGCCCTGATTTCCGCCAGGCGTTCGCCAGGATCCTGTTCGGGGCCCACAGGCGCGGCAGGAACAAAAAGTTCTAACGAAAGTGCCCATATTACGTGTATAACTAGTGCACTGTGGACTTTGTAAATGCCCTCTTGTATAGAGTCATGTTTAGTAGTTGTTTGTATCCCAAGCTGAGGCTTGTGAGTGAATTGCTAATATTATGAAGTAAAGTTAACTTAAATTCTATTGAAATAATATATCAACTGTTAAACGCTAATGTACATAATGTAATGAACAGCAATATAATTGTAAATATGTAATCGATATTTTATCCACTAGATTTTAACGTTGAAATTGTTTTTTATTTATATAAAGTATATACACATTATGTAGGTAAGTGAATAACTTTATGATAAACTAGTCGTAATGCGAAAGTTGAGTGTTCACTGATTTTGAGTCCAATTCAGTGAAAATTTAGCTTTAAAGGTAAATTGTTCAAAGTGACTTTACGAACTAAATTATATTGAAAGTAACTATAACAAGCCTTTCATTATTTATGATCCTACATATACACGTATCAAGCAATTATTGGCGTCATATTGAAGGGTGATGTAAGAACCGCGTAGTATGTGTGGATGAATGTAGATATCATACATACATACACATCACGCCTCATTCCCTGTAGAGGTGTCGGCAGAGACCACGGATCCTCATTTGTCCCGATCCTGACAGACCACTTTCGCTTCATTGACACTCATACATCTTCTCATACACACGGTTATAGGTACACCTAACGTCACCTTTTTCTTTTTTTTAAATATTAATCATACTAAAACAGATATAAGAAGGTGTATGAGTGTCAATGAAGCGAAAGTGGTTTATTATACATACAAACACGCCATTCTTATTGTTTTATAGAAGAATCAAATATTATGGTATCCGACTTTATTCGATTTTGGTAAACTACTTTTGTTTGATTACATGCATACGTACACATTACGTCTGATTCCCTGTAGGCAGAGATCACGAATCCATCCCTATACTAACTCTCGCTTCAGTGGCACTCAGCCTTACAATATACATAAGTAAAATACCTACACTAGTGGACAGAAGCGAAGGTCTCAAGAGAAATCCGGAACAATAATGGCGTGATTGGATCCCAACCCAATAGGAACTTAATCAAAGCGAAAATATACGAAATACGTACATAAATTGGTATACTGAGACGTATAAATAATGCTAACTAGCTGTCGTTCTTTCTCACATGGTGTAGGAGACGACTAAGGGACTAGGGGTAAATGGAGTCCGTTGAGCGATAAGCTAGCAACCTGTTAGCCCCAATATTAATACTAAAAGTGGCATAAGGGAAATTATTCGAAATACGTAAATACATTGGTAAACTGGGCCTTAATAAGAATGCTACCTAGCTGCCGTTCATCCCGGTAAGGTGTAGGAGGCGACTAAGGGACTAGGGTAAATAGGGACAAAGAGAATAGAAATACATTGGGCGATGGGCTATCAACCGTTCGCCAATGGACCATATAGCAATACATTCCTAATATTAATACTAAAAGTATAGTATTATATTATCTGTGCTAAAAGTATACTTATATATGTGCTAAAAGTTACCAAGAATCGAAAATATACGAAATACATACATACATTGGTATTCTGGGACGTAAAAAGAATGGTAACTAACTGCCGTTCTTAGTATGGCGTAGAAGGCGACTAAGGGACTAGGGGTAAATGGAGTCCGTTGAGCGATAAGCTAGCAACCTGTTAGCCCCAATATCAATAATAAAAGTGATCAAGAAGCGAAATTATTCGAAATAATACTAGGGGTGAATAGGGACAAAGAAAATAGAAATACATTGTGCGATGGGCTACCAACCGTTCGCCAATGTACCATATAGCAATACATCCCTAATATTAATAATGAAAGTATTTTTCTATATGTGCTAAAAGTTACCAAAAATCGAAAATATACGAAGTACTGCTATTCTGGGACGTAAAAAGAATACTAACTAGCTGCCGTTCTTCCCGGCATGTCGTAGGAGGCGACTAAGGGACTAGGGTTAAATGGAATCTAGCAACCTGGTACCAATGTTCCGTTTAACATCATTCATTCAATATTAATGCTAGATGATGATATTTGTGACATAGGAGATAATGTCTCCAAGGTTCTGTCCACCCCGAAAGGGAATAATCGACGTGAATTTATATGTATGTTTCGAACACCGTTGAGTACAATTTCCATTCAAAATCGAGAACAGTTTAGCATCCAAGATTATGCAGTCAGTCATCATTTGCAACAAGTCTCGTTTCTATTAGAATGATACCCGACGTTCAACTGTCTGGTGTAATACCTTCTTACATTACTAAGAAGAGAGAAATATAACAAAAGACAAACGCACTAACTAATATACTATTGAAGTAAACAACTACGTATGTCTATGGACAACAATTACTATCTGCATTAATTATACATAAGCACATCAAACACAAGATAAACCTTATTAATGAGTAAGAAGGTTAATTATCCCTTGTAATAATTAATCATAAATGTTCTTCTATATTAATGAAGTATTATAGCTTTAAGATACTTACATGTATGCCTTAGGGAGTATAGAGATAATACTCCATACTTCCACGACTATTAGCCCTTGAGGGGTAGTCACAGGTTCAGGTGTCCATCTCCGCAATTGCGAAAGTAGTAATTTTATGGCGATCTCGAACTCACGTGTTGACCAGATAGTCAGTACTGAATGTGACTGGTGGTAAGCCATGTCGCCATTTACAAGCACTGACTCTTACCTGTTCGGGGAACAAGTAGGTTTCCTCACGATGTTTTCCCTCACCGAATAAATCTCTAATATATAAAGAGAGAGAAATATAAAAGGTATAGTAACTCTTTTAGGGTAGACATAGTTTGAGTAAGGACTGTAGATACTAAAAATAATTGATCGAAACTCACGTTTAACAAAACATTAAATACAAAAAGGTGATAGCATCACCTTTTACAGATGATATTATCCAAAAGTTAAAATGATAGGTAGGCAACATATATAATAGAGGAAATACTGAAAATGAGGGATTGAATAAGAATTTATAACCGCCGCGTGTGTTCGAGGAGGCCTCCCCTCTATAAGGAAATAGGCAGTATGTAGGTATAGATGCTATCATTTACATAGGAGAATTCCACATGTTTCGCTGACCACTAAGACCTCGAATTTATGCTATATCAGACGACCTCCCTTGGCGCGATCGGTTAGACACCTGAACGCTAATCGTGGCGTCCCGGGTTCGATTCCCGGTGGAGGCAGAATTAAGAACTACGCTTTTCTTTAGCTTTCCAGGCTGGTCGTTACTTATATCTGCTATATGTATTTATCTATATATAATATGTATAACTTAAATATACGTCGACTAGTACCCTTAACACAAGTCTTAAATGAACTTACCAAGGAGGTAGTTCAATTGGTGTAATAATGTCCAAATATTATTATTATAGTATCCAATCTATTCTTTAAACACAGGTGCTCTACCTGTCATATATGTATGAACGGTTGTCATTCCACCGTTTAGCCAGGTGTAGCGTGTCTCCAGACATATCCCACGTAACCTAATCTAGCGTGAAGGGATGAAAATATGTCGATGATGACTCAGGGATCTGTGGAGCACGCACCCGCAAAGGTTTAAGGTTAGGCTGCGGGTAGTGAAAAGGCGGAGAGGGTAGCGGAGCGGGTTATGGGTGAATTTTGGAGATAGACCAAAAAAAAATAAAAACAATTTTTATCAAAACTAAATCTGATAATAAATTAAATTTGATTGATAAAACTATTGAAAAATAATAGAATGCTCAATTGTCTAATAAAATGTCTGAAGAAAAATCTTACAACCTGTCATGAGTACTCCAATCTGGTTAGTTATGCTTAACGTGACCAGGATATAATGTTTAAGAGGAAATAGATATATGAAGTCATGTCATGTTGTCATACATAATAAAATATTATCAAATAAAAGGCACATTCTTCACAAAGACACAATACCAACAACGACACAAATAAAAACAACAATTTGATGGAGAAAAAGGGTGTAGCGCCGTGTGCCGATAGCATAAAATATAAGTAAGTAAAGATATGTATGAATTTAATTTATTTTTAGCGCTCTATAAGTCATATTCTTCTGAATCAAGTTTACTTATGGGCCGGCCCAATAAGACAAATGACAGTCAGATAGACGCTATATTTCAATATTTATTTTATTTTATATATTTATTTTTCATAAGGGTGACGTTAGAAGTAACCTATAACTACCGAGTGTGTATCAGGACCTGCATGAGTGTCAATGAAACGAAAGTGTTTTGTCAGGATCGAGACAAATGGGGATCCATGATCTCTGCCTACCCCTCTACAGGGAATCAGGCATTATATGTATGTATGTATTAGTTTACTTGTTACGCCCCTTAATTTCCGCTCATCCCTCCGCTACCGCTCGCACTATGTCCTCCCCGCCCTCAACCCCCGCGGCGTCTCTCTGATCGCGATAATCTTGTCACTCAAACCCTGCGATAAGATCTAAGCACCAACCGCTCACTAATGGGAGCGTATCACTAAACAGTATTCTGTATGGAATATGTACATATATATATATTCACGCCTCTACGTCCCCAACGGGATAGGCAGACTAACGATCGTCATCTGGAACGATCCAAACAAATCTCTCTTGCTTCACTCACACCCATACCTTCTCATACATGCTCTTCTGTTTTTCATATTACGTATACCCACCTTGAGAAGAATGTCTCCAATTTGTTCTGTATAAGTTCTACGCGGCCTACCCCGTCTAATTCTACCTTCCACTTTGGATTCTGGATTCTTTTGGATTCTGGTATTCCTTTTGAAACCCTCCTTTCATCCATCCGCTCCATGTGCCCAAACCACCTTAATGTACCTTTTTCTATTTTCGTCATCAATATACTGATTAAGTATGTATGTAAGTGTTCGGGAAAAAACATTCAAATGCATTCACCCTACAACCCTTTTGAAGTAGCCATACCAGACATTTGTATACCATTTACAGCTCATTGTGGTATACTTTAGCCTCTCGAAACACACTTTCTACATGCTATATTATGCTATATACTAACATGCTACAGTCGCTAAGTCGGTGAGGGAAAACATCGTGAGACAACCCGCCTATCCCTCGGGATATATAGCGATACGATTTACTATCTACCACGGTGGGTGCTGACTATCAAGAGAAACGCGGGGTTTGAATGGTCCATACCTAACATTCCTTAAAAAATTTTGGAGATGGCTACAAAAGCCTCCGACTACCCCGCCACACTAAAAAAGGAGTGTGTATACACAAGTCGTGAAGCATATGTCATGTATGTCTACTGATACTAATTCCTACCAAACTAATCCGAAACTTTAATATCACATTAAGCTCTTTAGTACCATGTTTTCTAGTCCAATTAAACGAGCTCTTAACGAGAACAATCTAGAATGACGCTATCACTACAAACGGGTACAGTGGCTACTAATTAGGCTAAATTAGTCGTTAAGCAGCTGAGCACACGAGCGTAAATTGCGTGGACACTGACCGCCGAAATTCGCGACAAGTGTTGCTTAACTAGGAATGATAAATCGAATGGATGTGGTGTATTGTTAATATCTATAAAATTAAAGAATAGACCAACGCGTTCGTAGTCAGAGGTTTAGGTTTCCGTCTGTCCATTCGCGGAAGTAGTAATAGTTAGTACTCAATGTGACGGATGGTAAGCCTCGTCGCCATTGTAAATGACGCACTAATTATGACCTGTTAGGGGAACATGTAAAAAAAATGTAATCGAAAATGTACATAGAAAATTATGAAGCTTTATTTTCATTGGTACATGGTCAAGTAGGATTTAAACCCTGTACCCACTGATACAGAGTCAAGTATCAAAGGACTAAGCTACGTTGAATTAGCTTTCTCATACATGCTTTTCTGTTATCCACACTTCGTACACCCGCATTGAGAAAAATGTCTCCAATTTGATCTGTATAACTTCTCCTTGGTAACTGATATTACACTTTAATACCATAACAAAACAATTATAAACGCTATACGTTATAGATAAAATATTAAATAAGGGAATAAAACGAAATATAAAAGCATTTTTAAAACACTAATTATTACCTATATACCACAACTTTACCAAATAAACAACAAAAACAACATACGTTTTCCGACTTATGTATTTACACTCCTTTTTATTGTGGCGGGGTAGTCAAAGGCTTGAGTGCCCATCTTCAAAATTTCGAAAGCATGTACGGTATAGGTCACTTGAAAGCCGTTTAACCAAACAACCACATCCAAACCATTCCCGACTCCTTGAAAATGTGCTCAGCCATATAACAAAGTTGGTCACATCAGCGATATTCGCCATGCAACATTTCAGTGCTAATGCAAACTGGGCCGCCATATTTATACCCGCTTTAGAATCGTTTAGGCAACGCCTCAAACGCTGAGCAAGCGAATATAGAGGACGCTTCGATGCTGGTTTATTACCTACATATTTAAAGATGTATTTACGAGCTTTAAAGGCTTTTGAGGTGGATAGTACCTTGGACATACATGCTTACACATGACGTCTGTTTTCCTGAAGTAAGCAGAGATCACTGATCTGTTCTGATCCTGACAAAACTCTTTTGCTTCACACTTACATACCTCCTCGTACTTTCGGCGGTTATAGGTACTAAAGACGACGTTTTCAAAATGGCTTGTATAATGAATTCTTGAACATACGAGTATGTTATATATAAACATATGTCTTATAGTATGGTCACTTTTAGGATTCATATTAAGCTTGTGATGACTTTTACAGAAAATAGATTCTATTAACCCCTTATCCCTTAGTCGCCTCCTAGATGCCGGGACGAACGGCAGCTAGTTAACATTCTATTCAAGTTACGGCTAAATATAAGGTCTCATTTTAACTTTAGTGGAGCAGGATAAAGTTAAGTTGGTTTAGTTTCTTCTAACTTTACCCGGTTCTAAGTTAAGTTTACATTGACACCTATATTTACTTTAGCTGGTTTAAGACATAGAAATAATTTAATGTGATGATTAACTAGAGATGTATGGACATTACCAATTGAACTAGCCCCTTGGTAAGTACATTTATGACTTGTGTTAAAGGTACTAGTCAACGTAAATTTAAGAAATATATACTTATTATATATAGATAAATACATATTATCAACAACCAGACTGGAAAGCAGAAGAAAAGCGTAGTTCTTAACTCTGCCTCTACCGGGAATCGAACCCGGGACTCAACCAACCGCGCCACGGAGGTCGTCAAAGTATGTATGTATAAATGTATATAATATGTATAAGTAGGTATGTATAAACCACATAATATAGCATATATGTATAACGCTTGTGACTTCTAACTCTATCGAAGTATACGACCCTTATAATGCAGTCAGAGGTTCGCGTTTCCATCTGTTTTAGAAAGCGATGACATTTTTCTGTTAGACAAAAGACAAACGTGTTTCCGACCATAAACCCTTTCGCGGTAGTCAGAGGTTCAGGTGTCCATCTCCGCAATTGCGTAAATAGTAATTCTATGGCCACCTCGAACCCACGTGTTGACCAGATAGTCAGTGAAATGTGAATGTGATAGGTGGTAAGCCATGTCACTATTTACAAGCACTAACGATTACCTCTTCTTGTGTATTGTATGTAGTATTAGACTAACTGACATTTCATTACATTTGACTTATCGTTTGGCCACTTTACGGTTTTTGCCGCCACCGTAATATTTTAATGTCATCACTACATAGTATAAAACAAAATCACTTTCTCTGTCCTTATGTCCCTTTTGTATGCTTAAATCTTTGAAACTACGCAACGGATTTTGATGCGGTTTCTTTTAAAAGATAGAATGATTCAAGAGGAAGGTTTAACGTATAATAACATCAATTTAATAGCCAGAAGTGCGAAGCCGGAGCGGGTCGCTAGTTTAGTATATAAATAAGCTTGCATGAGTATTCCTCTGCAATATTATCACCGAAATTACCTTCCATCTCTCTTCATAAGTGAATACGTTTAATACACTGATTTTACGTCTAATTAACTTGTAGCTACTCGCTACCACTGCCCATTATGAAAATGACGATAGTGGAGACTTAATGAAGCAACGTGCAACCTAATTGCACTCTAATTGCAAAGGCATAGAGGTGAATTTCGTGTGCTAGCGGGTTTTGGGACGAAATATTCAGTGGACAAGTGGGAAATATGGATGGATGTATTTAGTTGTTCTTAGATAGGAAGGCTTGTTGGGTACTGGTGAAAATATGTACCTACGTGATTATGTAGGTAATAAATATAAAGTTGATAGTAGACACTTCATGTCTGACTACCACAGGTGGAACGGTCGTAAATCATGTGTATGTCAGTACTAAGCGTAGAGTAAATTATTAGTTAAAAATAGTGTAATAAACCTAGCCTTTCTCCAACAGCGAGGAGCTAAAGGAGATATTTTTCCTTTAAAGTTTTTTTTGTTTCAAAATAAAAATAGTTAATAAGCAAAGCTTTAAAATATTATGTACATATATAAATAAATAAATCTTTTTATACCTTTTAGGTGTACTGAACTCAATAAAGCCAATTGGAAATGTGTTTTTCATTTACGTACATAATTTACAGTCGCTAACGGTGAAAATAAACATCGTGAGGAAACCTGCCTAATCCTTCAGGGTAGGTAATAGTCAGTGCCTATATACGGCGATACGGTTCACTACCTATCACGTTGGGTGCTGTCTATCTAGTGATACGCGGGCTTTGAATAACCCATACCTAACAAGCCTTCGAAATTTCGGAGTTGGGCATTCAAGCCTCTGACCACCCCGCCATAATAAAAAAGGGTGTGTGTATACACAAGTCGTGAAGCGTATGTTTATGTATGTTTTATGCCAATAGGAAATTACACTACCTATATATTCGATCCATGTAAACCTAGACCCTTAGTTACCTCCATGGAGTAATTAATAAGAGTGGGGCTTACGCAATTTTTGTATGGAAACTAGCGTAGCAATACGCGGGGTGAAACGAGGTCCGCGGGATGAAGGGGAGATATTACAACCAATCAAAACACGACATCGCCCAATCAAATTAGGTATCTTCTTTCAACTACACATTTTTAGACTCCGCATCAATTAAAACACGGCATTTGGACTCCACACCGCATAACGGGGACCGCTTCTTACGCCGGGTCCTCTTTATATTTGGTTCGTGGTTACCTCTTACGACATGCCAGACACAACAGTTTAATGACATTCTATTTACATTCCAGTCTAGTACGAAAAAGGCATAAAATCTCAAATGACATGGCTGGAGAATATCAAAATTGTCCTGAGTTTTCTTCAAACATTTAAATTGTATCATTTGAAAACACGACTCTCGAGTTTGTAAAAATGTAAACACACTGAAGGTAATTGCTAGGAAACTTGAGTTTGCATAGTTCAGACATGTAAGTAATACGTAGAATTTTGGATGGTTACATGTTAATGAATATCTACATAAAAACATAAACATACGCTTCACGACTTGTGTATACACAATCCCTTTTTATTATGGCGAGGTAGTCAGAGGCTTGAATGCCCATCTCCAAAATTTCGAAGGCATGTTAGGTATGGGTCATTCGAAGCCCGCGTATCACTAGATAGACAGCACCCAAAGTCATAGGTAGTGAATAATAGGAATATCTAGTGCTATCTATATTATAAAGTTCCTGCAGATGTACAGTATAGTAAATCGAAACATTTTAACAATATAATGAAATTTAGATTTCGAGTGGACAACTTATTATTATTTAAACCCAAACTTCGGAATACAATATTTCGTTTAATTCTAATGACACTGGCATTGCAATGTTTTCTAATATACATATTTTTCTTCTAGCAACCCGCTCTCGCTTCGCACGGGTATAAAATATATAGCCTACTCCACTATTTAATAGATGTTATTATACTATAAACCTTCCTGTTGAATCACTCTACCTATTAAAAAAACCCGCATCAAAATCCGTTGCGTAGTTTCAAATTTTTAAGCATACAAAGGGACATAGTGACAGAGAAAGCGACTTTGTTTTATACTATGTAGTGATTTGTATGGCTTTGTTTGTGATTAGGGTAGCAACAATGCTGCCTAAATCACGGACTGGACGTAGCTGCGGTTCCATATACGCATATCATATAACTTTGACGAACTCCGTGGCGCGATCGGTTAGCCGCCGGAACGCTAATCGTGACTGAGTTCGAGTTCGATTCCCGGTGGAGGCAGAGTTAAGAATTACGCTTTTCTACTGCTTTCCAGTCTGGTCGTTGATTATATATGCTATATATGTATTTATCTATATATTATATGTATACATTTTCTAAACTATACGTTGACTAGTACCCTAAACACAAGTCTTAAATGAACTTACCAAGGGGCTAGTTCATTTGGTGTAATAATGTCCAAATATTATTATTATAAATCCTAGTCTTTAATCACCTCCTATACTGGGAAGAAAAGCGACTAGTTAGCATTCTATTTATATCTCGTTTTATAGCATTTTAATTCTAAAAACCTTAGCTTCGTATCAACGTGGTTCAGAGTAGATTTTGGTTTAAATAATTCACCGACACGTTTACGACCTATGATAGCCTGATACATTCAGGATGAGGGACACATATAAAATACATACATACGTACATATACATTCACGTCCTTCAATCCCTTTCAGGGTGAACAGAACCCCGAAGATACAATAATATCTAGCTCACACAGGAATATTCGGGTTATGATGTAAAATGGAACATTGGAGACAGGTTGCTAGCCCATCGCCCAATAGATTCCATTGTCCTACGTCGCTTAGTCGCCTACGACATGCCGGGAAGAACGGCAGCTAGTTAGCATTCTTTTTTTGTCACAGATTAGCACAAGAAACATTTATTTATTTGTTTATGCACACATATCAATATAAACTGGTTATATAACGGGTATGTGGCTTAAAGGGGTGAATAGTAAGTCCGGTATATAAATAAGTAGATAATAAAATACATTATACGGCTAAACGCTAAACGGCTTGTATGAAATACTGACTATCTGTCCAACACGTAAATTCCAAGTAGATTACAGAAATGGACACTCGAATCTTTGACTACCCCACACGTCAATAAATCTATTAAGTCGTTAAATTTCTATTTGTTGTAACTTTAACGTAAATATAACGATTACGACGCCATTGCTTGAATATTATTGACAGGGTTACTAATCCATCACCAAAGAAAACTAGCCTCTGACTTATTGATGGATATACATCGTTGATTAGTTCTTTAGTATATTCAAGTATTTGTATTATTAATTCAATGGTATAATCAATCCTGTATCCTTTTTGGGTGGACAGAATCTCGGAGACATACTTTCTCAGTCATATGATCATTATTATTGGAGTTGCAATGGCATTTAAACTGCCCATCAGCTGTCCGACACTATTTACTTCAGGTCCCTTAGTCGTATTCTACATATTGAATCTGCAAGAAATATATATTTGTGCAATATAACATAGCTAGCAACCCGCTCCGGCTTCGCACGGGTATAAAATAGCCTACTCCATTATGTAATGGATTTTATTATACATATAAACCTTCCTCCTGAATCACTCTATCTATTAAAAAAACCGCACCAAAATCTGTTGCGTAGTTTCAAAGATTTAAGCATACAAAAGGACATAGGGACAAAGAAAGCGACTTTGTTTTACACTATGTAGTGAAACATACTTCTCGATCATTTATCCTTGCTGGATATTCACTAGCCTTCGAATTATTTTCTCCTTTAAGACATTTAGATTAAGTAGCTGCTTACAAGCTTAGAATCCCGGACTAGCACGGGCACATACCCAATTAGTTCCCAATGAACTACTGGGCTATTCAATCTAGGCAATAGCGAACAAGCCAACAAAGTTGAATCGTATTTGTGTAAAGTTACATGAACTAAGTTAAGCTGCGGTTACGCGATACCGAATTTTGAGTTTCAGGGAGTTAAAGTAACAATAATAAAAAGCGTTTATTAACAGCCACAAAAACATACATAATACAAAACGTTTACAATAAAAAGTTACAAACTTTCGGGGTGGACAGAACCTTGGATGTCTCCACATCTCATTGGTCATTTAATAGCTTGTATATTGGGGTTTTGATGTCAAATGAAATATCGGTGAAAGGTTGTTAACCTATCGCTCAGATCCCATTTACCCCTAGTCCCTTAGTCGCCACCTACGACATGCCGGGAAGAACGGCAGCTAGTTAGCATTCTTTTTACGTTCTCTACTAGCATGGGACTGCTATATAATTAGAAATAAATTATCAATTGTAAATAGGTATGTATTTAAAATAAAATATTCAACATTTCAGTTCATTAATCTCTCTGCAGTGAAAACCGCAACCATTGTTATACACTAATGAAAACAATTACAGTTGCGGAATAAGTGATTTATAATCAAGTTGAAACCACGCGATAGTCAGTCTGACTATTGATGTGCAGTGTAATGAAAAGGACTATTACTAGATAAACTATTAGCCTTTGTGGATAGTCACAGGCTCGAAAATCCATCTCAGCAATTTCGGAGGTAATAATTCTATGGCCAAATATTACAAATAAATATAAATATTACTACGCTTAAAGACAACATCACGAGGAAACGTGTTCCCCGAATAGGTAATAGCCAATGATTATAAATAGCGACACGGCTTACCTGTCACATTGAGTGCTGACTATCTGGTCAACACGTGGCTATAGAATTACTACCTTCGCAATCGCGAACCTCGGACTACCTTACAAAGGTTATTTGTCGTGAAAGTGTGGAGTATTATCTCAATACTCCCTAAGGCATACATGTAAGTATCTTAAAGCTATAATACTTCATTAATATAGAAGAACATTTACGATTAATTATTACAAGGGATAATTAACCTTCTTACTCATTAATAAGGTTTATCTTGTGTTTGATGTGTTTATGTATAATAAATGCAGATAGTAATTGTTGTCCATAGACATACGTAGTTGATTAGTTCAATAGTATATTCAAGTACTTGTATTATTTTTGGGTGGACAGAATCTCAAAGATATATGTACTTTCTAACGGTGAGGGAAACCGTTAGGAGACCTGCCTATGCCTGTATACAGCGATACGGTTCACAATATATTATGTTGGGTTCTAACTTTGAGAAGTTCATACCTTAAATGCCTAAAAGAATTTCACAATAAAAGAAACTGCATACACAAGTCGTGAAGCGTTTGTATGTATGTCATAATTCTAGATCACATCAAGTAAAATTCTTTTGAAAAAATGATGTATGTGACCCCATTGAAACCACTTTCCTAGAAAGTTTATCTTATTTTTATTATAAAACATGCTATATCATTACAAGATTTATCCTAACGCAATAGAAAAACTCATTTGAAATATCAAATATTACTAGAAATATATTCAGAACCTAATATGTCTATTCCAATATTCAATTATATTTAGTATCGTCTATTCTGAAAACGCCTATATTATCTATAATTTAACAAAAAAGAATGAATAAATCAAATTTAATCTTGTAAATACTATAAACCCAGCTTAAAGCTAACTTGATTGCCAACCAAAGACTGTGTCCACTTGATACTTCTTGCTAAAGGATATGTGTAACCTCAACTCTATTTGGACAATCTCGAAGGCTTTGATTTTCTCTGTAAGGGACGTTAATTGATGCTAACGATGTACCTTTCTTACGACATGTCTTAGGATAAGAAATACCATGAAACTGTAATTTTTTTTCTCTATTTACAAATAATTTCAACGCACTAACATTTACATACATTTACGTCCTTTAATCTCTTTCGGGTTGGACAGAACTTATCAGCATATATATTAAGGTTGTAAAGGGGTAGGCAGAGATCACGGATCCCCATTTGTCTCCACTGACAGACCACCTTCACTTCATTGACACCCATACTGCTCATACACACTCGGCGGTTATAGGTACTCCTAACGTCATACTTTTTCAATATAGTGTCCAAAATAATCTTAGTAGGTATCGTACCAAGGACTTTTACAAGCCAAATTGACAGTGAAACCAACGAGTAAAATGAAAGAAAAAGGAAGCTATTAATAAGAGCTATATCGGTTTTTATTCCAATTTGATGACCGGCGTTCAAAAGAACGAGATTGTCCCATACAGCCTTAGGATTCATTGCTAGGTCGTAAAGAAGACCTATGTTGAATACGGAAAGAATAACTTTAGAAATAAATACATACTTATGTATATTCACGTCTTTAAGTCCCCAAGGGGATAGGCAAAAACAATCAATCGCCACTTGGAATGGGTGACAAATCTCTCTTGCTTCACTCACACCCATTAACCTTCTCAAACATGCTCTTCTGTTATTCACGCTGCGTACATCTGGCTTGAGAAAAATGTTTCCAATTTACTTACCCCGTCCAACTCTACTTACTACAATTAGTAATACCTGTAGTATATATTATTAAATTTGTAAAACGTGCAAGAAAACAATGTAATTAATGAAAACATAACATCGTAAATAAAGTTCTGCCCATTGCTCACTAAGCTCAAATCACCATTAGATATCTCGTACAATCTTCTTTTGGCATTTCTTTATAGATACAAAAAACAGTTCAGACAAAGTATTTAAGTCTCTACGTTTAAGCATAGAACTAAACATAAATAATACTGAACTAATTTATCAGTAGATTATCCTGTAATTATATTATTGTATGTTTATTATATAAATAAATAAATAATACATTCCAGTCCTTTAATCCCTTTCGCAGTGGACAGAACTTTGCAAACATGAAAAAATCTTATCGGTCACTTATTAACATGCATATTGAAGTTTTGATGTCATATGGAATATATGTGACAAGTAACCTATCGCCCAATAGATTCCATATACCCCTAGTCTTATAGTCGCCATCGATAATAGTGTTACTGACGTAGTTGTTTAATTAATGATATAAGTAATAAATTATAATAACTTAAAAATAATGTTTGCCTTTTGTTATTTTTATATTCCCTCATCGTTTACAGCGCTCCATGCTTATTTCACGCGTATACTACAATCTTACACACATACAATATACACATTCTAACATACATACATACTTACGATAAGTAAGCTATTTTTCGTCTACACCAGAAATTACTTGAAAGTTATTTATATTGCAAAACGTTTGCCGGGTCAGCTAGTAAGTATATAAAATAGAATTATTATAGTTAACTATATACCTATATAAAACTGCGATCCCTCGTGTGATCTTCTCAGCGATTAAACAATAAAAGTCATTAAGCAAAGCCTCGGGACCTTATCTGATATCCGATGAGCTTTAATTACGCAACTTTTTAACGCTGAACTTTCGTCATATATTATGCTAGATCCCGCTTAAGATACGACTGTATGACAATAAGGCTTTTGTACTACTGGGAAGCAGATAGAGGTTTGGCAGCGAATTTATAGCTAGATATAGCTATACATATACAAGAATGAGTGCGAGTGAAACAAGAGATTTGTCAGGATTACTTATAACCGCCGAGTGTGTATGAGGAGGTGTATGAGTGTCAATGAAGCGAAAGTGGTTTGTCAGGCTCGAGACAGATAGAGATCCGTGATCTTTGCCTACCCCTTTACATGGAAACAGGCGTGATGTGTATGTCTGTATGTTGTAATAATCGTTTCAATTGGCGATCGATAGTCTCTGCCTATCGTCTTAGGGACGTAGAGACGTGAATATATAGTTATAGTTTTTTAAACAATTATAAAATTGTTTAAAAATTTTTTTATTCTTTAATAAGCCATTCACCACTAAGGTGATGCCATGGCGTTTGCACTTTTTGTTATTCCATCGCCATTGATACACCAACGCCGCCAGATGCTACAACCGAAGAAAAACGAAGTCGAAGCTTCAATTCTTATCTTCCCTGTTCTTCGGTTCGTTCCAGTCGAGGTTCCAAATATAATCCCAAAACGAACATATTTAGCCAGTTCAGCATTCAGCTGAAAATCATTATTTGTATTTTCCACTTTCACTGAGCTGCTGACTTTGTTGATAATCCATAGACGACGAACATGGTCAAAATGGATAATAAATAAAAAAACTGCAGTTTGTTTTAACCAAAGAAAACCGCTTTAATCCATATTCCTACAGCTGCTTACAGTTTCATAGTCCCAGTTTAACACGCTCGTTGAAGTGGTGCTCTGAAGTGAGTCATATTTGGCGAGATCGAGTGGCCGTGGAGAGGCATTGGCTGTCGCGGGTTTGCTTAGGACTAAAATATCTTTGCACCGCACGCTACTTGCCGATTAAAACGGTGAACATGGGAATACTACTTAATCATACATACACTTCATACATACATACTCATTACAATTGTTTCCTTGCAGAGAGAGGGATAGGCAAAGATTACGGATCCCTATCTGTCCTGTTCATAACATAACATACGCATCACGACTTGTGTATACACACTCCCTTTTTTATTATGGCGGGGTAGTCAGAGGCTTGAATGCCCATCTCCGAAATTTCGAAGGCATGTTAGGTATGGGTCATTCGAAGCCCGCGTATCACTAGATAGACAGCACCCAACGTGATAGGTAGTGAACCGTATCGCCGTATATAGGCACTGACTATTACCTATCCTGAGGGATAGGCAGGTTTCCTCACGATGTTTTCCCTCACCGTTAGCGACTGTAAATTATGTACCTGTTCCTGACATTATATTTCGCTTCTTTGATACTCATACACACTCAGCAGTTAAAGGTACTTCTAACGTCACCCTTTTAATATGGTATTTCTACTTATTATTCATCTATCCTCGATTTATAGTAACATGTACCCAATTTAATAGTTAGTGTAACCATTGATTTATTATTATTCAGTTTACAGAATTCCATTATTCGTCACGAAAGATTTTATGACCATCATTCCTTGGGGGCTAGTCAGAGATATGAGTCCATAACTATAATAAACAGTGTCTATAAATGGCGATACGGCTTGCCACCTCCCACATTGAGTACTGACTATCTGGTCAACACGTGGCTTTGATGTGGCCATAGAATTACTACCTTTGCCATCTCAGAGTACTATTATAATACTGAATAGTTAATTATACTGAACGCTTTCTATATTTGTCTGTAAAAACCCTTCTGCAGCCATACTTTAATATACTCATCTTAATCGGTTGTTGTATATCTTTTTATAGCTATTTAATTTATTATTGTTTTAATATTATTAAATAAGAGGGGTAGGCAGAGATCACGGATCCCCATTTGTCCCGATCCTGACAGACCACTTTCGCTTCATTGACACTCATACATATTCTCATACACATTCTGCGGTTATAGGTACTCCTAACGTCACCCTTTTACAATATAGCGTCTGATTGTTATATGTCCTATTGGCCCCTACGTAACCGCCCTTCCACTTCAATCATATATATTCCTTTTGTCAATCTGCTATCATTTATCCGCATAACATGTCCAAAATGATTATTCATGTTATAATTATTGAATTTATTATTGTTATAATATTATTAAATAAAGACCCGATACATTCGCTCGTAAGTGTACGAAATGTGAAATACAATTGAAGCCAGAGCAAACGGGGCACGCACAATGTTGCCCATAACTGTATCTGATGTGGGTACATGACTTGAGTGCTTTTTAACGATATTTCTCCTTCACGTACATATGTATGTACGAGTATGTTACTGTGAGTATGTATGATACTTTATGTTTTTATGTAGGTTGAATTCGTAGCTCAGTTTTAGGGCTTTACTCTGTAGCAATGGGTATAAGATTCAAATCCTGCTTGAGCATGTACATTCACGAATTCTCATGATATGTGTCGGTAAATTACCGTGCTATTGTGACGTAAATACAAGGTAAGTTCGCATACGATATTTTCCCTTACCGAGTACCTGATTACTTAGATGGTCACCCATCCAGACAATAGCTATAGTCATTGTAGCTTAACTTCGATGGCTTAGGAACAGGGGGCCTACCACAAGCTCTTATAGCGATTCAGTTTACGACCTATTCTGAACTGCTTCGCAATTTCGTACCACGACCTCATATTAGCAGAACCTAAACTGGCTCGCTCGCTAAAAGCCGACCAGCCGAAATCGTTCACTCATTTCGTACCATGACCTCTTATTTGACAGTTTGCAAACCTAAAAAGAATCGCTCAACTGTCAAAACTAGCAGACCAAAAAAAGTACCTCGGCCGCGGCCTATTACGAATTCCGAGAAGTTTCTCAACTTTTTCATACGTTTAAATTGGCTAAAAATATCTATTTTTAGTTCATTCCCATAACGTTTACATATTGCGCATCCCTTGTTAACATTTCGGATAATTATTATTTGCATTAGCAACAAAATGTGTGACAAATTGATTAACTTAGAGTTTCTGGAGAGTGATTATGAATATAATAACAGGAGAAAAATGCAGAGGATGCATATTCGCGAACAAATGGACCCCTTTCTATTGAATGACAATGAGTTTGTTCAACAATATCGTCTCTCGAAAAAAGTGTGTGCAGACTTGTGTGACGAATTGAGGCCAAAGTTTCGCATTACACGGCGATCTACAGATTTATCCGTAGAAACGAAGGTATGTATCTTCTTTACTTCTCCTAAACATGCGTCAATAGAAGCAATAAATTTAACTATAAAAATTTAGAAAATCATAACAATAACACGTTGGAAATTGAATTGTGATTTAGCATTGTGTATTTTAATGTTAGCAAAACCATTTTGCGCTCCTAGGTTACAACTTATAGGCACCCAGACCCAGAACATCATTATAGCCTTTGAATTCACATATAGTTTGTGCATTTAGAATAATTGTAATTTTTTACTTCTAGGTCTTGACTGCTTTGGCATTTTATGCCAATGGATCCTACCAAAAACCTATTGGCGGGATATCTGCACATTCCATGGCTCAACAGACAGTATCATCAGTCTTGGCACAAGTCACCGCATATTTGAACTCTCCAGAATTAAGGAGGAAATATATACGATTTCCACAAACTTTAGCTGAAAGAAACACTATAAGAACAGAGTAAGTTTGTAAAACCCCAAACCCCAAACAACATGAGTGCAATCAATACATCCTAGCACACCAGGGATTCCAAACTTTGAATAAAACCTGTAACAAGGTTAAGACTTTATTATAGATTAAAATTATTACAACTTATTACTATACATGTATACACCTCACGCCCCACTTTACTGAAAAATTGCATCCTTATCCCATTAAGTTTTTATCTACAATTGGGGAGTGAATTAATTGCCAATTAACTGAAACACTTCTCAGCATGTCATATCAATCATTCAGGGTGGACGCAAACTCGGAAACAAAACAGAAAAATGATGGTCTTGATGGTATTCGTATATAATATTGACGACAGGTTGCTAGCCCATCGCACCATAGCTTCCATTGACCCCTAGTCCCTTAATCACCTCCTACATTGGAACGAAAATCCAGTTAGTTATTTAATATTTAAGGCATAGACTATCACAGCACACATACTTCAATACTCGTTTCAATATAAACCATGCATGAAAGAAGACGATAAAAGTTTTATGTGCCCAGATTGCAGAGGGCAGTAGGTACTACTTCCCGATAGGATTATATCTGCCCATAAAAATATTTAGAACTTATAAAAGCCAGTTATAAAAGGCATTTATCTCAAATCCTGACGCGGTTACGTATTATGTCTAAACAGGTAGATAGTACACATTCATACCAATATAAGATCTTCTTGTATAGAATATAGTAGATTTTGGTGATGAGTTACACAATTCAAAACAGTAGGCAGAATTCACGAATTCCTATTTTTTCGTAAAGATACGAGTAAGACCTACAAGTGTTTCAATATTATAAGCTTAATCGAATCAAGGCTTCAAAGGTTGTTGTTATTATTTCGGTTTTGGTACGTTTTAATGCAAAACTATTCCTATTTATATAAACCCGCTTTGTCTATCATAAAGAGACTAGTTCGGCTTAAAAATTATCACGTAGACAGGCTACGTCTTAACAGTGGAATTATGACAAGTAAATCTATATTGATAATAATCAACAAACATTGCTATCGATAATATTGGCTGCATGTTCCAAGTTACTACTAACGCCACCTCTTAGTCGCTACAAGAAGTGCACTTTTTAATGTAAGATGATGGATGACTAGAATTTCATTAAAAATATTAATATATAATCCTCTTTTATATCTAAGATTTAATTAACTCACCTATGCGCCTTGTTAATTTGGGATTGGAGTATCGGTAACTAGCTGATTTATATCTCTTTACTGCCGTTATGGGCAATATTGAGATATTATGAGGAATTTATTACCGTTCGACGACATGTACCTTACTTGGTTGCCAGCCAATCGCCCAATAGGTTCCATTTAACCCTAGTCATTATGTATATACTAGACTTAGGTAAGTTTCTAAGTCCTAGAACCGCAAGGGACAGAATAAACTATTCAACAAAACCAATTCAAAACACTGAAGTCTGCGGCCTGAAAGACAGTTTCGTTAATGTATAGGCGAAGTTGAACATTGAAAGTTCTTTAATGAATTGTGGCCAAGACTGTTACTTAGGAGAATTGTAGTGACCTCTGACGAAAGAACGTAACTTTTACTGATGAAGCCTTAATGAATAAGGTGTATGGGTAACACAAAATGGTTTCGGGAATATGTGAATGTCGAATATATGCAATGTGTTTAATTGTATCTTTCAAATTATTATATTGTTGAACGTTTTACACAGAGGAATATATTCACGTTTATTAATAATTTATTTTGTAGTTGAATAAAGCCAGAAAGTTTATCTATCAAAGACGTCATAGCAATTCTATAAGTATATTTGATTTGAATGCCTTTAATCATTAAAAAATGGCTGTTGACTCACTACCTGTCACGATGTGTACTACCCATTTGATGAGATTTGAGAAGGTTACTGGGTGTAAGTGAATCAAGAGAGATTTATCAAAATAGCTCAATGTGACGATCGATAGTCTGCATATCCCTTGAAAAAAGTAGAGATGTGAATATATGCATAAAAGTATCTAGTTTACGTATGTATTTATGTTACAATGTAGTATATAACATACAATATAGCCCTTAAGTTACATAGCTACCGATATTTGACATTGCCCTGTTTAACTTAGTGTCTTTAACGTGTAACTTAAACATGAATTCTAAGTTAAACAGACATTGTAAGTGAGTGGGGCTTAAGTAAGGTGAACTTAGCTCCGAGCATGCACCTTGGGTTCATACTAATTTGTCTACGGTATTGTACACAGTACTGCGGGGTAGTGTAACGCCGCCTTTAATGTAATTTGTATATTAATGACATATTTTTTTATAAAAAATGTTTTTTTTACTTTCAATAAGTGATTTTATGATCCTTATATTGAATAAAAAGATTTTCATTTCATTTCATTTATACAAATACATATGTATATCTTGACGTTCAATAAATGTATTGATACTGTACTAATATAGAAGAAATTAATATAAATTTGAATTTGGTATATTTGAAAACAGGATCTTATGATAAAACGCATTGTGAGGAAATAGTAAAAGCAGTCTCTATCGGAATATTTACGATGTTTTCCCTCACCGTAGTCGGTGTATTTTCAAATAAATGTATGTTATATTTCGAACTAGTGAACCGTTCCGGCTTTGCACAGGTATATAGCCTACTCCACTATTTAATGGATGTTACTATACATATAAACTTTCCTCTTGAATCACTCTATCTATTAAAAAAACCCGCATCAAAATACGTTGCGTAGTTTCAAAGATTTAAGCATACAAAGGGACAGAGAAAGCGACTTTGTTTTATACTATGTAGTGATAATGCACATAGATATTTAGAAAATTTTACTACTATTGTTTTGCCATGATTTGAACCATGAACCCCAATTTAGAATCTACATACTAACGATTCACCTACGCCGAATTTTAATTGATCCATGTGGCTTATTATATAGTTCTATACTATCTTTTATATTTCGTATACATACATTACACTAGTTGTTCATCATTTAGAAACATACAACTGTCTTTCTCAACATATTATGAAAGATCAATAGGAATCTACCTGGGAGATAGGCTAACTATCTATGTAGCTATGCTAACAGTGCGTAAGGTATTTTATTTTCTAAGTACGCCTTAAATATACCTTAAAAAGTATATTTATACGTATTTCATATGAAACGTTTACCTACTGTACCAGGTGTCAACATTATTACGGTCCTCTTGACGTTTTCAATTGCGAACGCAAATGTTTGTTTGTATGAGTTACACTTTATTCTAACCAACATACTATTCACGACTTTTAATCTCTGTTTCAGGGGACAGAACTTCGGAGAAATTATATGTTCTTGGATGCTTTTACATCTTTAATATATGTGTGTGTGTATATACATGTATTGTATATTGTCGTATTGGTTTATAATTAATCGTTAAATCATTCTGATATTTAAGGATAAGTAAGTGTTATTCGATCAATTTATATTCATTGCCATTATTTAATAAAAACATGATTTAACAAATACATCATGCATATGCATCCAATATAGGTGCACTTTTTTTTATTATTGTATTTTTTATATTCTATTAATTAATTAAGGTAGCACAGAACCTTGGAGATAATATCTTTTAGGTCACCTTTAGCATAACTATCGAGGTTACAATGCCGTATCATGACAAAATAAAAGCTCTTTTTATTAATTGATTATGGAAAATTCATCCGATTGATACCATCGGAAATCCCAGCGTTAATTCATACAATTATAAACGGGGGTTATTCTGTCCATGTTTGAAATGCAGTTACTTCTTTAACTATAAAGAAGTAAATATATTAATTATATGTTTTCTTTCTTGATGGCAAACATTATTTTTTACTAAACAATGGACCGGTATATTATATTTGTCAAAATAATCCAACTCAATGTTATTACTATGTGTT
Organism: Leucoptera coffeella; assembly: GCA_030578115.1. Taxonomy (NCBI): domain Eukaryota; kingdom Metazoa; phylum Arthropoda; class Insecta; order Lepidoptera; family Lyonetiidae; genus Leucoptera; species Leucoptera coffeella. The sequence goes on from JAMBLF010000240.1 coordinate 259,971, forward strand.
TAGGTTACATATACATTCATGTCATAAGCTGGTTACTTTACAATTTTTCACTTATTAAATTCGGGTGTTATGCTTATTTTTAGGAACCTTCCAATCGACTAAATAAATAATTATAACTATTGAGCTGGATGATGTCGACAAACATCTAATCAGTGCATTGTCTAGTAAAAACTAACGATTGCCATTAGAGAAATGGAAGATAAAATTAATAATTTAATATTAATAACTATCTGTCGTTCTACCCAGAATGCTTCAGGAGGCAAGTAAAGGAATAAGAGTGTATGGATTAATTGGACGATGGGCTAGCAACCTGTTACCAATGTTCCATGACATCGCAAGCTCAATATTCATGCTGATAACTGACCTAGGAGAGATTATATCTCCGAGTTTCTGTCCACCTAGAAAAGGATTAAAGGACGTGAATGTATACGTATATTATCACTACATAGTATAAAACAAAGTCGCTTTCTTTGTCCCTATGTCCCTTTTTATGCTTAAATCTTTGAAACTACGCAACGGATTTTGATGCGGTTTTTTTAATAGATAGAGTGATTCAAGTTTTATATGTATCATAACATCCAAGTGGAGTAGGTTATATATTTTATACCTATATTTATTACCTATCATTGAACATATATATTCTTACTTATCATTGAACAGAATTAGCCCCCAGTGCAGGTGGGAACTACAATATTGATTCCATCGGAGATTACGGCTCTGATTAATTGGAATATAATCCTAGAAGCCTTACAATGATATAAAACCTTACGGTCACATTATTATTATAGTGTCTGTCTAGGGCATAAATGAAATGCTATATAACTGCCTTTCTTTCTGGCATGTCGTAGAAGTAGAGGGGTTAGGGATCAAAGGAATCTATTGTGTGGTGGGCAAACTTGAAACTAATGTTCTATATCAAGGACATCGAATTCGGAATGCTAAAAGTAATCGATAAATTGGAGATTCTATTCACCTAGTAAATGATTAAGAGACCTGAATGTATTTATATGGATACGTATGTGTGTATTCAGGACATATATGCTAAGAATGCGGACACAGAAGATTAATATAAGGATTGTGTGTCGATACCGTGGGTTCTAGGTTCGATTCCCTCGTTAGCGTGTAATAACGGAAATTCTTTATATGTTATCTTAATTTTACGGTGAGGAAATCAGGGGTCCAAATTCTAATACGTTGTAGCATAATCTTAATCGGAGTGGGGCCTCTGGCTATTCTATAACGACAGATATAGGTGCTGACTATCTGGTGAAAAGCGAATCTGATGTGAACATAAGCTACGCTACTTTGATAAACTTACTACTTTATTTTGATAATCCTCAAAGGCATTTTGACGTCCTCAGTGACGCGAACCGTTGGCCACCTGAACGCTAATCAAGAGATCCCTGGTTCGATGAAACGCTTTTTTCTTCTTTCCAGTCTGGTCGTTCGTGATATATGCTATTTATGTATTTATCTATTTTTAATAAGAATATATTTCTTAAATATACGTTGACTAGTATCTTCACACAAGTCTTAATTGAACTTACCAAGGGTCTAGTTCAATTGGTGTAATAGCGTCCCAATTATTAGTATTATTACTATCCAATGTTCCAGGTGATTCCAACTAGCAAATTATACGCCACTGGTCCAGCTATCTGTCAAAGTTCCTGTCAGCTGATTACATGTTAAGGACCCCAAATAAGTACGCCCATTACTGAAACGATTTTCCATTTCATTTTTCATTCCGTTTTCCTTGGAGCACAAAAGCACTCGTCACGTTTGGCATATTAATTGGGGCGCCATGGAAAATTCCACCATTTAGCAGGTGAGCTGACAAACAAATCCAAACTTGTAGATGGTTACTTGTAGATGTGAAGAAATACAACTATATTTCCGCTTCTGAAAATAGTATAAAAAATCCTATATACGGCGATACGGTTCGCTACCTATCACGTTGGGTGCTGTCTATCTAGTGATGCGCGGGCTTCGAATGACCCATACCTAACATGCCTTCGAAATTTCAGAGATAGGCATTCAAGCCTCTGACTATCTCGCCATAATAAAAAAGGGAGTGTGTATACACAAGCCGTGAAGCGTATGTATTTATAAAATCCCAGAATAGCACGGGTAAAGAGATGCTTAAACATACATACATATACTCACGCCCCTTATGTGTCCCTAAGTCGATAGGCAGAAACTATCGACCGCCACCAGGAACGATCTTTACAAATCTTCCTCGCTTCACTAACACCCCATTAAACTTCTCATGCCTGCTCTTCTGTTCTACACGCTACGTTCTCCCGTCTTAAGATTTTTTTTTAATTCTTTATTAAGCCATTCACCACTAAGGTTATGTCTGCTGAAGTACAAACACTGATGCCACGGCGTTTGAACTTCTTGTTATTCCATCGCCATGATTACACCAACGCCGCCAGCCGCTACAACCGAAGAAAAACGAATTCTCTTCCTTGTGTTCGGTTCGTTCCAGTTGAGGATCCAAATAAAATCCCAAAGCAAACATATTTAGCCAATTTGGCATCACAACTGACTAAATATTCAACCGAAAATAAATATTTGTATTTTCACCTTTCACTGAGCTGCTGACTTTGTTGACGCACCATAGACGACTGATTATTATAATCTTATGCTAACGATAATGTTCACTATCAACTTAACCCTATATAATAAGAATACTAAAACTTTAACGTAACCTTAGCAACTATAAATACTATTCAAATCTCATTGCAATTGCCCTGTCTAATCTCAAACACACGAAGACTGATTCAATCGCGGATTACCAACTGGGAATAAATTGGAATTTAATCCTTTCTGCTGATTGGAGAGGCAGGTTGGCAGAGATTAAAGGAATATTGTTCCAATCTTGCTTTTTATCGACATACGCCGTATCTCGAAATAGACTCTGGTATGTTATAGTCAGAATGTATTAAGATAGACGGAGATTTTGATATCGTAACCATGTACTTTGAGATCTGCCTTATTTAGTAAAGATTCTTATTTTTGTTACGAATTGTAGCTGGTTATTTGTGTAAGTGATTTTTCCTAATTAGTTAATTTGACGTGGCTCAGTTGCTTGGGGTTCTACTTTGTATCAGTGGGTAGAGGGTTGGAATCCGGCTTAAGCATGTACCAATGCATATTAAGTTTAATGATTTTCTATGAACATTATCGTAATAAAAGAACATTAACGAAATACATCGAATTGTACGGTGAGGGAAAATATCGTGAGGAAACCTTAATGTTTCCCGAACAGGTAATAGTTATTTCTTGTAAATGGCGACACGGCGTACCACCTGTCACATGGAGTACTATCTGGTCAACACGTGGGCTCGAGGTGGTCATAGAATTACTACCTACGCAATTGCGGAGATGGACACCTGAACCTCTGACTACCTATGCAAGGGTTAATGTTCGTGAAGGCGTTTGTCTTTTAGATTAGAATTGTAGTTGGTTACATTTAAGTCCTGTTATTTGTGTAAGTTATTTTTCCTGAGATAGTGTTAGTAGAGTTGTAGATAAACTACGGATGGAAATTTCTAATTTATATTGTCGAAAGACCCCTTCGAACACACTTTTCACAATATTTTCCAATATTTGTGAACATGATGTTCCTTGTTCATATCACGAAAAATGTTTTGACGAAGTGAACATCAAAAATACTGATACGTACACCAAATATATAGCTGAACGTACAGCAAAGGTTAGACTTGGGTTGAGACTGTATTATTATGTGAAATGTAGCACGTTTTGATGTTCGTTATAATATGTCTCGTGTTAATCTGGAACGTAAAAGAATGCTATATGTCGTACGATGCGACTAAGGGTTCTATTGGGCGATAGGCTACTTACCTGCCACCAATATTCCATATAACATCAAAACCTAATAAGTGACAAAGAAAATTTCCTCTGAAACCTGTTTCCAAGGTTCTATCCACCCCGAAAGGGATTAAAAGACGTGAATGTCTATGTATGTATGTATCTCGTTCTAAGCCACAACATAGCCAACAAACATCTAATTACGTATAGCTAGGTCATCTAGGTGTTGACTAAGTGAACCTAAGAACAAACGTTACTGCATTAGTATGCATAGGATTCCCCGCTCGTCGTGTAGTGCAATTGCATATTAGATGACCTAGGACATATCTGTTACATAAGCCCTAGGGGCTGTCTTCTATTCGTACCTAGACTCGTGAATTGGTTTGTGTTTATACGTTAAAATAATGGCATGAAAGTATTAAATGGCGACGACCACCTGAACGCTAATCATGAAGTCCCGGGTTCGATTCCCGGTGGAGGCAGATTTAAGAACTACGCTTTTCTTCTGCTTTCCAGTCTGGTTGTTGATTATTTATGCTATATATGGATTTATCTATATATAATAAGTATGTATTTCTTAAATTTACGTTGACTAGTACCTTTAACACAAGTCTTAAATGAACTTACCAAGGGGCTAGTTCAATTAGTGTAATAGTGTCCTAACATATTATATTATTATTAGGTATATTAGCAATTATAGACACAAGAGTAATGTGCGAAATTGGTTTTACAGAACCGGGATAGATAGAGATCCATAATCTCTTCATATCCCTCTACAGGTAAACGGGTGTGATGTGTATGTATGTAAGAGAAACGTTTTCACTCTGCTAGATGTGGGGTTGTACCTTCTATTTGTACGTAGACTCGCCAATTGGTCTGTGTTTATATGTATTTAAGTAATAACATTAACGTATGTGTAGAAATAGATTGTTGTTAGTAGTATAATAAAGTAGGCAGTAGTGATTACATTCTTAATTTAATTTTTATGATGCACGCAAGAAGAATCGTGATTAGAATGCCTTTTTTCCTGTCATTAGAGATAATTAAGATACTAAAGGGTAAATTGGATCTATTTAAACCCTAAGTTGAATGAATCTGTCACTAAAATTTGAAATTTATACCATCACAAACCATATACTTCTGATAAAGATGACTACAAAAGTGTAGTCTTAGTCAAACCTTAACCCTGAAAACGTAGGTAACCCAACCTTCTAACAACCCCAAAAGGGTATCACGATTCGTGCATTTAAATGTAAAATGAAGGACTTGAAGTTGGGCACCGCAAAGCTACAATGAAACAAAGTTGGGAAGCCGCTTGCCCTACACCGCAACGCTGCCTTATTCAGGCTTTTACTTCAGGTTTCAAGAGAGTTAGACAAGGGTTATTGTGAATATGCACGATGATATTGCTAGGAAATTATTTATGTGACATTAGTGTATGATTATTCAGGTTTTACTTCAGGTTTGAAGAGAGTTAGACAAGGGTTATTGTGAATGGTGATATTCCAAATAAATTCTTTATGTGATATTAGCATACTATTATTGGAAAACATATAGATGTTTATTAAGTGCATTCGGTCGATAAAACGACATTGATATTAACTATACATATAAAAATCAAATGCGTGCACGACCATAAACCCTTTCAGGGTAGTCAGAGGTTCAGGTGTCTATCTCCGCATTTGCCAAGGTATTAATTCTATGGACACCTCGAACCCACGTATTGACCAGTTAGTCAGTACTCAATGTGACAGGTGATAAGACATGTCGTCATTTACATGCACTGATAATTACCTGTTCGGGGAACAGGTAGGTATCCTCACGATATTTTCCCTCTCCATCATATTTGACGCATTTCGTAAATGTATTTTCATTACGAAAATGTACATAGAAATTCACTAATGTTCATTTCCTTTGGTACATGCTAAAGCGGGATTTGAACCCTGATACCGAGTCAAGCCCCATACAACTGAGTTACGTCGAATTCAAATGCGAGAAAATGAATTAAAAGACAAAAAAATACAATTCATATTATGTAAAAATACATACACTTTAGGTACAAACATTATCCCTTGCGAAGTAAGTAACGTGAATTCAAATAGAAAAAGAAGTAGGTAAGTGTAAAAGGAATACTAACTAGCAACCCATCACCAATATTCCATGTGAAATCAAAACTCTAATGTACATGCTAATAAGTGATCAAGAAGATGTTTCCAAGTCTCCAAGGTTCTGTCCATCCCGAAAGCGATTAAAAGACATGAATGTATATGTGTTTAAGTAATAAAAGCTTTGCTTGTTCATTTCCACAATTGAGGGGTAGGCTATTTATCACTTTTCGCAAATATTCATTACTTCGCCTGACCGATAAATAAACATACATTCATACAATCGCGCCTGTGTCCCTGTAAAGTGGTAGGCAGACATCACGGATCCGCTCCTGACAAACCACTTTCATGTCATTGACATACACATCCTCATACACACTCGGCTAAATAAAATAAATGTGAATACGAACTTGAATGCTCTCTCTCACATACCCATTAAGTTTGTCATACAGAGTCTTATTTTTCTCACACTACGTATATCTTCCGTAGATGAACAAATAATTGAATCACCTGTACATACATACTCGTATACATTCACGTTCTTCAATCCCTTTAGGGATCGACAGAATGTATGAGATGTAGTATCTCTTTGATCACTAGGGTTGTGATGTCTAATGGAACATTGGTGACAGGTTGCTAGCACTTCGCCCAATTGATTCCATTTTACCCTAGTTCCTTGGTTGCTTACTACGACATGTCGAGAAGAACGACAGCTAGTGAGCATTCTTTTTACGTCCCAGACTAGCACGGAACAATCACCTGTAGTTGACATTAAGCCTTGACTTGTACGTTCATACCTCCTTAATGTTTAGTTTATATCCTATTATTTTAGTTCATATACATACATAGTAGAAATAATATCCTATATATCTTGCAGTTATTGCTTGTAATATAAAGCTGGTTACATAGTTTCAACTCCCATCTAACAAGAACGTGTATTTCTATGAAATCTCTTAACTGTGTAGTGAATATTTAAGGTAACTATTTCATTAGACTGCGTCCGCTTCATACGCCATTTGCAATTTATTCATGTATCTCCATTAGACCATTTACATAGTTGAAAATATTAAATACTAATTGTAGGGTGACTGTGTGTTGTGAAAAACTAACTTTTTTTAATGAATGATGTGGTTTGAAATACGAATAAAATGTATGTTAATGATGATATCATTTTATTTAAACTTTGATTTATCCACTTTTTCGTGACTAAATTGTTTCCAAATACTGACAGATTAATGGTAATCCTAAAATTTTAATGCAAAATTGAAGTCCAAAATTCCAATGAAATGTGATAAATGAGTAGTCGTCGTGTCGATGACAATAAATCAATGATCTATAATTCAATCATTTATATTTTTAACTATGATTTCATTGTCCAATAGCAAAAAAATATCACCAGTCTTTTTGACGTACTTTCAACCAATGCTCGCCTGTAATTGAATTAGTCTAATGTACTTTATCCGAAGACAGTATAAGTTTTATAAACAACTAATAGTTACAAAATTCCTGTACACACTAGTCTTAATTAAAAATTACACAAAAGTCGCTAGACCCAATTCATATACCTCTTATACTTATTGCCTCTTTTTCTGAGATAGTATCTTTTTTACACTTATAAACTCTTTTATTTTCCATTTCCCAACTTTTCCCCCGTCCATAGTCACCGCAGCGGTCATTCGACTAGAGATGGGGCCGTTGGTAATGCAATAACTTCACTCGACTATTTCCAAATGGCATGCAATTTCGCTACTTCGCCATTTAACAAGGTTTGCACCTACGGGAAGCTTACAATGTCACGCTCCGTTGGCCCGCGATCGGATTATAAAATGTTACCTGAATTAACATGGTGTAATAACATATACTTACTTACACATATTTAATACTACGGTAAGGGAAAACATCGTGAAGAAACCTACCTGTTCCCTGTTCAAACAGGTAGTAGTCAGTGCTTGTTAATCGCGACATGGCTTGCCACCTGTCACATTGAGTACTAATCTGGTCAACACGGCCTTAGAATGACTATTTTCGCAAATGGGGGTTAATGGTCCTGAACGAGTTTGACTTTTGACTTACACATATTCGGGTTTGACGACCTCCGTGGCGCAATTGGTTGAGCACCTGAACGCTGATCGTGAGAGTTCGATTCCCGGTGGAGGCAGAGTTAGGAACTACGCTTTTCTTCTGCTTTCTAGTCTGGTTGTTGACTATATATACTATATATGTATTTATCTATATATAATATCTATATATTTCTTAAATATACGTTGACTAAGTACCCTTAACACAAGTCTTAAATAAACTTACCAAGGGGCTAGTTCAACCATAGATAATATAATTATGTTGAACATAATATGTCATCGACATTATATTTACCCTGAAAGCTATATGGCTTCATAAAATATAAGTAATGAAATAAAATGCAGATATTTTTTAATCATTCATTTATTTACAAAATTTCGACATACTAAAAATACTAAATTACTTTACTTATAACAAATCTTTATCCCATACTGATGCTCTGGGGAACTTAAATAGAAATGAAATAGCTGCCTATCTACCCGTTTATCGTTCCACATTATCATAGAGACAAAAAGTATACAATTATAGAAATCATTTTATTAGAATTTATACAGGAATGTTATACAATTAAATAAATTTATTATTTAGCTAAGAAATTTTTTTAAGTTGGAAAAATATTATTTATGGAATACATATAAATTAATTATACACACAAAGGTTGGTCAGAAGATTCGCTTATCAACTTACTTATGTTTACGGAAGCTCACGGTCTTAACATTAATACTCAAACAGACCAGTTTAACATTGTTCCAACGATTTTCAATTTGATTAATAATAAACGGAACTTATCGCGTAAGTTTATATATAATAAAATTACCTTTATTAACCCGACGTTTCGGCTACGTTGCAGCAGCCATGGTCACGGGCAGACAGTCTGGGTCGGGTTAATAAAGGTAATTTTATTATATATAAACTTACGCGATAAGTCCCGTTTATTATTAATCATGAGTATAAATCGCGAATCTCTTAAAACTATGATTTTCAATATGTTGTATAACTGTCATATGTCTTATTGGGCCGGCCTCTGCGCCGACCTTCTACCTCGCTTGCATATAGACGATCAAAAGTTAATAGGGGATAAGAGATTTTCGTCAAAAATGAACTATCAATGCAATTAAACGGTAGAATATCAATGTAAGAGACAACCAGTGTCAGGCAAATGTTTTGACTTTCAATGAATGTACTGTATAACTTAGTGGCGCCCCAATTATTTTCTACTCAAAACCAAGCTGTACATGTACTTATGTTGAATAAAAACATTTGACTTTGACATTTCTACACTAGTTTTCTGCCGTTTCGATATAGCTTACTCTCATACCTCTATGACTTTTTTGGCGTGGGCCCTAGCAAAAATATCCTCTTGACATTAATACATGCACGCTAGCATCAAATTCTTCCTGCATCGTCGGCGAGTGAGTTGCAGGAGATGGTCACTTGCATGAATGAGTCCCTTAAGAGGAAAGGAATGAAAATTAACGTAAGTAACGAAAGTAATGGTTATGTAGAGACTTCGCCAGTAATATTGATACAGATAATGAAAGAGTCGAACAAGTGAATGATTTTGTGTATTTGGGAACACTATTTACTAATAACGGAAAGTGTGAGGGAGATATTGAACGTAGAGTGTGTGCAGGTAATAATTTGCATGGGGTCATGTTTAGTGTTATGGGTAGCCAGTTGATCTCACAATCGCCACGTATGGCTATTCATAGGGCTGTGCTGGTTCCAACATTGATTTAGGTAGCGAAAGTTGGGTATGGCAAAAGAAGTATGAAAGTAGATTGAATGTCGTCGAAATGCGGTCACTGAGAAGCATATTAGGAGTTACATTAAATGATAGAATTAAAAATAGTGTGATAAGGGAAGGTTGCAGTTTGAAAGAAGATGTAGTGACTAAGATTGAAGAGAGCATGCTTCGATGGTTTGGACATGTTATTTTAGATTGACTAAATGAATGTATGTGGGTGAAGTGGAAGGGCGCTTACGTAAGGGTAGACCAATCAGATAAATAACTATCAGATAGACGCCATATTGAAAAAGGGTAACGTTAATAGCACCTTAAACCTCTATACACAGAAACGAGCATTCTATGTATATACGTTTATTCTACACTAGCGACCCGCTCTGGCTTCGCACGGGCATAAAATATATAGCCTACTCCACTATTTAATGGATGTTATTATACATATAAACCTTCCTCTTGAATCACTCTATCTATTAAAAGAACCGCATCAAAATTCGTTGCGTAGTTTCAAAGATTTAAGCATACAAAGCGATATAGGGACAGAGAAAGCGACTTTGTTTTATACTATGTAGTGATTTTAAAATCTTTAATTCCTAGTCTATTAGTCTATTATCCCCTCAACTTTTCACCGTCAATTCACCTTTAATAACACCCATATCAGTTCACTCGACCCCATTCATCCTGTTAAAGGCCTCTGTATCAGTGGGCACTGCCCATCGCGGCTGCCAATAGTTGGGCGGGGTCTTGGGCCGCGCCGGGTTCTTCCTGCCGCGGTGTTTCGAGCACTCGTTCATGAGTTTTAGTAACATCGGTTCGTTGTCCTTGTGCAGTTCAGAGTAGAACTGGAAATGGAAAGGATAGTTAGAACCCTTTTGCTGCGACAATAGCATGCACAAGTTATACCTCTTAGTTTGTAAGTTCTTTTTATTGTAAACGTTTTGTATTGTGTATGTTTTTGTGGCCGTAAATAAACGCTTTTATTATTATTATTATTATAATGAAGGGGGTGAATAGAGATACAAAAACCACTTGTTGTACATACATATAATCACGTTTCTACTTCCCTAAGAGACTATTGATCACTACCTGGAACGAGCCTGACAAATCTCTATGGTTTCACTTAGATCCATTAACTATACGTGCTTTTCTATTCTTCATGCTACATTCACCGACCTCGTGAAGAATAGAAATAAGAGATGTTTTAAATAGATGAGAGGCTAGAAGATGTTGTCATGTTTCCAAGGTTTTGTCCACCCGAAAGGGGTTAAAGGACTTGAATGTATGTATATAAACAGAGATTCGCGATTAAATAACATGTATTGGGTTAGAATCAAGCTGTCAACAATATTATCTAAAAATTCTTTACAACTTTAATAGTTACATTACTTTTACTGTAACGCGTTAGTCTGAAACGTAAAAAGAATGTGAACTATATCGTGTTCTTTCCGGCAAGTCGTAGGAGGCAACTAAGAGACTAGACAAGTGACACTTAGACAAGTGTAAATGGAATCTATTAAGCGATGGGATAGCAACCGGTCTCTAATATTCCATTTAACATCACAACAATTCAAAACGAGCTAAAATTTAATGCTAAAAAGCGACCTAGGATCTTTTATCGTGTCTCCGAAATTCTGTCCATCCCGAGAGGGATTAAAAACCCTGCTACAACCATTATTATGACACCTAGCGGCGCACTTGACATTTAACACTTTCGTCAAAAATATACAGTTCGAATCAATTTTTTGATTCGATTCAATGGATTCATGCCAAAAATATTAGATATTTTTGATTTTCACAACAACTTTTTCAACTATAAACCTATCTCCTATAAAGTTTGCTAATGGCTAAATAAAGTGTCGATATACGTCATTCTTACCCTTTCACACTCGTCACAACTCCAGCCGGGTAGCGCTCGCTTCTCAGCTTTCTTCCTCACTGTAGGCTCTTTGAAGAGAGCTTCTAACTTTTCTGGTGATGATCTGTGAAGAGTGATATATAGATATATAAGAGAGATTATAAAACTAACGCGTTCACGATCATTAACCCTTGTGGGGTAGTCAGAGGTTCAGGTGTCCATCTCCGCAATTGGGAAGGTAGGCCATAGCCACCTCGAAACCACGTGTTGACCAGTAACAGTACTCGATGTGACAGGTGGTAAGCGATTTCGCCCCATTAACAAGCACCTCACGATGTTTTCCCTCACCGTAGTATTCAACGTATTTCGTAAATGTATTTTTATTACGAAGTATTATATTATCTGTGATGAAAATGTGCATAGAAATTCATTACCAGGCCGACTTAACCTTATACGGTGAATAGCCTTTATATTAAATAAATAGAATATAAAAAAAAAAATTCATTACCATTGGTACATGCTCAAGAGGGATTTGAACCCTGTACCCCACTGATACATAGCCGAATTTAGCCTGAATTTACTAAAAAAATACAGCTAGTTTGATTGTAATTGAATCCATGTGATCTAGGGAATACATCAGGTTGTCCCAAGGTGATATCGAAAGTATTTTGTTTCTTTATCTCACTATAAAGAAACTAAAAGAGACGAAAAGTGAATGAACATTTACATTTTAACCACTTCAGGAATTATGTATAGCCTAAGTAACATCCTAGGAAACTGTTTCATCACACTTCACTATTGACGACCTCCGTGGCGCGATCGGTTAAAAGCATGAACGCTAATCGTGAGGTCCCGGGTTCGATTCCCGGTGGAGGCAGACTTAAGAACTACGCTTTTCTTCTGCTTTCCAGTCTGGTCGTTGATTATATACATATGCTATATATGTATTTATTTATATATAATAAGTATATATTTCTTAAAAATACGCTGACTAGTACCCTTAACACAAGTCTTAAATGTACTTACCAAGGGGCTAGTTCAATTGGTGTAATAACGTCCTACAATATTATTATTATTACTTCACTAACAAATAACAATTTAATTACCTTTTAGTATCACTAGTCACATTCCTGTTATTCCTATAACTAGTCAGCACCGAAATACTTGATTGCAGCTCATCTTCAGTATTAGTTAAGTTCTTGTTTTCTAACAATGGATGTTTGGAAGGACTGAAACAAAAATATAAGTGCATTAGACAAAACAAAAGACAAACGTGTTCACGACCGTTATCCCTTGCGGGGTTTCAAATGTTCAGGTGTCCATCTCCGCAATCGGGGAGGTAGTAATTCAATGGCCACCTCGAACCAACGTGTTGACCAGATACGCAGTACTCAATATGACACGTGGTAAGCCGTGTCACCTTTAACAAGCATTAACTACTACCTGTTCGGGGAACAGTAGCTTTCCTCACGATGTTTTCCCTCAACGTAGTATTCAGTGTATTTCGCAAATGTATTTTTATTGCGAAAATGTAGATAGATAGTCATTAAACTTAATTTCCTTTGGTACATGCTTAGGGGGGATTCGAACCCTGTACCCACTGATACAGAGTCAAGCCCCAAACAACTGAGCTACGTCGAATTACTGAGCTACACCGAAATTATGTTCGTAAGCTTCACAAATGTTAAACTCTTATGGGTAGTCGGAAGCTTGAATAACCATTAATGATTTTTCGTCTGATCGAAGTCTGTTATACCAAACAAACGATGAATAGTCGCTAAGGTGACTGGAAGTTAAAGCATTGTATTTTTCATACATACATACACATCATGACCCCCGTAGAGCGATAGGCAGAGATCACGGATCGCTAAATTGACACTCATACACGTTTGGTGGTTATAGGTAATTCTATCCTCACCATTTTTCAATATGACACAATTTTAAATTCTATCATTCAATGTCACTACTAACATGCTTCTCAGTGACCGTATTTTGACTGCATTGATTTTACTTTCATGCTCCTTTTGCCATACCCAACTTTCGCTACCATAAGTCAATGTTGGAACCAGCACAGCCCTATGAATAGCCATACGTGCCGATTGAGAAATCAACTGGCTACCCATAACACTATACATGGCCCCATTAATCTTATTACCTGCACACACTCTACGTTCAATATCACCCTCTATAATAATGGTGTAGTAGTGTCCTACAACAATATTATTTTTAATAGTCAAATAGCCAATGACTATATGAAACTTACCTCTTAAGTTGTCCCTTCTGAGCCTCTTGTTCTAGTTTATCCACATGTTGCAATATGGATAGGCTCTCCATATATGTTGCGTCTGTATCGTGAACGTTAGAACCTATATTTTCTTTTGTAGTAGTCTTTTTGGGTGACCTTTTGTGTGTTCTGTAATATAAGAATTTTAAAACTTTAGTTTCACTTTCATTTCATTATAAATATTAGTAAATTGAATCTATTGGGGCGATAGACTAGCAATTGGTCAGGTTAGTTTAGTTAGGTAAATGTTTCATTCTGACACTAGAACTTAAATATGAATTAGGTGGTTTGTATACAAAACACATGAATTCATATACATCACGCCCCTTTCCATGTAGAGGGGTAGGCAGAGATTACGGAACCTCATTTGTCCCGATCCCGACAAACTTTTTTTTCATTGTCATCCATACACCTATTTACACACACTTGGTACATTTGAATCTATTTTAATACCACTAAAAGCATTTACCTTAAAGGATTCAATATATTAATAGACTCCTCTGCTGGTATATTTTCCATGTTTCTATTCTTTGGTGAATTAAGACTGAGTGAGTTTTGTTGAGTAAGTTTCTCTTGTTTCAAACATAATAATGCCATGTCCATTTCCTGTTTTATTTTCATTGGACTGTTTTTTGTCTTGTTCATTGTATATCTGAAATGAAATTTATATATTAATATAATATTTCTGTTACAACGGTAGAATTTCAATGCTAAGAGACAACCAATGCCAGGCAAATGTTTTGACTTTCAATTAATGTACTGTACTTGTACTTATGTTGAATAAAAACATTTGACTTTGACTTTTAAAATAATATGTTTCATACAACAATGCAAAAGGAAATCTGCCAATTGGTCATTATTATCGCTGCGAAGTTATATTATATAGATGTTTCATTATATAGATTAGATCCTACATGAACAGTTATCAGTCCATTACTATTTGCATTCACTGACTACTACTTGGCCAGAGGTATAGCTAAACATACACTCATGGTGTTTTCCGGCACAGAAACATTAAAGTTGACAATCCAGTGAATTAAATTGGGCACCTAAACATTGACAAATATCCATTGCTTCCAAACAATACGCTCTAAACGAAATAACATTTTATTCTATAAAAAACAACATAGGACTTACTAATCTTACCACTGTTTTCTAAAAACTTCTTAAATTCATAAAAGTATTAATTAAATTACGTAAATTTCACCAAAACTATATCTTGCGATAAAGGCGCGAAAAAAATTATGACATTAAAATTCACTGGAATTTCTTTATTCAGCCAGAAATTCATTTTATTTATTTAGAGAAAAAATTATAAAAAAAAATTATTTAGATATTAAGGAACACTTACATGGCTGGAATATTAGAATGTACACCTGCGCTTGTCGGGGACGGCAATATAGTATCATCTATGTCTAGCGGTTCCTTTTTTATCTGTAATAATTAATCATAAATTAAATAAGAATTCATTATTATTATTATTAAGGTCCTATGTCCCCTAGATGGGCAGAATAATTAATAAATAATTATACATATCACATAATATTATTATTACATTATACTTATATTTGACGCGACATTAAACTTCCAAGATAACACATTTTCTTACTTAAAAATTTTTTTTACTAAATATCTATTACCAAAAGGTTCTAAAGTTATATGGTAGGCATAGATTACAGATCCCCATTTCTCTCGATCCTGACAAACTACTTTCACTTCATGAACATAAAATAAAAAAAATATAAGAAATAAATATACAGGGTGGCGCATTCAAAACGGTCAGTATGGGAAAGTCTGAAACTATAAGAGATACGAAGATTTGTTCTTAAGAACCATGTCACCGATTTTGATAAAAAGAAAAACTGCATTCATGCTTTCTTTGAAAAAACAACTGTATCCAGTACGGGAATCGAACCCGGTTGCTTTGAAAAAATAAATTGGCCGTTTTCCTTTTTTCTCTTTAAATATCAATTGTGTAGGTCCTAAGCTGTAAATGTCTCTATGAAAGATGGTGTCGAAAATGAATAAAATGCATTGTTTTGGCATACTTTAGTTTATCATAGTAGGTTTTCTAAGTGACCTCCGTTGTTTTCAATACAATATTCAACACGTTTAGGTAACGATCTTACTATTGAATTTTGTATTTTCATGTGGTGAATTTGCGTTAGATTTGACTTTATTGCTACTTTTAGGTCTTCAATGGTGTCATAGCTTGTTTTGTAAAATTCATCCTTAACGTAATGTCACAAGAAATTATCTAATATTTTGTTTAACACGTCACTTTAAGTGGACTTTTCAATAGATTGTTAGTTTTTGATTACTGTAGATAACAAAACCTCCTTAAAGGATTAATGCAATGCTAATGCCACATGATATGGTGTATGTAACAAGTAGGGAAGTACAAAACTACAAACAGCCATAGAGACAGTTTTACATGTCTCTTGAATATTGTTACGGTGTATGTAAACTACTATAATAAACTAAAGTATGCCAAAACAATGCATTTTATTCATTTTCGACACCATGTTTCATAGAGACATTTACAGCGTAAGACCTACACAATTGATATTTAAAAAGAAAATGTGAAAAATGCCAATTTATTTTTTTAACGCAACCGGGTTCGATTCCCGTACTGGATACAGTTGTTTTTTCAAAGAAAGTATGAATGCAGTTTTTCTTTTTATCAAAATCGGTGACATGGTTCCTAAGAACAAATCTTCGTATCTCTTATAGTTTCAGACTTTCCCATACTGACCGTTTTGAATGCGCCACCCTGTATATATCTTGACAACGGAAATAAATTCCAAGTATAGGCCTTAACTATTACTCATTATCAATAGTCAGGTTTCCTCTTGATGACTTTCATCATAACATATACTTTCAAAACTACACATAGAAATTATAATAAAGAAATGTTCAATATATTTCCTGATTACTTTCCAAATTACTTCTCATACCTCAGAACTAATACACTACATATTAAACCTACTTACCTCTTTGATATCCTGTGATCCCTTCTTCATATCAACAGTATTGGTCACGTCAACCATAGTTCTCTTTTTCACCTGTGCCACCCGCAACCTTGTTTGGCAAGATTTCCCTTTACCAGAGCGGGTTGGTGTGTGATAGATCAGCTTTATTTGTTTGGGTTCTGATGTTGGCCTGAAATTTATGTATGTTCATAAAGATTATATTAAATAGTCATAGTAAAAACTAAATTGATGAAATGTACCAATTAAGGTGAAGAAACTTATCTTTTCCTTATAACAGACAGTGCTTAAAAATGGCGGCAAGGTTTACAACCTATAACATTGCGTACTAACTATCTGGTTAACAACTGTGTTTGAGGCCATAGAATTCCTACCTTACTAGTGACTGTCTTGCAAGGGTTAAAAGGTCACTTTTAGCATAAATGTTGGGTTTGTAATATCATATGGAACATTGGAAACAGGTTGCTCACTAATAGTCTAATAAATTTAATTGACCCCTAGTCCCTTCCTATGACATGGCAGCTTTAGGAAAATAGTGACCTCATCATGTCTCCACGATTTGACCAATGAGATTTGATCAATTGTTGTCTGTTGGTCAATGATTTTTTTTCTCATTTACTCACGTCTCATTAGGCTGTTTAAGGGTATTGTTCGCGGAAATGAGCAAAACGAGTGTTTTCATTTTTCAGTTTAAACCTATTTAGAACTTACTGACACCTATCATACTTTCAAGGTAGCATAATGAAAGACTGAAATTGATGACTGAAGTAGTTTCAAGAGTTAAATATCAATAATTACGTAAATATAAACGCATAAAGTTGATAAAAAATCAGAAAAATGGCGCAAACAGGGTTTTGTATTTTTTCGTTTATTTCGTCACGGAGTTAGATCTGAAATCAAAATATACAATAATGGGTTCTCTAAATACTAAATAATTTGACTAAAAACATATTAGGTCCTGTTTTATTCATAATACTGCAGTTTTCGTAAGTATAAAACGCCCAATTTTGGGCCGCCATCTGTTTCATACATTTTTATATGGACAGCTTACGCGTCCGCCGCGAGTCGCTAGTTTCAATAGATCGCGTTCAGAATTTGGCGAATGCCAGCGTGGGGAGCACGTCCATTTTGTTGGCGATCACAGCTAAACCGCTAGATAATCACACGAGATCAGTTATTTCTTAGTTCAATAAGTGAAATTTGGAAAACAAAGTGTAATCACTTTGGTGTTTGAGGTTATTGCTTATTATATTACAAGCGATTTTTTTCTTTCAAAGTGAACTGCTAAAGTTGATTTATTCTACATATATATTTTAAAAAGTATTTTACTTGATGCGACGCCATATTTGATATAAATTTATTCTTACGTCATTTATGCCTATGACAGGTATATATATGTCAGACATGATATGAAAAAAGCATGATAATGAATGTAAATAATTTTGATTTACCGCTTGATGTTTCGGATATTATGAGAAGTTCAGAATATACAGACATGATACATTCTGACATCACTTTAGCTTTCTTCACAGAAGGTAGGCAGCAATTAGTGAACCCCAAGATAGGTTATTTATGCTATATTATATATACACACATATACATAATTATTAATAACTATATATTATGCATTACGACCGTGATCGAATTCAGGGTAGTCAGAGAACTTAACGTATGCATTTGTGATGGTCGAAATCATAAATATACATTAGGGATGCTCTTTGGCAACTTGAATTTGAGTTATTGGCGAACTGCAGAATAGGTTATACCGGTACCGGACAGATATACGGAAAGAACGGCAGCTAATTAGATTTTGATTTTTTTACGACTCAGACTCATCTCTCTCAAGAAGGACCGCGGAGCAATTTTGTAGAGACAAATTGCTATCGAAATCCGAATTCGGTCACTAGGCTCTCATAACGGAGTTGGAGGTCACACCAAAAAAAATGTATAATTATTATACATATCCTGCTGCTCAAAATTTTGCTCAGTAGTCTGTAGGTATTGTTTGCCTCGGCAAACTTTACGCATAAATCGAAGAAATTATATTTGAAGTTCTTTTTCAGCTCAAAACCATACGAAAATACAAGCGCATTACTAGGCTCACAGACTCCTACAGGAGGTCGGGTTAGGGTACTCACTCAAGTACGTTCTAATACACTATTTCTTATTGTTTCTATAAAATTACAATTATTTACCACAAGTGATTTATTATTTAAATATTGATTACTTTTATATATTTATGACTACAATGTTTTTAATATATATTAATAAATAATAAGTTGTTGAATAATCTGATTATAATTTATTAGTGTTTGTTTCGTTTACAACTCAATTGATACACGGAACGTGCATCCGCCATGACAATAAAGTTTGTTATGATTTTGTTATATCAAGTTTGATGTGATTTATTTCAGTGTTTTTGAAACTATCGTAGTGTGGAACCTGTTTATATCGCAAACATAAATAACATTACATAAAATATCCCCTATTATCCCGCCGCATTGCTTTGTGAATCGATATTTATAGAAAAATGCTTCATGCATAAGAATTTACAAATGAAATATCAACAATTTATCTGCAAGAAATCTAATTCGTCATACTGATTTTATATTGACTTATATTAACTTTGATTTTAACTTATTTTATATATAAAAACATACTTGGCCACTACTAAAACAGAAAGGTAACCTCAAAAGTATTTATCCCAGAGATAAACAAGGGGCTGCAATTGTTTTACACGGACTTGTTTCTATAACAAAACATCGACTTTGTTTTGGAATAAGGTGGTAGGTATCTGTAAGAACATACACACATCAACATGGTCTAGGGATATTTAACTCAAACCTAAATAACTAAAATTATACTACCTTTTAGTTAAGACACCTGTATCTGTAGTATTATATTATCTGTGCCTGTATATTAAATTAAACCTTGATTATTAGCCTATCTGATTAAATGAAAATATTTTAGTGAAAGTTGTAATTTAAAAAAATCTAGAACAAGAGAAAAAACTCAGATAAAACTTCAAACTAAACTTTATTTTTAAAACATTAAAACTTCAACATAACATTTACTTTTTTTTACTAAAATCGTGTTCCACTGAAAATCAATAATGTGTAGATCTTCCTAAGACATTCCTGACACATCTGCAGGGGTTCGGCATGCTTAAAACAAGGATATCAATATCCCGTTGTGGAATATTGTCCCAAGTCCTGCTAAGATGCAAGAAAAGATGGTTTTCACTGACAATATCTTCTGGGAAATTTCTTAGAGCTCTTCTCTGAAGCATATCCCAGACATGCTCAATAGGATTTAAGTCTGGAGATTGCGCAGGCCAGTCTTAATCCTGGACATTGTGCTGTTGTAACCAAGTTGTAACGATAAGCGCAGATAATTTGTCACATTATTTTTTTCTGTAAGGCCAGTATTAAATCTAAATTATTATTAATTTTATTTTAATCTAATTCATCATACTGATTTGATATTGACTTATATTAGCGTTGATTTTAACTTATTTTAGATGAGTGAGGGGGCAGTGACGGAACGCTGGATGAGGTTACTCGCTAAAAATAGAACTCATTTCCATACACAGGATATAATTTGCACTAATCAGTAGATGTCCATACCTTACAAACAATATTTTAGTGCAGTAACCATTACTTACATACATTATAGACTATAACTAAATTTATAGTATACTTGTTTCAGGAGCTTATGTAAGTAGTAAATTGTATATCAATACACAATGTGTGTTTGCAAATTTTTACACCTACAGAGAAAAAAAGAAAGAAACTTTATTCACTACATTAACAAAACACAAACATGGAAAAAATATAGGTATGTAAAAAACCATTGATGCAGTGAAAAGGTGCTGCCTCAGTATACGATGCAGCTAGGCTGCAATCACTGGTCCTCTGGCAGCACCCAATTCGAAAACCGTCACAAGCTGCATAATATAATAAATAACAAACATACATAAAATAACTAATATATAATATACAAATACAGATATAATACGAGTTCGGCTGTAGCCCAGTGGCTAAGAACTCGGACTTCGTATGAGAAAGGTCCTAGGTTCGAATCCCGACTCTAGCATGTACCAATGAATGAAATTTAAATATTTGTTTTTAATTTACGTATATAATTTACAGTCGCTAACGGTCAGGAAAAACATCGTGAGGAAACCTGCCTATCCCTCAGGATAGGTAATAGTCAATGCCTATATACGGCGATACGGTTCACTACCTATCACATTGGGTGTTGTCTATCTAGTGAGACGCGTGCTTCGAATGACCCATACCTAACATGCCTTCGAAATTTCGGAGATGTGCATTCAAGCCTCAGACTACCCCGCCATAATAAAAAAAGGAGTGTGTATACACAAATCGTGAAGCGTATGTATGTATATAATACGCATACATAAAATTAATACACTATAATTCATAATCATACTTCGGGCAACATAAACAAGAACATATGTATATATATATATATATTATAGACATGTAGATAGATATAGGCACACACATACACAGTCATACATATTATATATACATTATAAACAGTAGTAACATCGTATAAACATACATTAATATATTTCATACACATACACATTTATTCAAACTCATATATAGAAAGAAAAATATATAACTATGGTATTTGCACTGACAAGGTGAGACATTGATAGGAGTTAGGGTAAGGATTTTTGTTGTTCGAGAAGACAAGCCTTATACCTAAGGTAGAAAGCTCCCCTAGAAGCAACGTCGCGAATAGGTGGAGGTATTTCATTCCAGCATTTGGACGCAGAGGTACTTACATCTGGTGCTAGTTTCTATACCAAAGAGCAATTACAAAGGTTCGTGGTCTAAACCATATTTAAACGTAAAAGAATAGCTGACAGTTACAGATTCCGAGAGCTAATAATCATCTTACTACTTTCATTTTACTGTTACTATATCAAATTAACAAATAATAAAATAGGTAGGTACGCTTTGTGAGGTCAGGTGTATGTGTTTTGAGTATGCCGAGAAGACACATCATCGTGACAAAACAACAAGCAACAAGACAATTTCAATGCATATAATTAAATCGTAGTTACTAAAGTATCTGAAAACTATCTACGAGTGCGCAGTGTTTATAGTTTTATAATCCTGAATAGGTACAAAATACTGTGCTCACATTACGTCGCTGCCGCCGACCCCGATTGATATGGCTACGTCACATCCCACATCCCTTTCGGGGTAGTCAGATGTTGAGTGGCAATAAGTTTTTTTGCAATCTTTTGTCAATCGAAACCCAATCGTTACCTGATTATCAATAGCCAATGTAATAGGTGATTAACTAAGTCCTTACATAACCAAACCAGGTTCTCTCACTAAAACAACAGCACGTGAACAATTTAAATGGTCACCCATCCAATTACTTCCCACGCCTGCGTAGCTTAACTTCGGTGATACAACGAGAACCGGTGTATAAATCACAACCGTAAAATCCTATTTTACGATCACAATATAAAATATTTCAGCAAAAACATTATTGACATTACATAACACAAAAACAAATAATTGACAGTATAATAGTAGTTTATCAGGATGAAAAGAAATCTATATGAGACATTTACATTTTTCGTACGACTGCCCGCCTATAAAAGTCTGTGATCTTGGTACATATTCCGTTTATAAATTTAGTCGCAAAATCAAGCAGTATTAGGCAAAATAAAATTAGGTTTTATGCATTGTAACGAGTTTACACTTAAATTCATGAGCTCAATTTTATTTCAATATGTGCAGTGTGGGTAAATGTAACTAATAAATTGTATGACTACTATATCTACAATATGGTAAAAAGTATTGTAGAATAGGTACTTATATAATTTTACCGTGAATGAACTGAATTAACCTAGGTAATCATAATACTTACGCATATGAAAAATGACTACAGCCGATCTTTCGTTGAAGAACATATTTCATTTCAAAAGCATTATAATCTAAAAACATAGTTTTACAAATTCGTTAACCTTTCGGAGTCAGTAAATGATTGGTTAGGTAGTTGCATACCTACATAATGTAATCTGTACTAGCATCATTACAAACACTGGAAAACTTGAATTTATTTCGTGTTGGATTGATTACCATCTGGATTTGGGTGAGAATATCAGTTTATACGTTGCATCATATGGAAACGATATGTATTTATTGATATAACTGTCTGCAATTTACACGCCGCGGATGGCGCGTCGTCATGATCAAAACTATCTGTCACGTTCGACAGAGAATATCTGCTAAGAAGTCGGTCTGGATTGTCGAAAAATCATCACAATGTTTATTTTATGATAGATAGATAATGTACGTTTTATTTAGCAATTAAAAAATTGTCTTGCAATCGGCACACTATTGAGTTTAAAAATCAATTATATTATTAATATAAAACTCCCATAACGTTTCGCGATGTTTTGAAATTCGCGCCTTTTTATATTTTATATTCTGTCCAACCGCTAAAACAGCACTAACGCGCAATGTACTCAGCGCTGCTGCGCTAGAAATGTCCGATTTTTGACAGTTCGTGAATTTATTTTTGGAATACAATACCCTTAACCACTGAATATCATAACGTCACTATTTACTAGAGATCGCGCCACATACGGTGGCAGTTGGAGGCGTCGCCACAGTCGCGTAATTCAGTGTTACCAGTAAACACGCCAAAACTAGCACTCACTGTGCCATACGGCTCGAAACATTATAGGTTTCATTTGTAACGATCTTTGGTTGCAGAGCTATAAACTCAAATAAAACAAATTAATATATCAAAGTCAAAATATGTTTATTATACTATTTCAAACATGATTAATAATTAACGGGACTTATCCTTCTTATTATATATTACATATATTATGTGTTCCTTCACTCTGTCCGCAATAGACCGTTTAGTCTGTTCGACATAGGATTTCCCACAGCTGCAATCAATCTTATACACACCCTTATATCTTATATCATGAGTATAAATCGCGAATCTCTTAAAACTATTATTTCAAACATGGCACTGAGCATTGTCTTTACATATTTTTTACCGAGGTTAGATCAGCGGAGACCCTAGCTTGGAGAAGAACTAACAAGAAACTCCGGAAATCAATTTATTATAATCACCCTTAACAAACATAAAAATTACAAAGAGTGGGCAAAAAACACAACGCTGGTAATACTAAATTTACTTTTCATACAAAATAACACGCAATGGCGGAAACGTCAAATTTAGTTCCAAGTTTGGCTACTGCCACCGTATGTGGCGGGTACTCTAAACACAAATAGACTATAGACTATATATTGAAAAACCATTGTAACGTCAAAATCAGCTCTAACTTTTAATTGATTTTTAATTGTTTATATGCTCATTCTGAGTATTTTGAGACTATATAAACCGAAATAAGCTAATATTAAACAGTGTTTTAGTGTTTTAAGTGTAAATTATATTGAGATATAGTGTTTTTGATCAACTTAAAGTATCTGTTACCGTTGAGTGTATTTGAAAGTTCTCTCTCATTTAATTGCTACAAACGTAAAATTATACTAAACATTCGTGGTATAATTGTAGTGTGGTGCATTTCTTTCTCGTTTCCTAGTTTAATCTACTAATAATAACCTTAACAGAATATCAATTCAACATACAATTATTTATTATCTTGTCTACCTTAATGGCGACTTATAAAATGAATACTCGGTCTCAAACCATTCGTGAACTCGAATTAAAACTTAGAAACACCCTTAGTGAACTTCAGACTACTAAGGACAAGTGTTCCGGACTAATCTCGGAGCACGAGGATAGCGAGAAGGAAGTGTTACTCATAGTTGAGAAAAACACTAGGTTAAAGTCCGAATTGGTATTGAAAGATCGTGAGTTAGCAGAGGTGGTGGCGGAACGGGACTATGTGTGCAGTGCTCTGGCTGGTTTCCATCAGTGCAGTTTGGAGTATGAAGATGCCCTATTGCAGATCTCACAACTGAAGTTGGCCCTGCGTGAGTCCGAAGAGGTGGTGAGATCCCTTAACACGGAGGTGGAGAGACTTCAATCTGCAGAAGCTAACCAGCAGTATCAGCGCCTTGTCATGAAGACCGGCTTCAGTGCTTCTGCCACCCCTATGTCAAGAAATTGTAGGAAAAGGTTAAGAAAGTTAAATAAATTAATAAATAAAACTTATCTTTGTGTAGGAAAGAAAAAATCTTTTTTAAACAATAATTTAAATAATAAACTTAAATCAGTTTACAGTCACCACAAATTAGCTAATAGTAGGCATGACTGTGAGATACAGGCTTTTCACCGGAAGGTACTTCTGCTGGAGGGTGAATTGAGTGCTGTGACTCAAAGTTATGAGAGTTCTCAGGCAGATATTGCCCGGTATACTGAGGAGATGGATGAGCTCCTAAAACTTTGTAGGGAGAACCAGGAGCGTTTTGATTCGCTTGTGGCTGCAGGATGTCCTTGTGCCGATGTGTCACAGGTTTCTATAGCCAGTTCTAGGAAAAATACTAAATGTTCATCACCCAAACAAATTAATTTAAATAAAAAGTTAAATCACAAATTAGTTCATATTTATGGTGATGAAATGGTGAAAAATATCGGTGTAATGGTGAGTAGTGAACTTTCAAATACGGCAATTTATAACAATTGCCTACCAGGAGCTGATTTTGACAACTTAATTGACAATATATTGAGAACTAGGTTAGAATGCAATATGACATTGCTTCTAATGTGTTGTCGTAGGGGGAATCTAAATAAACATAGATTAATTAAACATATAGATAATTTAATAACTCAAAAACATATTAAACGTATAATCCTGTGTACCTTGCCTTATTCTAAGACATTGACCCCCGCAGAAAATAAATATAGGTATATATTAAATCAGACTATGCACACTATTTCAGTGCATAATAGTAATATTAAATTAATAGATACAAATTGTATTTTAATGAACAAATTATATTTTACTGGAGATACTTACTATCTCAACAATAGTTGTAAAAAACAAGTAGCTGAAATGCTACAATTTTATTTTAGTTTTGACCAAGCCAATTCACTGGCCTCTGACATTGCCCCTTTTGGGCTTGATTCATGCATCTCTTCAAAGGAAGAGGTTGCAAATATTAATTTAAATTAAGTTATTTGACAAAAGAGGATTCCCCTTGCATCAGAAATGAAACTTGTGCACAGCTTAACTCCACACAGTGTCTTAGTGTTGTTCATCAGAACATTCAAAGCATAGCTGGAAAGGAATTGGAAATTGAATTATTTTTAAATAATAATAATATAAATGTTTTTTGTATTTGTGAACACTGGGCCAAAGATTATGAGTTAGTATATAATTTTAAAAATCCTAATATTGTTAGTTCTTTTTGCCGTGAAAATTCAATACACGGTGGCTCTATGATAATTATGCATAAAAGTATTAAAAATAAGGTTCGCAATGATATAATCTCAGAAAGTGTAGAAAAAATAATAGAAATACAGGAAAATAAGACACTTGACTGACGTGAATACCGCGAGACTTGTTTATTTTAGTTATTTCCATAGCGTCATGTCATACGGGCTTCTTTTGTGGGGCAATTCTGCTGATATTAATTCAGTATTTGTGCTGCAGAAGAGAGCCATTCGCTCGATCTACCGTATGGGCCCTCGTGAATCTTTAAGAGATGTGTTTAAGACAATAAATATACTCACTGTGGCTTCTCAATATATATATGATAACTTAGTCTATGTTAAAAAAAATATTAATGATTACAGGCTTGTAAGAGACATGCATAATTGTAACACACGCAATAAAAACAAATTGTATTATAGTGGCTCGAGACTAAAAAGAATAAACAATTCGTTTATGGGCCTGGGCATAAAAATGTATAACAAACTTCCAGAGTCTATAAAGTCCTTACCTCTAGACAAATTTAAAGTTTGCACTAAAGCGACGTTGATCGAGAAGGGCTACTACAAAGTGAAAGATTATCTAAATGATGTTATGTGACGTTTCATCTTGGTGTGATTGCAGCCTCACGATGCATGTTCTTATTGGGACACCTTTAATATGTTGCTCATAATATTCGTTGGTTGCTAGTCAGGCTGCAGTCTCATTCTGATGGATTATTTAATTAAGTTGTATTGTATTGAAACATGTCTGCAGAGTTTCTTGGCATTTCTTCTCTGCAGGATTTTGCTTTACGAAATGCCATTAGTTTAATTAGATTTATTTAATATTTTTATTTCAATTGATTAACTGTAATGACAACTTTTCCGATGGAAATGTTTTTTTTTTTTTTTTTGACCTTCAATAAGTGATTTTATGATCCTGATATTGAATAAAAAGAATTTCATTTCATTTCATTTCATTTCATTGTTTGTTGCTTATATAGGCCACCTAATGGCGACTTCTGTGTCTTTGAGAACATTTTGGAAATGGTGTTGCTTAAACTGTATAAATCTAATAAGACCATAATCTTTTGTGGTGATTTTAATGTTGATCTTTTGGAGTCCTCGACACGGGCTACTAGACTTCTAAATTTGTTTTGGTCTTTTGGGTTGGATAGAATATTTGAAAGCCCAACAAGGGTGACCAGCCATTCTGCTACATGTATTGATAATATATTCAGTAATGAGAAGCCAAACAGCAGCAAAATTATTAATGTTTTGAGGTCTGATCACAGTGGCCTGTTAGCTTCATTTAACAAAAATATATATTCTATTAAGTCTCAGCTTATAACTTGTATTCCGGTAACTGAACGGCGTCTGGAGCGTTTTAGAGAACAAATTAACAACAAATTAAGATTGTTTAATATTCACAGTAGCTGTCCAAACAAAATGTTCCAAACAGTTTTTGATCTAATTGATGGGGAACATAAATCTGTTTTTATTCCAAAAACTTTAAATATAAATTCAAGGAAAAAGTTTAGTGATTGGGCAACACCGGGTATCCATGTTAGTAGGACAAAATTGTATCAATTGTATGAAGCAAAAACAACAAACTTTAGTGTAGCTTTTAGAAACTATGTAAAATTGTATTCAAAGATATTTAAAAACGTTTGTGTCCAGGCTAAGTCGCTGTACATTAGGAATAAAATACTCAAATCTAAAAATATAATCAAGGAAACGTGGGATGTCATTAGATCTGAAACTGGTAGAGTTAAAACTTATAATCAAAATAATCTAAAGCTGAAACTTAAAAATAAAATTGTATGTGGCGAAGCAGATGTTGCTTCATGTTTTGTAAGAAAACACTTTTAGTAAGAAAAAAACTGTGGATTTGTTTGGACACTCGGTCAAAACAATTAGTGTTATTATTGACTTGTTGGCACCTTATCTGGCATCGGTTTTCAATGCCTCGATAGAATCAGGTTCGTACCCTGATATAATGAAACTAAGTAGAGTAACACCGATATATAAATCTGGTAGTACCTTGGACCCATCTAATTACCGTCCAATATCCGTGCTACCAGCATTAAGTAAAGTATTCGAGAAAATCTTGTTAAATCAGATGTTGTACCATTTTAATTTGAACGGACTACTACATTCTAAACAATACGGCTTCACAAAAGGTTTGTCCACCACTGATGCTGGTGTAGAATTAATTAAGGGGATTTTTGATGCCTGGGAACGGTCACAGGATGCATTTGGTATTTTCTGTGACCTTTCTAAGGCGTTCGATTGTGTCCGACATGATATAATAATAAGAAAATTAGAGCATTATGGAGTTCAAAAAAATTCACTAAATGTAATAAAATCGTATTTAAGTAATAGAGTACAAAAAGTAACTATTGGTGTGGAGCAGTCGTCGGGTCGCACAGTCCAGATGGGGGTGCCTCAAGGTTCAATATTAGGTCCGTTTCTTTTCCTAGTATACATAAATGACTTACCTTTTGTAACTAAAGATAGGTGCAGGACGGTCCTTTTTGCTGATGACACATCCCTAATCTTTAAAATTAGCAGGAAGATTGATGAGTCGCAAGCAATAAACTCGGTGATAGGAGATGTAGTTCAATGGTTTCAATATAACAATTTAGTTCTTAATAATAATAAAACAAAATGTATTAAATTTTCTTTGCCAAATGTTAATGGTGTCGAAACCAATCTAATAATAAATAATGAGAAAATAGATAAAATAAATACTACTGTCTTCTTAGGGATAACTTTAGATTCAAAGCTGCAGTGGGGAGACCACATTTGCGTTTTATCTAAAAAACTTAGTTCCGCGGCATATGCTGTTAAACGGATTCGGGAATATACGGACGAGTACACGGCTAGGATTGTTTATTTCAGCTACTTTCATAGCATTATGTCTTATGGCATCTTGCTGTGGGGTTGTGCTGCTGACATAAACACAATATTCGTTTTGCAGAAGAGGGCTGTTCGCTGCATTTACAGTATGAGCCCCAGAGAGTCACTTCGCGAAAAATTTAAAGAAATTGATATTTTGACGGTTGTTGCTCAGTACATATATGAGTGTGTCATTTATGTACATAAAAATAGAAATATTTTTAGAAGAAACTGTGATTTTCATAGAATTAATACTAGGAACAAACATAAGCTGTATGTGGCGCCCTCGAGGCTTCAAAAGGTCAAGAAATCTTTTGTTGGAAATTGCGTGCGTTTTTATAATCATTTACCGGACTGGATTACGCGATTGTCCTTGCCTAAATTTAAGACTATAGTTAGAGGCCGACTAGTCCAGGGCGCTTACTACGCGGTCGGGGACTACCTCGCCGATGCTCAGGGTTGGCAATGAGTGCATCTAAGCTATATGTGCAAAGATAATTTATGTTAATAAGTGTATAAATTTTATGTTTCTTTATAATTTGTTTTTGTAACTGGCACTGGGCAAAAAATCCTGAAAGCCGGAGTTTCTTGTTGGTTCTTCTCCGAGCCAGGGCTTCCGAACCAACGGTAGAATTTCAATGCCAAGAGACAACCAGTGTCAGGCAAATATTTTGACTTTCAATGAATGTACTGATCTTGTACTTATATTGAATAAAAACATTTGACTTTGACTTTATAGTTACCATTCTTTTTATGCAAAAACTAAACAACAAATAAAAAACAAAAAGGAGTTTACACTCACCATTGCTCAGGAACTCTTTTCTTGCCAACCTCATTGCTGTCATCTGTACGTACTTTTTGCTTTTTCATAAGTATTATAGGACTGGAGCGACCAGTCGGTGTGCCTTCAATTTCTGACACTGACTCATCTTTCAATATTGAACTATCATCTATTTTATTGCTAATATCTGAGTTTTCTTTAGGCGGTGTCAGTATGGACTCATTGGTGTCGCCACAGAGTAGTTTAAACGCTTCTGTTAGGATATTGAGGTTCTTTGTTTCATTTACTCTTGTGAGAACTGAGGCTGGAATATAATACAGGTAATAATTTATTGAATAATACACATAATTTATTTAATAAAAACACATTTACGAAATGCATTGAATTATACAGTGAGGGAAAACATCATGAGGAAACCTACCTGTTCGTCGAACAGGTAATAGTTAGTGCTTGTCAATGGCGACATGACTGACCACCTGTCACATTGAGTACTGACTTTCTGGTTAACACGTGGGTTTGTGGTGCCCATAGAATTACTACTTTCGCAATAGCGGAGATGGAAACCTGTACCTCTGACTACCCTGCAAGGGTTAATGGTCGTGAATGCATTTGTTGTTTTAATTTATTGAATCATCATGAAATCAAATTTACTTAGATTTAAGCTATAAAGAAAATAAATCTTTTGTGCCACTGTCATTGGAGTACAGGGTACCCACTATAGTCTATACTGACAGTGTTTCCTCTAAGATTTATCTTTTTTATACTTATGATAGCCAAATTGATCCTCTGGCGTATGTAAGCAAGAAAAATGATAAGTATATCCCATGCTAGACTGTGATGTAATAAATTGCTATTAGGTAGCATTTTGAAGCCATATTACAGTAAAAGGCATTTTCCTGGCCCTAGGATATAGATCTGTCTCAAGTAGAATACTTATTGTCACTAGATTTATTATTGATACAAAACTCAAATAATAATAATTCTTAATGTAATGAAAGAAATGTTAAATAAACAGTATTTTCACCCTTTAGGAGCAAAATATTCAAACAATCCATATATTCACACCTCAATTTCCTTTTAGGATGAGCTGAAAATATTATTTGAGATTTATATGAGGTAAAATCATTTACTTACCAACTAACTGTATAGTGTTATCTTTGGCACACACTTGCTTTTCCAAATCCTTGCATTTAGTACAACATTTACTAGAAAATAAATAAAAGGAGACTTTACAATAGTGTCAGAAAGTTATATTGGTAGTGTTTTAGAATGTTTAATAGCATGGAAAATCACGTATCACATTAGTGATGGGACTCGAGTGACTTTTTGATTTTGTGCACTCGAGTCATTTAGTCAACACAAACAAGGGGGCTCCCCTCAATGATCAGCGGGTACTCACATCATGAATTTCTAACTCAAGTGATTTTTTCCCATCAACAACATCAAAAGAATCCCACCTCCCAATGATTAGCGGCTAATCACACTCCATATAAACCAGTCAAGTTACTCGAAACTCGAGTCAACCAAAATTTCACTTGAGTGAGCAAAATATTAAATGACTCGAGTCACTTGAGTGAAAAGCCACTTAAGTCCCATCACTATAGCACATTATAGGGAGCACATATTGGTTGTATTTGAGGTGTACATATGCCTTTACAGTATCAAACATACACATGAAAACTAAAATAAATGGGCATGCCATTCCTAATGCATAGTCATAAGGTCAATTTGGGTGAGCTATATAGTTTAAATCATAGGTCTACTATATTGAATGCAGATGACTATATGCCAAATAATACTTACACATCAGATTCAATCAACTTTTCATTTCTTGTTTTATGAAGTTCTACCTCAGCAGTCAGTTCTTGAACATTTATAACAACGTCTGTAATTTAAATAATTATTTCATTACGTTTCATCAAGAATTTATTATTTTAAAAATGTAAACAAAAGTATTACCTTTGTAAATATCGTTGATTTGTTTCAAAAACAATCCAAGAGTAGATAATTTGTCGAGAAGCGAGTTTTGTACAGTAGTTTCGTGTTTCACAGACATGTTTTAACCACGTTTTAACATTGAAAATACTGAGATTCTTATTAAAAACAATCCTATATCGACTTCTACAATTACAAAAACAAAACAATCACAACAACCAATAACATATTATTATTATTTTTTTTTTATTTAATCATGACTCGGAAACAGGTCCACAAGGTCGCAATCATTTTACAATTATTATAATTTTATTACAGTTCTTACAAATTTTTACATAAACTACTAAAAAACTTCACAAATTACTCTTAAAAATATATTAATCAATTCATAAAAATATAAAAACAAAAATTATTGAAATAATTTAAATGAAACTAACCTCTTTTATATAATTAAACATAAAGTAACTACAATGTGCCAATCGTATTTAAAATATATTTATACAACAATTTAAAATAACGAACATTAGATAAAACATCTTCAATATGGCGGGGAATATCTTGACTTATATTTCTACAACCATTCCAGAATATCTCTCTCTGTTGTGCAAATCTACTGCATTCTAAGATCAAATGTCGCAGTGTACCAATCTCTACGTTACAAAAGTCACAAACATTGGACGCAGATAAACCCAACCTGTACCTATGTTCTG
Organism: Leucoptera coffeella; assembly: GCA_030578115.1. Lineage (NCBI taxonomy): Eukaryota > Metazoa > Arthropoda > Insecta > Lepidoptera > Lyonetiidae > Leucoptera > Leucoptera coffeella. The sequence continues at coordinate 292,579 of JAMBLF010000240.1, forward strand.
GAGTTAAGCAATGGCCAAATCTCATTCGATTTATTGTAGTAATTAAATGTCGTGAATTACACATTTTGCTATAATACCAAGGCACCTTGGATATAGTTTTCTTAATATCAAAGTACCACGATCCCCTCTCCGTACAATTCTTTTCCCACAATAGATACCAAATATCCATACACTCAGCTGCAATGTGACCATAATAATCAGAAAATGGCACACCTAATGCCCCATGGTCAACCAACCTGACATCACGAGTGGCCTCATCCACCCTATCATTCCCTCTAGAAATACCAGAATGAGATCTTACCCACACAAATTCAACATGTTTGCCCCCAGCGTGCAACCTATTTAACACAATCTTAATATTAGAAATAATATAGAGATCGCGCCACATACGGTGGCAGTTGGAGGCGTCGCCACAGTCGCGTAATTCAGTGTTACCAGTAAACACGCCAAAACTAGCACTCACTGTGCCATACGGCTCGAAACATTATAGGTTTCATTTGTAACGATCTTTGGTTGCAGAGCTATAAACTCAAATAAAACAAATTAATATATCAAAGTCAAAATATGTTTATTATACTATTTCAAACATGATTAATAATTAACGGGACTTATCCTTCTTATTATATATTACATATATTATGTGTTCCTTCACTCTGTCCGCAATAGACCGTTTAGTGTGTTCGACGTAGGATTTCCCACAGCTGCAATCAATCTTATACACACCCTTATATCTTATATCATGAGTATAAATCGCGAATCTCTTAAAACTATTATTTCAAACATGGCACTGAGCATTGTCTTTACATATTTTTTACCGAGGTTAGATCAGCGGAGACCCTAGCTTGGAGAAGAACTAACAAGAAACTCCGGAAATCAATTTATTATAATCACCCTTAACAAACATAAAAATTACAAAGAGTGGGCAAAAAACACAACGCTGGTAATACTAAATTTACTTTTCATACAAAATAACACGCAATAGCGGAAACGTCAAATTTAGTTCCAAGTTTGGCTACTGCCACCGTATGTGGCGGGTACTCTAATTTAATCTGTACGATATATTTACATTTTTTAAAGCTTCTAATACACTCTTTGAATCAGATATAATTAAAATACAATTACTATAAACAGAATTATCAATATATAGCAATACTTGAAATATTGCATACGCCTCTGCCGAAAAAACACTGCATTTCTCATTAATTTTGAATGTCTTACACAAAGATAACTGTGGATCATAAAATGCAGAAGTAACACGAGTATCAGTCCTTGATCCATCCGTGTACAAGCAGTACATATTTTTTTCACATAAAAAGTGTAGAAACTCAGCTCTACTTTGAAATAAATCTGTGTGAACGTTAGGAGTAAACATCAAAGTATCGAAATGACTTTCAAAAATGGGCCAATTCCACAGACCTCTATAACCTAGATACCGCAAGTGTACGTACTTTGCGTGTCAAAAGGTTGATCAATGATCAACCTTTTGACGGCGGTCATTTAGTTCCGTTCCTACCGTCATCGTTGACGAACGTGAAGCGCTCCTCAGAAAAATGCCTAGTTGTGCCGTAATATCTTGTAAAAATGATTCAAGAAAAGTGGGCCGAGATCATGGAAATATTTCTTTTCACCGGTAAGTAAATTTGTTATTTAATTGTGCGTATTTTATTTATAAATCAATTATTTTATCTTATTTGTGTCTATTACTATGTAAACCACCAAAATACATGTAAATGTGTGCATACTACGTGTTCAAATTACATTGCTGCATTTAGTTCCAAAGGTGTTGTATCAGTTCATATAAAGCAAGCAGTGAACACGGAATCGATCGATACTTTCAGTGGTAGTTGCGCTTCGTGGTACAGAGGTTATTTTCATTTATCTTACCAAATAGGCAAATAGTGTTGTGCACATGCATCGATTCCAGTTATGGTTGTCGATTCGAATGGATTTCAAAACTACAAATAGGTACTCTAACTGATTAAAATTATAAGAAAATTATGTTTGTAAAATTTGTTCATGTTGTATTTATTTGTTAAGAATTAGAATAACGTAAAGTAAATTTTCATTACAGGTTTCCAAGCGACCCCTATATTAAAGAAAGGTGGATTGATGCTGATGATGATTAATAATAATAATAAAGCATTTATTTACAGCCACAAAAACATACACAATACAAATCTTTTACAAATCAAACTTACAAACTAGGGGGTATAGCTTGTGCATGTTATTGTCGCAGCAAAAAGGTTCTAACTCAGCTGGGTATGTTACGTTTGGTGGCAAACGCAACGCTGATATTATGTTAGAACCAACAAGAGGGCAATATTAGCAATAAGAGCTTAATAAAAATACATATTAATAAGTGTTAACTATAAATAAAATATTGTGTTACGTATTGTAATAACATATTGAAAATATACAGTACATAAATGTTTTTTAATGTTTACATTGTGTACAATACATATATCTACAAATACATACAATACAGAGATATATAACGTAAAATATTAAAGTGTCACAATCACATGTCATTGTCCAGTCAACACAGTGCAGTGCAGCGGCCGGATCGAGGGGCAACGTTAGGAGCACACGCCTCTTCTTGCTGGTTGAGGAAATGTTCCCTGAGTAAATGTTTTAGCCTTGGCTTAGATGTTACTCGCCTCATCGGTGGGGGGATGTTATTCCAGCACTTAGAGGCGGCGTACCTGAAAGCACCCCTGAAGGCAGTGGTGCGGTGTCGGGGCAGAACAAGCGGCGGCACACAAGCGCGGGATGACTTAAAATGCTGGGATCGCCATGTTAGTTTTTTGAATAAGTATTGCGGTTGTTTAGTGTGAATGATATCAAAGAGTAGGCAACTAAGAAGTAGTTTTTGTCGGTTTTCAATGTTAAGTAGTCTGTAACTATTCAAGAATGGTGAAACATGGGTTCGGGGTGGAACGGGGAAGCAGTAACGGGCACAAGAATTCTGCACACGCTGCAAAAGCCCACGAGTCTTCTTGTACAGGCACGGGCCGTACGCTGTCAAGGCATAATTGAGCTTGGACAATACCAAAGTCTCGCAAAGCCTGACCCGCAAGTCTACACTCAGAAACCCCCGACACTGATATAAAACCCGCAAACGATGGAAGCACGCAGAAACCAGCTGAGCGACGTGCTTCTCAAACCGCATCCCACTATCCATCACGACACCCAGGCTTCGAGCCTCCTCAACCCTGTCTATAGCGACACTGTTGACAAAAATACGTGGGCCCCTCAACAAGACACCAGACACCATTCGCTGGCTGCCCAGCACCATGTACTTGGTTTTGACAGGGTTGAGGACCAGACAATTGTTTACAGACCAGTCATAAACCCTACTCAAGTCCTCATTTAGTGCTTCTATAGCAGAGTCAAAATTATTTATGTTAATATGTGTGTAGAGTTGAATGTCATCGGCATAGATATGATATTTACAGTTAGTTATGTGAAGTGCAATGTCAGAGGTATATAAAATAAATAATAACGGACCTAGGATAGAGCCCTGTGGGACTCCCCTACTAGTCGTGTGAACTGTCGAGTGTATCGTGGTACCATCTGGCCTTGTCAATGAAACTACTTGTTTGCGTCCATTTAAATATGTTTTGAACCATTCAATAGTCAAGTCATTAAAACCGTAATATTTTAATTTTGCCAATAGGAGGTCAATGTTCAAACAGTCAAAAGCACGGGAATAGTCCAATAGCACGAGTATTGTTGCGTTATGATTGTCCTCGTTTGTCAAAATGTTGTCAAATACGTCCATCAATGCAGTGGTGGTGCTATGCTGTCTCCGAAAACCAGATTGATAAAGTGGTAGAATGTTGTGTGTATGTACGTACTCCGTTACCTGCCCATGCACCACCTTCTCAAGGATCTTAGACAAGTAAGGCAAAATACTGATAGGCCTCAAATCCGAAACAACAGCAGGGTCGTCACCCTTAGGGATTGGCCTGATCGTTGCTGTCTTCCATGCCTCTGGGAAGACACCCGATGCGATGGAAGCGTTCACAAGCCCCGTTATAGTCTCCAGCATTTCTGGCATCATCAGGTGAACCATGTCCCTTGATATACCATCATAACCGACTGCATCACTCTTAATGGACCGGATCACCCTAGCCACGAACGCCTCACTCACCGTATGCAACCCAAAAGTCGAAGAGCCGAAACGACCCTCATGAAAAGAGCGGAGCAGAGCAAGTGGGGGTGATGTGGGGCCTGGGGTGTCAAGGAAGTGTTGTGCAATGGTGTTTGGGTCGTCAAAGTGTGGTGGTAGTTCTTGTTTGGGCTTAAAGTCCACAACAGAATTGCGTAGTGTTTTCCAGAGAACTTTCGGAGTCTTTAGGTACTTGTTTACGTGAAATTCAAAGTAAGCTCTCTTTTCTGTTTGCATACATGTGGTCACAAACTTTTTTAGGTCCTTATACTCTCGCAAATGAAGCTCAAGTTTTGATTTTTTGTATTTGTTGTGTGCTTTATTTCTTAATTGCATCAAATGCCTGATATTGTTCGTGAGCCACGGTTTGTGCTGAGAGTCATGTTTACCCTTAAAGGATGTCAAAGGTGCATGTCGGTCAAACAGCATAGCCACTAAAGCATTAAGATGAACCACCTTGTCATTAACAGTGTCATGCCGTTGTAACACAGTCCAGTCAATTTGTCGTAAGTCGTCGTTGAATAAATTAATGTCAATATGTTTGATAGGGTGATATGTTATGGTTTTTCTGAGCTGCTTCTGCCTGGCTATTTTTATTGTGGTAGTTACAATAGCATGCCCACCCAGCTCAGGTATACGTGTTGTGTCTGTGTTGATGACGCGAGTTGACGATTGGCAACAGATTAAATCAATGAGGGTTGCACTGTGACTGGTGAAATGTGTCGGCTGAGTAACCGTGTTCCTAAGTCCCGTTGTAGTTAAAAATGTCAAAAGTTGTTTCGTCAATGCACATTGCGAGTCCAAAATATTAATATTAAAGTCACCTAAAAGAATTATATGTTCGTACGAGTTAAATGTGGTCATAGTTTCTGTTAAAGCGTCAAAGAATGTGGCTGCGTCAATCCAGTTAGGCCGATAGGCGGTGCCCACCAGCACCCTCACGGTGCCGATGCAGACCCTCATCCACATCTGCTCTACGGTGGGATGGGACGACGGATGACGCAGCACTGTAGCCCTCAAGCATGTCTTAGTGTAGAAGCCCACCCCGCCGCCGCGCGCCCTGGTGCCGGGCGGCCGCGGGATGTGCGAGAGGCGGTAGCCCGGGAGCCGCGGTGCCCCGGCGCTGCCACGATCTCGGAGCCAGGTCTCGTTCACCGCCAGCAGGCACGGGTCTAGGTTCGCCACTGCGACCTCGAGCTCATCGTGTTTAGTATTCAGCGACCCAGCATTAAACAGTCCAAGTTTCAAAAATTTCCGGTTAGGCATGTTATAGTTAAAATGTTATACAAGTAAAATAAATCGAAAGCCGCACTTCATACCATCCGCTCGCACCCCGACGCAAAGCCCCAAAGACCGTGTCTACAAATGAGCACCTTATATGTGACCCTACCACGCATTTAAGTAAAATATAATAAATAAATAATGAAAATAACAAAATACTTGAGATATTACACATATAAATGTGGGATATAGTTGATATAGTATAATATTGTTTAGCATTAAATGTCATGTGACTGACCGCAATAAATAAATAAACAATGTTAATATATAAATGAAAATAATTATAAATAAATACATGACGTAAATTATAAATGTTATTTTTAAACATACAATTTAGGGCATCCTCATGTTTCTCTGCAATGCAATAATACACACAAGCCATAACCATACAAACTACAATCAAAAATACAACAAATAGTAAACAATACAAAGAATTAATAAACATTAAACAAAAGTAATAACAAAACAAAAAACACAATATAAGTGGCATGCAGTATCCGTATGGGACGAAACTAGGACGGAGGGGCCGCGCCAGCAGCCGAGAGCTCATCCAGCACCTGCAAGCTGCGCAGCCAGACAGGGCGGCTGCTGGGCCCACGGCGAGCGAACACTCGCCCTCCACGGACCCACACCGACTGCCACCGAAAGGTGCGCAGCAGACGCTCCCTGGCCCTCGCCAACAACACCCGATTCGTCGTAGTGAGGCGCTCGTTCACATAAACGCGGCTCGCCTTGCTTTGGCGCACGATGTCGCCAGCATCGATCCCTCGACGCATGCGCACCGCCGACACCAACTTGTCCCTCACTTCCCGCCGAACGAACTTAACAACGATAGGCCGCGGCCGTAGTGGGGATGCGGAATGCGCGGGCGCAGCGGGGTCGGGCGACCGCTCAGTAGTACGGGAGCGCGATGCACCGACGCGCGTCGTCTCCACGATATCGCGCGCCTCCAGTGCCACGCCGGCTTTCTGTGCTATGCACAGCACGATGTGCTCCAGCGATTCGCCCGGCAGCTCCGGCACCCCCGCGACGTCTACATCGCACACGAGGCCAGCCTGCTCCGTGTCGTTCAGCCGCTCCCGCAACTGCCGCACGGCGTCCTCGAGCTCCGGCGGCGCAGACGCACCCGCCGGCCGCTCCCGCAACGATTGCAGCTCGTCGCGCAGCTGCTGGTTCTCGGCGCCGAGCGCAGCGACCTGGGCGCCAAAAGCCGCTATGGACGCCCTCATGTCGCGCTGCTCTTCAGCCACAGCCGCGAGTGCAGAGGCCACCTCGGCCTTCACGTGGCGCACCACCGCCTGCACCAGCCTGGCCTCGAGCTCTGCGGTGAGCTGCGCCCTACTGGCCTCCAGCTTGGCATCGAACCGCTCCGCGCTAGCTGCCAGCTTGGCGTTGAGCAGAGCGGCTATTGCCACCAGCGTCACGGGCGCCGGGGACGCAGGCTTCACCGCGAGCGACACGCCAAGGCTGGAACGGTCAGCCCCCGACTCACCCGCAGAAGCCTCACCGACGACGGAGCAGTCGACGTCCTCGCACGACATATCGACGTCGTGCTGGTGGCGCACCGGGGTGTCGTCGGCCCTCCGGCGGCCCACGGTGACGTTGTCGCAGCGGGGGCAGCGCCAGCCGCGGCGCAGGCTCTCCAGCGAAGCGGAGTACCGCGCCGCCGACATGCCCACGCAGCCATGGTGGAAGCGCGCGCTGCAGAGCACGCACACCAACAACTCGTCACTCCCTACCGGTGATTTGCAGGCCTCGCACTTCATTTTTAATGAAATAAAGAAGTTAAAACCAAAAGTCTTTGTTCTTAATTTAAAAAAAAAAAACCGTTAATTTATAATTTTATTTTTTTAACACTAACACTTTAAGATTTATGACAATAAACACTATTTCCACATACACAACACAATACTACACAAAATATAACTATAATTGAAATTTTACGATTTATTTAATTAAGAGCTCTTATGAACATGTATGTATTTGGTAAGAATTCGATTACCCTCTCTTCTATTTTATAATTAATAAAGGCGGTAGCAAATAAATATATTGATATTCGGTTTCATTATTTAACCAAACACATAAAATCTTCAGTAACCAAAAGACAATTATACAATAAGCTTATTTTATTTCAGGGAGAGTAATTAGAGATATTCTGTTTTACGAAGTCCGTTTGAATATGAATGTGTGCCGGCATGCACGTGTACCTATACATTGTTTAGTGTAGGTAGGTGCCAACGATCCCCACCTTAACGCATACAATCGAACTACTTGTATACACAACTACAACCAAAGTTAAACGGACTTCGTGAAATATAATATCTGTAAATAGTATTTATTATAAGTAATAACACGACGATTTGATTTAAATTTTTATTATGTTTTTTGGTCAAAAGAATAATTAAATAAGTCTCATTAATTAGATAAGTCACCTGCGTATACCACTAAGCCAATCATATACCTACTTAATAGTAGCTTTAGATTAACTTAAAACTATATTATATAACATAACAATATCTTACATGAATAAACTTTTCATAATCACATTTGAAGTTTTATTTGGCACCAATAATTTGTAAGTACTATTATGCGTCGCACTCCGTTGAATCGTTTTGATGCGCGAGTATTTTCCCATCACTAAATCGCCGCTGTGACGTCATAATACCTACGCATATTTCGGCACGCGCGGTTTTCATAGAAATGAGTGCATTTGCGGCATCTAGGGTTATAGAGGTCTGTGGCCAATTCAAACTACATTTTAAACCCGAGTACTGTTCTTGGTTAATGCGAAACAAACTAGACAAACTTATAGATTTTCTGGGACTAAGTGTATCAAACAAAAGATCAAGGTTATTTTTGTTATTAGAAAGATGAGGTGCTGCAAAAGCTTCATCATTCTGTAATATAGAACATTTATTTATACTATCTACTACTAATGAATCAGTAACTGCTCGTTGTTTAATGAAAAATTTTTGTGCTAAGTGTATTCTTCGAATTAACAAAGGAGGAATACTCGTCTCTACTTCCATAGAATTAATAGTGGTTGACTTCATCGCCCCTGTTATTAAACGCAATCCTATACTTTGTATAGTATCTAATTTTTTTAATAAATTCGGCTTTGCATCAAAATATGCTAAACAACTATAATCAAAGTGACTTCTGACAAGACCTTGATATAAATTAGTGAGCACCCTGGGGTCTGCACCCCAAGACACCCCACATAAGTATTTCATTATATTAATGCCCTTCATAGCTTTACTGCATAATTGATTAATGTGATTTGTAAACTTAAGTTTATTATCTATCACAACACCTAAAAATTTGTGCTGAGTAGACAATGGAACGCTCTCACCATTATAATATATATCCACCTTGTCATGAGTACGACCAAAAACCAAAGAATTACTTTTTTGGGAATTAATATCTAGTTTAAGCGTATCCCTGTAATAAACACATAATTGATTCAATGCACTATTTAATTTTGATTCTGCTAATTTTAAATTACGATTTCTTGAATACAGTAGTATGTCATCAGCAAAAGTAAGACATTTTATATCATTAGTAAATAGGTTGCCTATTTGTGAAGTATATATATTATAAAGTAGTGGAGACAGAGTAGACCCTTGCATAACTCCCCTGTCAGTTATCTTAGGACCATGAATTATATTATTATATTTAATAAAGACTTTACGATGATGTAAGAATGTAAATATCCATTTTAATAAATTTCCAGGTAAATTTAAACCATGGAGTATCCTAATCAATTGGTGTATATCAATTGAATCATAAGCACCCTGAACATCCAAGAAGCAGCAAATAGCATGGGATCTAATAGATAAACAATGTCTCATATCCTCTATAAAAGTGACAAAACTCTGAGAAGCACTACGGCCCTTGCGAAAACCAAACTGGAAAGATGGTAATATATTACTTGTTTCTACAAAATATTCCAATCTTGTTTTTAGCATATACTCAAACAACTTACCAATGCACGAAGCAAGTGATATTGGCCTATAAGAATTATGATCATGAGCTGGTTTATGAGGTTTGAGGATAGGTATTACACACTGAGTATTCCAACTTTCTGGAATACACTGAGCATACCATAACAAGTTAAAAATATTCAAAAGATGAATTTTTGCTGAAAGATGTAGCTTTTTTAATAATATATACGGAATATCATCTAGACCAGGTGTTGTATCCCTTCTTGAGGCTAATGCAAATTCAAGTTCTCTCATACTAAAAGCCTGAGAAAAGAAATCTGATGTTTGTCCACTATTATTTTCTGTAAATAAATTTTCTATTAAATATGTAGATCTAGTATCAGTGAATTCTAACTTATTCATAAAAACCTGTAACCATTCATCACCTTTGTACCTATTATTATCATTCCCATAGGCACGCTTGAATTTTTTTATACGTTGCCAAATAATTGAAGGATTAGTATGTCTATTGAAAGAGGAACAAAGATTTTGCCAGCTATTATGCTTTGCAATTTTAATAATCATCTTTTTCTGAGCATCTAATTTCTTATAATCAACATAGTTCTCTAATGACATGTTCTTCCTATATACTTTCAGAGCATTATGGGACTTCTTGACAGCCTCAGCACACTGGCTGTTCCACCAAGGAGCTGGCAATCTCATTTTATTTGGATTTTTAATTTTAACTAAAGGAATGCATTCTTTCTTTAAAACATTTATAATATCACAAAATGAAGAATACGCAATTAAGGGATATGTGTCATCAATTTTAAAGTCTTTAAAAAGTAAAGCTGATTTGATTGTGTATTGTTTCCAATCCGTTCTATGATAATTAAATTTCTCTATTAATGGGACTGAGTTATATATCTTTGGCACTAAATTTATATCTGTTATAATAGGATAATGATCACTACCTAGGCTGTCATCATTAATCACCCAACTACAATTAGCTACAAATTCATGGCTCACATAAGTTAAATCTATTGCTGACGGATTCTGATTTGGCCTATGAATTGTTGTACATGAACCATCATTTAATAAGAAACAATTGAGTTCATCAAATATTTTAACAATCTCATGACCACGTGAGTTTGAACCTAGACATCCAAAGTCCATATGATGAGCATTTAAATCTCCAGCCATGATGGCTGGTTTGGGAAAATTTTGAACAATACTTTTAAATTTTCTACTACTAAACCTACGGTTAAAATGATTATTATTTGGAGGGCAATAAATATTCAAAACAGATAACGTACCATTATCTGTAAATATGGTAATGCCAATATTTTGAATAGATTCATGAAACTGAGTATCAACTTCTTTAAATTTAATGTTATTTTTAATCAAAATAGCCACACCTCCATGACAGTTGGAGGAGTTTTTGTACAAAAATACATATCCTGGTATATGAACTTTGGAATTATTATCATTTAACCAAGTCTCATTAAGCAAGCACAAATCTATTCGGTTTTCATTTAAAAATTTTATGAGTAATGGTTTTTTATTCCTTAAACTTTGTATATTATGCTGTACAATTTTAAGACCCATTTTTGAAAGCTTTTAATAATATATCTTTTATGTGTGCAGTGTTTTTGACTTGACCGGAATTGCCTAAGGTTACTAACGTTTTTATTAAGATATTTATAATTTTATCATCATTTACAATTATGTCACTAATGTTTATGTTCTTATTATATTCAGGTGTAGTTGAATTTCTACCTCTAATTTCAGGAAACTCCCTATTGAAACTTGAACTGTGCTGGAGTGCCTTAGCATAACTTACTTTATTAACTTTTGTATTATTTAACTTGACCTTTTGTATTTTAATGGGGCATATCTTTGCTATTGCTAAATGGTCACCACCACAGTTAGTGCACTTCAATGTCTCAGATGTACATTCTCTATAAATATGTGCACCTGAACACTTCGAACATTTTTGTTCATTTCTACACACTCTCGCTGAGTGATTAAATTTTAAACACTTATAACATTGTTGAAGTGGCGGTACATAAATTGAAACTTGAAGCCGCCACTTGCCTAAATAAATATAGTCAGGTAATACTGAACCAACAAATGTTACTGAAATTAATGGAAGTGGAACGAGTTTACCATCAATCTTCTTCATAAATCGTCTTACTCCAACTATTTCATTTTCAGAAGTCAGCTTTTTATGTATTTCCACGTTGCTGTATTCGGTAGGTATGTGACGCACTACACCTACTCTCTCAATGGAAGATGCCGGTATATAAGCTCGGAGCTTATTTATTATCAGACATTCATGTGATAAGAATTCGTTAGCTTCATTTGCCCGCTTGAAGATTAAAGCAATTTTATTGGCATGAGATCGTCGCATTTCAATAAGGCCCTTAATATCCTTAAATAACTTTGATAATTGAAATGGGTTTTTGTTGCCAATTTTTTCCGATTCACTCTCTACATAAACCGGGCCCTTACTCCACTAATTCATATTGGCCACAATATTACTTCAGTGTCGACATTGTGGCAGTTCAATGGCCGTAATTTGACACTTTTCGCACTCCACTAACAAATTTTGGCCACTGAAGCGCTATCGAAATACAACTAATCAAACATGCCTCAATATTAGTTCAATAGCCTTCATTTTGGTACTCTACTATTGTTTTGACAGCTATTTTTGTCTATGGTCAATATCTAGTGTACACTCACACACTCAGTTAGTAGTTTTAGTTTCAATTAAAAACATAAAATATTTTTTCAGTTACGTTTTTAGTTACGTTTACGTTATAAACTTAAAACTTTTAACTGCTAAATCAATATGCATTAATTGACATTGCTGCATAGCAGTGCAAACAGTTTTTTAAATTGTTGTAATCCATAGACAATAATTTCTGTACTTTGTGTGTGGCCACTGAAGTGCCATTGACTCGCTATTATGGCGCTATTCTGGCTGTCAAAATATTAGCAGAGTACCACTTTTACGGCCGAGATGCAGATTTATCGCTATAGCCTCGCAGTTGAGTGGTTGTCAAAGTTAATTAGTGGAGTAAGGGCCCCCGGATACTCGCAAAGAATAGTTGATTCCGGGTACGTTCTCAAGTATCCCGGCTTATAGTATGGTGAAAATTTCTTGCTTTCATCCATAGTTTCCGTCAATCTAGGACGTTTCTTATTTTTGGATCGATGGTTATGATCATCACCATCACTTTCCGACGTCATTTTTTTAAAAATATTACTTTTAAATGTTAAGTTTTATATTTATAAAATTTTTCTAAAATTTTTCCTTAATTCCCCAATAACATAAAGATAACCTAAATCTTTTTTTTTTTTATGTGCGGAACAGGATATCGTTACACTAGAGATCCCGCCACATAAATTGGCAGTAGCCAAACTTGGAACTAAATTTGACGTTTCCGCCATTGCGTGTTATTTTGTATGAAAGGTAAATTTAGTATTACCAGCGTTGTGTTTTTTTGCCCACTCTTTGTAATTTTTATGTTTGTTAAGGGTGATTATAATAAATTGATTTCCGGAGTTTCTTGTTAGTTCTTCTCCAAGCTAGGGTCTCCGCTGATCTAACCTCGGTAAAAAATATGTAAAGACAATGGTCAGTGCCATGTTTGAAATAATAATTTTAAGAGATTCGCGATTTATACTCATGATATAAGATATAAGGGTGTGTATAAGATATAAACGTATCCATATGGATCATAATTATTGTTAAGGAAAAACTGGCACACTGCTCACTTTCTTTGTAATCTTTATGTTTGTTAATTATAAAAATAATAATCTTTATTGTTGTTATACTTAGATCATAAGATAACATTCAAAGAGAGCTTGTGATAGGGCCTATTATAAATAAACATATTTTGACTCTGATATATTAATTTGTTTTATTTGAGTTTATAGCTCTGCAACCAAAGACCGTTACAAATGAAACCTATAATGTATCGAGCCGTATGGCACAGTGAGTGCTAGTTTTGGCGTGTTTACTGGTAACACTGAATTACGCGACTGTGGCGACGCCCTCAACTGCCAATTTATATGGCGGGATTTCTAGATCTCATAATAACTATAACAAGTAAAGATATTCAAACAAACAAAAACAAAACAAACGCATTCACGACCATTAACCCTTGCGGGGTAGTCAGAGATTCAGGTTTCAATCTCCACAATTGCGAAGGTAGTAATTCTATGGACACCTTGAACCCACGTGCTAACCAGATAGTCAGTACTCAATGTGACAGGTGGTCAGCCATGTCGCCATTTACAAGCACTAACTATTACCTGTTCGACGAACAGGTAGGTTTCCTCACGATGTTGTCCCTCACCGTATAATTCGATGCATTTCGTAACTGTGTTTTTATTACGAAAATGTACATAGAAATTCAATAACATTCATTTCCATTGGTACATGCTCAAGCGGGATTTGAACCCTGTACCCTCGAGATACAGAGCCAAGCCCCAAACAACTGAGCTACGTCGAATTCGTAAAGATATTCATGTTTTGAATTTTGATAGCTTGTATTCGAGTTTTCTTCTTATAACTGTAAAGTAATAAAATATGATTGATGGATCTCTTGTACGTATTCTACATACTAATACAAATTGATATTCATGGTATTTGACTTAGTTCTTTCATTTTAAATAAAATTTATTTAAACGTTTTCTAAAAAAATTAACAAATCATTAATTTAATAATCATGCTAGTTTTGTTTCAAAATACAAATTATATATATTTTAAAATAGACTGGTTTTCATATACTACCTTATTTTATAAAAGACATGCAAAGGAAATCTTTTTGTCAAAACCTTTTTATTTTTATACAGAAGAAAAAGATACGTCTTCTTTCATCCGTTATCTGCAGTCGTTTGTTATTTATTCCAAGATTAATGTCCGAAATATTTCTAAAAAATCTTTTTATCAAACAGTGGTAAATTTTCCATACTTATTTAATATCTTAATAATTGTTAAAAGACGTTTCATCTTTATTTTGAATAATAATTAACCTAGTATTGTATTTTATTTCGATTTTGTAATTCGCTGGCTATACATTGACAGAATCTTTGCTTTCAGGCTGAAAGTAGGGAGGAAAATACTATTTTTGTTTTGAAGATTTCGGTGGTAATACTTGATAAAAAAAGCGGGAAAACAATTTTGTTCAAACTGGTTCGTATAGTTTCAAGCAATTTACAGAATTCTTGTAGTGAAATGGAAGATGAAGATATGATAGTTGTTATAGTGGACGAAGACAAAGAAAATTACCCTATGAAACCAGAGATGGAAGTTGTAGATGTGAAAATTGAGCCTTTAGATGAGGATTATCCAGATGATTCCATCAACAACATAATTGAAAATGTGAAAAAGTTTGGTGAGACAGTCGAAATAGATCATTTACCAGAGTTTATAAAAGAAGAATTTAGTGATGAAGTGGATTATCTGTTCTCAGATGAGTTAGACAGTGACTGGGAGCATGAAAACTCTATTCCACACAGACAAAGGCAATCTAACTCAAAATCGTATGTGCAAGAACTTAGGAACAACTCTGTAACGTTCAGAGCTGATACAGATGCTTTAGTTAACCATTTGGCTGAAGTGATGAAAGCGGTGAAGCCTCCACCGCCACCAGCGGATTTCTATAGAATAAGCTGTGACAATATTTCACAGTATGAGTGAGTAATTCAGTCATTAGTTTTCGTTTATGTTGCATAAGGGTGTGAGCTTTAGGTTTTTAATTTATTCATCATACATACTAATTTATAAAGGTGCGTGAGGATTCTTTTCAACAGAATTGAAAGCTCTAATCTCAGGATATAATGGTTTCATTTTACTAAAACCTTTTGTTTGGTAGTTTCAAATCTATGCATGCTTATTGGGCTTTAAACTTTCAAGGTTGGTAGTGTAGACAAAATCCAATAACATTTGCTTTTGTCCCAGCAAAACTAATGAGTATACCTATATTTTTGAAACATGTTTCACAACACTTAATTTCCCTGAAGAAACTGTGATTGATTCTTATGGGCAATGTACTAGCAACTCATCACTAAGCTGTAACATAGTTTCCGCTTCCAGATGTATCATATGTGAGGCGCAAACCACTTCTCTAGGTGCTGCCAGTCGCCATTTTCAAGATAAGCATGGGCCACGCTATTTAAAATGCTTTGCATGCGGTGCTGATTTCAGAAGGTATACTTGCATGAGTTGTATACTTCTTTCAATCTATATTAATGTGGACAGAAGCTCAGTAATATAATATCTGTTTGCTTAGCTTGAATAATAGTATATGTATTTATTTTAGTTCTATTTTGTATTGGTGGAGGAAACATTAGGTAGGTCCCAATGTTTCCTCTGGTCTGGGACTTCTACAGAAATGTATTACAACCTTTTCTCTGCAGATAACGTATCCCTATTTTTACTGAACCTAGTAAACCACATTAAGTTTATTTAAAGTTCAATCAGTAAACATAAAAATAGTCCTAATCTTAACTCATGATATAACCAACAGTGCGCCATATAGATGCTTATATAAGTAAGCACCTCTCTTACAATTCTTCATACATCTTACTACAACAACCCTACTTATCTGCCTTTCCACCTCTATCCAACTGTTTCCAGTACAACAAACTTCTACAAGCATGAGAAGCGGTGCACTGCGCCAGACGCCCCCATAGTGCTCAAGGCTCGAGCCATCATGGTGGGCAATAAGGGTAGACACAGGCCCTTTTTGTTGCCTAGGTGAGTTTTACATACATAGATATTATACGCTTAATGCTCATATGCCTCAATACTTTAAGCGCAGCTATCATATGGCTGTGATCATGTAAAATATTCATTCAGTCGTCTATGGTTCATCAACAAAGTCAGAAATATGTTTGCTTTGGGAGCAGATTTGGAGCTTTGACTTGGTTTTTCTTTGGTTGTATGATATACCTTGAACATGCCAAGAAGAAAGACAACTAGTTACCATTCAAAATCCATCTGAGATTAGTTGTAGACATTTTATTATGTAGCTTTATGATGAGGGGCTATAATTTTTCAAGAGAACAGGTTTTATTGTGATATATTTTATAAACAAAGTATTACCTTTGCTACCTGACATTTTGATCATGTCCATGGTTACCGTTGATCAAATGAATAAAAAGTGTAAGTCTCTCTAAAAAGATAAAGAGACTATAATTCACAATCACTCTTCAACCTACATTACCCTATTCCCAGGAAGAAGAAAGTGCCAGTATTCGCCTGTGACGAGTGCTCAGCAGTGTTCATCACGCGTCAGGGGTTGTCATCCCATCAGTTCCTGCACAAGGGCGAGAGGCCCTTCGTCTGCAAGATATGCAGCTCTGCCTATACTAATAAGAGTGCGTTGTCAGTGAGTAATTAGCTGAATTACTTGAGTTTGTATAATTTACTAAGAGTAGGAAATCTATTATATATGTATACTAGTGACCCGCTCCGGCTTCGCAAGTGTATAAAATATATAACCTACTCCACTATTTAATGGATGTTATTATACATATAAACCTTCCTCTTGAATCACTCTATCTATTAAAAAAAACCGCATCAAAATGCGTTGCGTACTTTCAAAGATTTAAGCATACATAGTGACAGAGAAAGCGACTTTGTTTTATACTATGTAGTGATTTATTACACATCTAGTGCGCAAATAAAGCAATAAAGTAAATTTAACAGGAGTTATTAAGAGATGTGAAGGATGACGAACGTTATCGCCATCTATTCTGCCTATCCCTAAAAATAGATATATTAACATACCATACTCTTCACGACTTGTGTATACACACTCCCTTTTTTATTGTGGAGGGGTAGTCAGAAGTCTGAGTGTCCGTCTCAGTAATTTCGAATACATGTTATGGATGGGTCACTCGAAGCCCGCGTTTCACTAGATAGACAGCACTCAACGTGATAGGTTGTGAACCATATCGCTGTATATAGATTCTGGTTATTACTTATCCCAAGGGATAGGAAGGTTTCCTCACGATGTTTTACATCAACGTTAGCGACTGTAAATAATGTACGTAAATGAAAATCACAATTTTAATTGACATTCATTGGTACATGCCACAGCCAGGATTCAAACTTAATCCCTCTAATAACAGGTCCACGTTTCCACTCTCTATATATAGTCTCTAACATTTTTAATAGTCAGTGTAGCAGTAATATTACTAAATCTGTACCCTGAGACAAATTTAAAACCATAATATCTAGTCATAATATCTATCAATATGCAACTTAATACCAAATATTTATATCTAGCGTCACCAACATCAGCATTTAGACAACAAATACGAGTGTGACCACTGCGGCAGACAGTTCAGGATGAAGTCAGCCATCGTGTCCCACATGGACACGCATCTGCGTAAGTTAAATAGCTGCCAATCTACTCTATGTGTAAGAGTCTGTAAGAGTCATCGAGTAAGGGACCTCTGATAGGGTAGACACGAGTTATGAGTTATCACTGTGTCTACATACATACATATACATTTACGTCCTTCAATCGCTTTCGGGGTGGATAGTACCTCAGAGATATTAGATATTGTTATGGTCACTTTTCAGTATGAATATTGGGATTGCGATGTCATAATGGAACATTGGTAACAAGTTGTTAGCCGATTGCCCAATAGATCCTATTTAGCCCTAGTCTCTTAGTCGCCTCCTACGACATGCTGAAAAGATGACTGGTAGTTTACTGTAGAATACCTTTCTTTTTACGTCCTAGACTAGTACGAACATTAATTAATCATGTATATAACTATGTTTATAAAGCGGCTAGTTCAATTGGTGTATTAATATCCTAAATATTATTATCATGTATATATCTTTTCCTCTTTCAGCCCAGAAACGTTATGCGTGTACGTATCCGAACTGCGAGCGTCGTTTCGCACAAAAAACAGCGCTCAACATACATATAAATGGACGCCATTTAAACCTACCACCGCCCTGCGCTTGCCAGATATGTCCGCGACGGTAAGATATGTTTTATTGGGTAGACTGAACGTCAGCGACAAAATAATCTCCTTTTTAAAATAAAGGGCTTTAGTGATTACAGTTTATGGAGGTATTTCACTATACAAACCAATTAGAATTCTACTACGAAAAACATCGTGAGGAAATCTACTTCTTCCCCAAATAGGTAATAGTTAGTGCTTGTAAAAGGCGAAACGGACTACCACCTGTCACATTTAGTACTGACTATCTGGTCAACACGTGGGTTCGAGATATCCATAGAATTACTACCTTCGCAATTGCGGAAATGGAAACCTGAACCTCTGACTACCCCACAAGGGTTAATGGTCGTGAATGCGTAAGTTTATGTTTCTTCACATCGTACAAAAATGCAAAGCTTGATAATAAAGTAACATCGCGAAGGTAGCTACTCCAGTCTCTGGTTACACCGAAATGTTTGATAGTCGTGATTTATAATAAACTAGTGACCCGCTCCGGCTTCGCACGGATATAAAATATATAACCTACTCCACTATTTAATGGATGTTATTATACATATAAACCTTCCTCTTGAATCACTCTATATAATAAAAAAAACCGCGATCAAAATCCGTTGCGTAGTTTCAAAGATTTAAGCATACAAAGGGACATAGGGACAGAGAAAGCGACTTTGTTTTATACTATGTAGTGATGATCTTTGTTTCAGGTTTCCCCGAATGTCGTTGCTAAAGGTTCACATGAGGAAGGCGCATGGCATGATACTAATGACTAGGAATGTGAGTAGATAAACTTATAATAAGCAGCTGGTTACATTCTGTTAAGGTACCAGATCGGCTCGGAACTCATCCAGTAGCAAACCCATTTTTTGGTCTTGCACAACCACTTTCGCTTACATAAAACTCTGCTTACATATGTACTCGAAGATTATAGCTATATCTCTTATACAGACATACTACATAAATTCACCCCTCTACTTCCCTAACGGAAAACGCCCTGACTATCGATCTTCACTGATCGATCCTGACAAAAGTGACTTTGCACACTCACACCCATTAACCTTGTCATACATGCTCTTCTATTCTTCACGCTGTGTACATGCCTTGAGAAGAATGTTTCCAATTTGTCTATATATGATCTACAAAGCTTACCCCGTCCAACCCTATCTAATATCAGCGTTACGATTATCCACCATTCGTAACACACCAAGTTAAGACGGAACCTTTTTCACACCACAATGGCAAACACAAGAACTACTTGTGTCTTTGTATTCAAATCTGTGCTATTTATAAGTTGTATTGTCTTGTACATACATACACATCACGCCTGATTCCCTGTAGAGGGGTAGGCAGAGATCACGGATCCCCATTTGTCCCGAGTCTGACAGACCACTTTCGTTTCATTGACAATCGTACATCTTCTCATACGCTCTCTGCGGTTATAGGTACTCCTAACGTCACCTTTTTTCAATATAGCGTCAATCTGACTGTTATATGTCTTATTAGGCCGGTGCCTACGTAACCACCCTTCCACTTCACTCATATATATTCCTTTTTTTGTGTCTTGTAATAGTGAGATAAACGTTTTTATTATTATTATTATATTGTAGATGTTCTTCAAATCCCTGCCAAGACTGACTGATACTCAGGTACAGCAAGCTACAGCCTTCCTCAAGTTTTCTCCCAAGAGGAACAGTGATGTAGCCCTCAACTGGACTAAGAATAATGGGAATATAATGGAAAATAGCTCTTAGAGTTGAAGGGTTAAGGTTGAAATTTGTATGTGAAGAACGTAAATATTATAAAGTTGATACTATGGACTGTAGTATTATATTATCTGTGCTATGGATATGAAATTGATGTTTGGAATGAAGAAAGTTGTATATTATGTATTGATAGATAGGATTTGTACCCAAGTCTTTGGAAGGTTAGTCAATTGTGTATGTCATACACTGCGATGCTATTTTTGTATGTATTTCAAGATATTATTTATATAAAAATTGTTTGTGAATAATTACGATACACAGTTTTAGTATTTACAAGATGTATGTACAACGTATACGTTGCATAAATGATTTGTTTCATGTAATAGATATTCTTAAGAAGAGTGAAATTAGAAGAGCACCAAAAGTAAATTATATAGTACAAACAATTATTTATTTACTCTTTATTTTTACGCAAAGTTTAATGAAATAAAAGTTTTTGTTAACTTTATATGAACATGGAGTATTTACTGATAATTTAGTTGTTAAAGTTAATAATATGCCAAATGTAACCAAATGTTTTGTTTTCAAAGGTTGTGTCTACAATAACACGATATGATCTCAATAATAATTGTTATATTAAATGTGATGATAATAGGTTGTATGAAATTTGCTGTTGTAAAAATGAATTTGATATTAATGTTTTATCTATGTGAGGAAAAATTTACATAAATAACTAGACTGATAAATTTTAGTATAGTATAATATAAAAAAGTTGTTTTACTTAATAAATAAAAGTACAATTTGGCTATATTTTTGTTGTACTAAAACGTATGTAAACTTTTATTCATGTAAGGAGATAACTTAATTTTAACTTATAACAGAATACATAGACTTAGATATAATGAAAAATACTTTAAATGAAATGCTTTCTGTTGTTATTGTAATATTACATATTTAAAATGAATTTATTTAGTTTAGTAAAGAATTAACAAGGTAGGTAGTAAATAAATAAGAATTCTGTCTACCCCCCTGTAGAAAAACGGGTGTATGTGTCTCCAATGAATTATTTAACTTGCTCATACATTTTATTGTAAAAAGTCTGATAGTTTTTATTGTTTAAAAATGCAATACAAAGTTATATTTATTTTTAGTTGCACTAAGCTGTATATTGTTTTTTATGAATTTTAACAGCAAGACTGATTTGTGCAATAAGGTAGAAATGTATTTTAATTGTTGATTTTTTATAATTGCTTGTTAACAAATTTTAGTAATAATAATTAGGCCAACTTAATTAAGAATGTTTTCAAACAATGTAATGTTTATTTATTTGGGTAATATTACTTGTTTCCCTTCGACTACTATTTTAGTTGTTTAGTAAAACAGTGATTGAAATGTAGCTTAAATATTAGTTTAACATTCTGCCTACTCCACTAGAGGTTACGTAAAATTTATCAAAGAAATAGTTTCGCACTTCTTACGTATTTTAAATAATGTCTGCAGTTCCTATAAAAAAACTATTACGATGATTTGTAATTTACTTCAGTTGTGTTACAATAAGTTATTTTCCAAGAAAATAAAGATATTTTAATATTTACATTTTGTTATTATTTAACACACACATAAATCTATATCACTGATAATATAATACTACAGTAAGTATCTATATCTTAATGATAGATTGCTAGAACATCGCTACATAGACTTAATTTTAAGCCTAGTGCCTTATTTTGTAGTCTCTTAGTACTGATACGACATACATAGAAGGATAAGCAGATAGTTCGAATTCAATTTACGTCCAAACAAGCACGAAACTACACAAAAATTCAACCATATGTATTATCATTTAGAGTATAATATTCTTTGTGTGCTATAGAACACATTTTCTTGTACCATGTATTGACATACGAACTTCATCTATCAACAACAGAGTTTGACATTTCACCCGTAGCCAACTTCACAATAGTTATGAAAACAAAACACAAACCGATCATATGTTTTGGTCTTCATAGAAACAATTAAAATTGCGCTGTAAATAAAAGATTTTACGCGAATATCGTGTTAAAAGTACAGTTATATGCGAGTGTGTAATAGGTGATTGCATAGATTTGTGATTTTAGTGTACTTCTATAGGTTTTGCAAACAAACTTGTATTATCCATCGATCGGTTATTAAAAGTCTTTCGACGCTATATAAACGTGATTTTAGGGTTTATACTAACATTTCAGTGCATTGTTTTGTGTAATATATCTATAAAACGAATATTGGAAGAATTTTTCGCCTGGATGTCCATTGAATGATCAAAAAGGTATGAATGTACTATTATGATTCAGATATTTATTAAACATTCGCCTCTGTTAAAGAATGGTACAATAATATATATTATGAGTAATGTTTTATTATAGGTATACTTCAGGGTTTACTGATGTTGATAAATGATACAAAAGGTATTTTCTTTTCAAAGTTACCTATAGAACCGAAAATAAACAGTTTTTGGTCATACATACAAACGTTCATACACATTTCTTACTTAGATTACGCTTCATTACTTACCATCCTTTCATAGTTATATTTTAGCTGAAATAACAATTAAATTTCAAATAAATGCAATATTTAAATAACTTCCCTCAAATAATATTAGATGGCATTACAAGTTATAAACTATCGTGAAACCGTGAAAATACCATCGGCAAATACCATATTTTAAAGATATTTAACTAGGAAGATAAATTTGACTTTGTGTATTATAGTAACCCATAATAGCTAACTTTGGTGTTATTAGTTATCAAAATATAACTTCCAATACAGAATATTTGCTGTTATAATTTCACCTCCATAGACGTATCATAAGAAGAAATGCATCGAACTAGTAGCATTATAGTTATCATTATATTTTTCATCTCTTTACTGGAAAGATAGGAAGTGTCATCGTAGAGAGTATATACCTATTTTCATTCTTTTCATTACTTTTAACCCTAAGATACATCGTTTAAGATTCACTTTTCCGTCTCCGCAATTGCAAAGTTCGTAATTCTATGGCTACATCTCACTTATTAACCAGATAATCTGTACCTATTGTGACAGGTGTAAATTGCCATTTACAAGCACGTATGTTATACTTAACGGTCTCGAACCTAACCACAGGAAAACGCTTGGCTACATCTCTATAGAATCTTTATATCCTGAACAAAAGAACAAACGGTTCCCGGAAAACGGGTATAGTTTGACAGATAGTAACTACCTTGTTTGTTTTGTCACTAGTAATTTGATCATGAATGAAGTATTTACCGTAAAGGATCTAAGTTGAATAGAAATGAAGCTACCTGCTTGCTGTCAGTATATCGTGAAATGTGAGGGAAGCTCATCATCAATATTAGGTACTAAAATATCTGGTACTCAGAATGTTGTAAGAGGTCATAAGAGATTAGGGGTTCCTTACCAAAATGACACGCGTTCACGACCATTAACCCATGCGCGGTAATCACAGGTTCAAGTTTCGATCCCCGCAATCGCGAAGGTAATTCATTACCAATATTAATCTTATATGTTTACCTATGTTCCTTATAACAAATGTTACTAAAGATTTCATGACCCTTCACTCATCAGCCTATCTCAGTCCCATAACTCCCTCATAACACGCTACTTCGTCCTGCCATCGGCCTTTCGCATCAATTCCATCACAATTTGTTTTTGTTTTAATCAGTGTACTTAATATGTTAAGTTTGGCATGTTGTGTACACTGCTTTGGATTACAATCTGGATTTTTAGAACCAAAATGTAACTATCTATATTGTGTTTATGTTATGTTTGTATTCCGTTTGTGTTATTAGACAAAAGACAAACGCATTCACGACCATACCCTTGCAGGGTAATCAGATGTTCAGATGTCCATCTCCGCAATTGCGAAGGTAGTAATTCTATGGCCACCTCAAACCCAATTTGTGTAATTACCAATTTATAAATAAATAATTATTTACTAACTTTTTACTAACTAATTCCTTTAAAGCCTTAATTATTTACACAAAATTATTCCCTATAAGTTACCAGTAACACGATCTCACAAATATCAAGTAACCCTCATTACCTTAACCACCTCTTATACAAAAAATAATCTAATACCATTCATTCTATGTACACCCCAACCGACCTAGGTTCAAGCCAGTGTTCCCCAAATCTAGGCCAGTTAAAAGCGAAGTGAAAACAAAGCCTGCCCTCAATCCAGATGCACTAGGTCATGTTGTGGTCTGCAGGCATGCGCAAAGGCGTTGGTGCATCCCCCCCTTAAAGGGGACACTTTCGCTTTTTGGAAGGCGGTTTTAGGTTGTTTGGGTGATTATATATAAAATATATTATATACTAGTGACCCGCTCCGGCTTCACACGGGTATAAAATATATAGCCTACTCCACTATTTACTGGATGTTATCAACTATACATATAAACCTTCCTCTTGAATCAATCTATCTATTAAAAAAAATCGCATCAAAATCCGTTGCGTAGTTTCAAAGATTTAAGCATACAAAGGGACATAGGGACAAAGAAAGCGACTTTGTTTTATACTATGTAGTGATATACATAGATTGTCATTATAACAACAATGTTAGTTAAAGATAAGAGAAATCAAGAGATATTGATTGCGAAGTTTTGTCCACCCCGAAAGGGATTAAAGGTCGTGAATGTTTATGTGGTACTAATAATACAGTGGTGATCTTCGGATCTTCTTTTTCCATACCATACTTTTTTCCATACTTATTATGCACGCCTCTACGTTCCTAAGGGAATAGGAAGAGACTATCGATCGCCACCTGGATCGATCCTGACCGATCTCCCTTGCTTCGCTCACAACCATTAACCTTCTCAGACATGCTCTTCTGTTCTTCAATTTGCGTTGCCTAAGAAGAATGTGCCCAATTTGATCTGTATAAGTTCTACGCGGCCTACCGCGTCTAACTCTACCTTCCACTTTAGCTTTATTCCTTTTGTAGCCCTCCTTTCATCCATCCGCCACATATAGTTAACACACCTTTTGTCAATATACTAATTCAATCCTCAGATTTAAATAAATTCACTACCCAATCGCAAATTTCCATGATTACGCTATAAAAATAATAATATTGTAGGACACTATTAAACCAATTGAACTAGCCCCTTGCTAAATACATTTAAGACCTGTGTTAAGGGTATTAGTCAACGTATATTTAAGAAACATATACTTATTATAGATATATAATCCACGACGAGACTGGAAAGCAGAAGATAAACGTGCTATATTTCAGTATAGCAATGTCACTCTTAACATGCATCACGATGCACTGTCAGTAACAAAGGCAACCAAAACCCTGGTTCAGTGCATTAACCCGACCTAAATCCTCAGGTCACAGTTGGAACATTGCAGTCTAAACTAGGTCGTGCTGGATTCAGCGTTCCTGTAATGTGGATTGATCAACAGGGTTGACCTAGTGTGAATTTAGGGAAACAATGCACATGTAATGGGCCTGGCTTAGTACCAGCGTTTGTGGTAATGTCTTTTAACTATGTAGCAAACAATAACGTACCGTCGAGTGTGTTTGGGGTGTATGAGTGTCAATGAAGCGAAAGTGATGTCAGGATCGGGATAGATGGGGATGATGATGTATGTGATGTGTATGTTTGTATGTAGATAAAAATATTATCCTTGGTAATAGTTAAGTAGGTTATACAAATATCTAGATCGTAAATAGAATGTTTAACTGCCTATAGGTATATCGTAGGAGCTAAGGGACTACGGGTCAATGGAATCTAAAAGGCATTTGTTATCAATGCTGCTACAACGTAATATCTTCAAGTTTCATATATCATTGCAACCCCAATATTTATGCTTAAAAGTGACCTAGGTCAGGTTAGGTTTAGTATATCTCCGAGGTTCAGTCCAACCCAAAAGAAATTTATTAAAGGATATGAACAAACAAGTAGTAGTAATAATAAAGTAGGAAAAGAAAAAGAACGATGCGAAGTGGATGTTTTGACTTTACTTATGTACGAGTATATTATTACACAAACGTTCATTATAAATGTTGCCTATCACAATAAATAGAGCATCTTATCAAACATTGTTTAGAGCCGATCCTTGAACTGTTACTGCGCAGTTTACGTTTAAGTTATGTGTTTATTACTTACACGAACTACATACATACATAAACATCACACCCTTTTACCTGTAGACGGGTAGGTAGAGATCTCGGATCCTCATCTGTTCCGATCCTGACGAACCAGTTTCGCTTCACTGACACTATGATCTCTTCATACACTCGGTGGTTATAGGTACTTAATAGGTCCGTGTACATCTGATTAGATTATATAGATGTGTATGTGTAAATTCGACGTAGCTCAGTTGTTTGGGGCTTGACTCTGTATCAGTGGGTACAGGGATCAAATCCCGCTTGAGCACGTACCAATGGAAATGAAGTTTAATGAATTACTATGCACATACATTTTCCTAATAAAAATACATTTACAAAATGCATCGAATACTAAGGTGAGGGAAACATCGTGTGGAAATCTACCTGTTCTCCGAACATAAATAGTAAGTGCTTTTAAATGGCGACATGGCTTACCACCTGTCACATTGAGTACTGACAAACAATACTTGGGTTCGAGGTGACCATGGAATTACTACCTCTGCGATTGAAGATATCGAAACCTCAACCTCTGACTACCCCGCAAGGGTTAATGGTCGTGAACGCGTTTGTCTTTTTATATGTATGCCTGAAAAATGTGTTGTATTATTTAGTTATTGGATACAAGTTAGTCAGTGGTAATCAAAAGTCTCAGCCCTTAGGGAAGTACATGGGCGAATAGATGTATGTAGAGTCAGCGCTAAAAGTGCAGTCCTGGTAACTTTTTATAAGGTTTAAGTTTATAAGAACAAAAGACAATATTTTACATTTTAAAACTGGCGCCACTATGCATTGTCATGGCCACTATACGTTCGCGTGCTTCGAAATGTAAAATATTGTCTTTTGTTCTTATAAACGTAAACCTTATAAAAATTTACTGTGACTGCACTTTAAGCGTTGACTAGTTAAATATGGTTTGTATCTAAACCGAGTTTCACATTATGTAACGAATCGAGAGTGTAGAGATAAACCATTCCCCAAAGATAACATATGGTGTCGTAACCAAGGTACACGTGGCCCTAGTGACCTAATTTACTCTTACACTATGTACTTTGGTGGTGCAATGGGTTGGTAACCGGTAGGGAAATATACAGTACTATTGGGTGAGGGAACACATGGTTTCTCGGAATGAGTATGACATAACAAAGTTTACCACCTGTTACGTTGGATACTGATTATTAAAAAAATTAGTGACCCGCTCCGGCTTTGCACGGGTATAAAATATATAGCCTACTCCACTGTTTAATGGATGTTATTATACATATAAACCTTCCTCTTGAATCACTCTTATTTTTAAAAAAAAACCGCATTTAAATCCGTTGCGTAGTTTCGAAGATTTAAGCATACAAAGGGACATAGGGACAAAGAAAGCGACTTTGTTTTATACTATGTCGTGATAGTGAACTAGGTTTAGAATGGCTGAAGACCAAAGTAATGCAGTTGATGGTGGACACTCAACCTCGCCTAATATTCTCGTATATGTATGTATGTCTAGAATTTACTTTAAAAATCTTGTTAATCGCGGAATATAAACTTAAATCCTTTAGCATAAAACGCAATAATCCCTTACTGTTTTTACGACTTAGATAACTATCGAGAAGCAATCAACTGGTTATACCATAACTATTAATTCAAGAATTAAAATTATGAAATTTCTTAACTAGTTAGTTACTTTTTACACTACATCGAAAACTACTCAGCTGATTATTTCCTAACTAACTTTAGGAGCATTCTATGTCCACTTATATACTATATCACTACATAGTATAAAACAAAGTCGCTTTCTCTGTCCCTTTGTATGCTTAAATCTTTGAAACTACGCAACGGATTTTGATGCGGTTTTTTTTAATAGATAGATTCAAGAGGAAGGTTTATATGTATAATAACATTCATAAAGTAGCCAGAAGTGCGAAGCCGCAGAGGATCGCTAGTTTCTCTAAATATTTTTGTTACAATTACCTGTAACCGCCGAGTGTATGAATGTCAATGAAACGAAAGTATTTTGTTAGAATCGGCACAGATAGGGATCCGTGATCTTTGCCTAACCCTCTACAGGGAATCCGGCATAATATGTATGTATTTCTGACACATGAACGTAGAAATTCAATGAAACGATTTCCACAGTTGAAAAGTTGTGAAAGGAGGTGCCTTAGCGATCGGAACTACTTGGTTTGAGAGCGAAGCCTCCTAAGGCAGGCTTAGGCGCTACTCGTTAATCCCGTATCAGGCTGTATAGCCGTATGTAGGCTTCAAGTTACGCAATAGTTACAGGTATTATATACCTGTGTAACTACATACAAACATTTCGTTTTACATACATACACATCATGCCTGATTCCCTATAGAGGGGTAGGCAGATCACGGATCCCCATTTGTCCGACTGATAGACCACTTTCGCTTCATTGACATTCATACATCTTCTTATACACTCTCGGCGGTTATAAGTACTCCTAACGTCACCTTTTTTCAATATAGCGTCTATGTGACTGTTATATGTCTTATTAGGTCTTATTACCGTTTTACCTTATATAATGGTAGGATTACGGACGTGATATACAAAAAACAAACGCGTTCACGACCATTAAACTCTTTTGGGGTGGACAGAACCTTGGAGACAATTAAATATAGGATATTTAATTGCCACTGTTTAGCATGAATATCGGGGTATAATTATAACGTAATTTTCAATGAACGTTTTAATTTTAAGTACATATTTGATTTAATTGTATGTCCACATACATATTCACATCACGACGACCTCCGTGGCGCAATCGGTTAGACACCTGACCGCTAATCGTGAGGTCCTGGGTTCGATTCCCGGTGGAGGCAGAGTTAAGAACTACGCTTTTCTACTTCTTTCTAGTCTGGTCGTTGATTATGTATGCTATATATGTATTTATTTATATATAATATGTATACATTTCTTAAATAAACTTTGACTTGTACCCTTAACACAAGTCTTAAATGAACTTACCAAGGGGTAATAATGGCTTTCAATTGGTGTAATAATGTCCAAATATTATTATTATTATTATTATTATTATCACGACCTTACTCTCCCAGGGTAGGCAGAGTTTCCACACCCTAGTTTGTTGAGTAGGTCATTTATGTCAGTACGTTCTGGTGTGGTCTTGCAATTGTGACCCATTTGGTTCAATTGCTCCAGATTGCAGTGACCTTAGGCCATTGGGTAACCAGTTGGTAGCGGTTAGTATGGATCATGGAGTAATTAATAAGAGGAGTGGGCCTTACGCATTATTTGTATGGAAACTAGCGTAGCATTACGCGGGGTGAAACGGGTACGCGGGATGGAGGGGAGATATTACAACCAATCAAAACACGGCATCGGCCAATCAAATTAGGTATCGTCTTTCTACTACACATTTTTAGACTCCGCACCGCGTAACGGTGACCACTCCTTACGCCGGGTCCTCTTTATATTTGGTTCGTGGTATGGATACTGTTTAGTAACAAAATCCTTTAAGTAAGTGTGAAGTCTATCCGCAATATCTATAAAATGGGTCCAAGCAAAATGTGTGAGTAATTTAAAGAGACGAAGCCGGTTGATGATTATACAAAAAATAAACGAATTCACGATCATTAACCTAGCGGGGTAGTTAGAGGTTCAGGTTTCCATCTTCGCAATTGCGAAGGTAGTAATTCTATGGACACATCGAAACCACGTGTTGACCAGATAGTCAGTAGTCAATGTGACGCCATTTACAAGCACTAAGTTTCACCTGTTGGACGAACAGGAAGGTTTCCTCGATGTTTTCCCTCACCGTATAATTCGATGCATTTCGTAAATGTGTTTTTATTACGAAAATGTACATAGCAATTCATTACATGCTCAAGCGAGATTTGAACCCTGTACCCACTGATACAGAGCCAACAACTGAGCTACGTTGAATTACTCACTCGATCACTCGTAACATCACGCTATAACTCTTGTAGGAGTAGTCACGTGTGCGGGTGCAATTTGTCGCCGGCTTCCATTTGTGACTGGAAAATTGCTCCTAAGTGCCGAAGCCAGAGCAGTGATTGCGAATTGAAAGATACCCACGCGACTCTCGGTTGAAGGGGGTAGACTGTAGGGTGGGGTATATTTGTCTTTGTTTGTTTTTTGTTACGAGTGATCGTTTTTTGTTGCGTACCCTTGGAGGGCCTATATCCAGCAGTGGACTGCGATAGGCTGATTGATTGATTAGGCATGATAATCTAAGATAACAGCTGATTTTATTCGACTTTTAAACTATAACGGTGAGGGAAAATATGGTGATGATAATACCTGCGTACCCCTGAGGCAAACAACAGACTTGTGCTTTTTCCATATAATTAAAAAAACGTACGTTTCACGACTTCTGTATACGCACTCCTTTTTTATAATGGCGGGGTAGTTAAAGGCTTGAGTGCCCGTCTCCGAAATTTCGAAAACATGTTAGGTATAGGACACTCGTAGCCCGCATTTCACTAGATAGGCAACACTAGATAGTGTACAGACACTGGCTATTACCTATTTAGAGAAATAGGCAAGTTTCTTCACGATGTGTTCCCTCACCGTTACATACATATACATGAATACATATAATATATGTATGTCCAGTGCAAACCAGAGCGGCCCTATGCAAGCATCAATCCCGAAATGAGGCCGGGGGTCAACTGGGGTCATAGGGAACTAGGGCGCGCCTGTTTATCTCATCCGATGTTGCTAACTGCGTCTTACAAACTGCGATTGGACATAAATAGATATTAACTAGCTGTCCACGAATGATTTCTGCTAATTCGTAGTTCAATATCAATTCTATGGACTCTGCGAACCCACGTGTTGATCAAATAGTACTCAATGTGACAGGTGCTAAGCCATGTCGCCATTTACAAGCACTTACTATTAGCTGTTCGGGGAACTGGTAGGTTTCCCTACGTTGTTTTCCCTGCCCGTAGTATTCGACGCATTTCGTAAATGTATTTTTATTACGAAAATATAAATAGTAATAGTTGATTAGCAAGTGTCATATTTCACCATCAAAGACAGCAAAGTGTCAAATTTCGCTTTAAAAAGGAACGGAACTGTTACTGAAGTGAAATTTAACTACAATTGTGATAAAAAGCATTAGTAGACTTGGACCCCGGTTAAAAGTGCCACAATAATATAATATATGTACACGCTACAC
Organism: Leucoptera coffeella; assembly: GCA_030578115.1. Taxonomy (NCBI): domain Eukaryota; kingdom Metazoa; phylum Arthropoda; class Insecta; order Lepidoptera; family Lyonetiidae; genus Leucoptera; species Leucoptera coffeella. The sequence continues at coordinate 323,976 of JAMBLF010000240.1, forward strand.
CTTTATTCGTTGACGACCTACATGGTGTAACGGTTAACCTGAACGCTAATCGCGAGGTACCAAAGATTCCTGGTGGAGGCAGAGTTAAGAAGTACGCTTTGTTTCTGCTTTCCAGTTTGGTCGTTGATTATATATGTATTTAACTATTTATAATAAGTATATATGTATTTTTTAAATATACGTTGACCAGTACCCTTAACACACTTATATGTACTTAGCAAGGAGCCAGTTCAATTGGTGAAACAATGTCCTATATTATTGCATATTATAGTAATTAAATATAATCATATATTAAGTAGCCTATTCTTCAAAATACACATCGAATAACTTCAAACCAAATCACGTTACATTAACACGTTGACTGACACAAAAAATCTCCAGCCTTGACCGCAAGTACTTAAATAACAATACGATAACAAACAAGAAAACGCCATTAAAATTAGTCCCTTTTCCGGTCACCAAAAGGCCTTGTAATTGCGAAATTGCGTTTCGGAATAGCTTATCATTTTCGGCGGTGATAAGGTTTGAATTAGGTTTCTGGTTTGCGGATATTGTTTTGCAATCACATGTGTGCGTAGAAGGGTTAAGGAAACCGGAAGTAGCTGTTATATTTAAGGAATGAAGTGTAAGAATAAATATTCTTAAAACTTTCATCTCTTTGTACTTAAAAAAGTATTTTTAACGTCATATAATTATTTACGAAATACATATATAAATTCATAATATATTTGTTAAAATGTTATTTTTAGCAATGGACATGTTCTCTGACCTAAGACATATTCTTAAGTCTCCTTCTGTCCACAGCGAAATGGATTAAAAATCGTGAATGCATATATGAGTGTATTTGTTTTATAAAAACACGAAGTTTCTCTCTGGTCATAGTCAATAGAGATCGCGCCACATACGGTGGCAGTTGGAGGCGTCGCCACAGTCGCGTAATTCAGTGTTACCAGTAAACGCGCCAAAACTAGCACTCACTGTGCCATACGGCTCGAAACATTATAGGTTTCATTTGTAACGATCTTTGGTTGCAGAGCTATAAACTCAAATAAAACAAATTAATATATCAAAGTCAAAATATGTTTATTATACTATTTCAAACATGATTAATAATTAACGGGACTTATCCTTCTTATTATATATTACATATATTATGTGTTCCTTCACTCTGTCCGCAATAGACCGTTTAGTCTGTTCGACATAGGATTTCCCACAGCTGCAATCAATCTTATACACACCCTTATATCTTATATCATGAGTATAAATCGCGAATCTCTTAAAACTATTATTTCAAACATGGCACTGAGCATTGTCTTTACATATTTTTTACCGAGGTTAGATCAGCGGAGACCCTAGCTTGGAGAAGAACTAACAAGAAACTCCGGAAATCAATTTATTATAATCACCCTTAACAAACATAAAAATTACAAAGAGTGGGCAAAAAACACAACGCTGGTAATACTAAATTTACTTTTCATACAAAATAACACGCAATGGCGGAAACGTCAAATTTAGTTCCAAGTTTGGCTACTGCCACCGTATGTGGCGGGTACTCTAGGCATCATTTTTACACAATGATAAAAAACCATCTGTCAGTCAATTGTCTATGTCCATAATAAAAAAAGTAGCCACAGTGATTCTCTATAGATAACTTTAACATATCTTAACAAGCCAATTATATTCCGTAACTCCAAAGCGAGTAATGCATGTATTTCTTTGTTGCAGGTAATTTACGATGTCACTGGCCAGTCACCCCACTAATGAGCGCGTCGACCCTGCCACTTATATGTACGATTTCGTACGTTAGGTAATAAGTAGCTCGAGATTATGAGATTGCGAGTATGAGAATTCGGCTTCACTAGACCAGTACGCGATTTTGGCATTATTGTCGCAACCCAAGCCATAGACAATAAATTATAAAAATAGAAATATTAATGTCATAATATATTAATCAATTAGTCCAAAAAAACGGATTTTTCGGATGTATGTTGTCGACTTTGAAGTAATAATTTTTACTTTGTTATTCTGGTACGGTTTCAATCGAGACTACGGTACTCCTGCAAGAAATTATTAACTATAGATTTTGTCTAGTACGCAAAATTAATAGAATTAACCAGCTGTCTTATTTCTGACATTTCGTGAAGGATTAGGGGTTTTTTAATCAAGGTAATACATATTATAAAATATGTCATTTACTGTTCATGCATACATACAATTCACGCCCGTTTCTTGATCCTGACAAACCATTTTCTCTTTATTAGACTTTACTGTAACTACGAACTACGGCTACTACTGTATAATAAGTATAATTGAATTTACTAAATGCTATCTGATGATGTCATAATTTAAACTAAAATCGGGTACTGTAGGAGCGAAGCCAGACTATCATCTAGTAATTTGATAAACTAAAACATAACCGTCTACAAATTCACAGTGTACTTTAGAACAACACAAATAAGTTTCCTACCTTCAGGCTTTTCAATACCACTCTGTATACAAACTCTTTGCACATAAGTCTGGCAATATCCTGGCAGTGGTCTGATGCGATTTGTATGCACTTCAGTTCCTTTGTTGTCTGGTTGCCATGGCGACGCTATTTGGCTAAGTAAATATAGGTTCCTTGTTCGTATATACTAGTATTTACTTGGTGGATAGTACCTTCATTTTAAAACTTTTTATTTTGTTGAAGCTAAAAATTGGCATATGTTTTCGTGTCACCGAGGTTCTGTCCTCCCCGAAAGGGATTAAAGGATGTGAATGTATGTATTTTTAAACCTTCCATAAACATCACGTAAAATGTATATACATAAATGTTATAATACACTATTGCTCCGACCATAGTAATTCTCAGTTAATGGTGGATACTCCACATTTGACTACCCCGAAAGTGTTGTACAGTCTTGAATGCATATCTATATTTCTGCAGGGGTTTGCTAAAAAAGATCAAAACATTACAAACCATAAAAAAGTATTTGTCGATAACATATAACGCAAAATTTCGCCTGGTATTTGGTTAAATTTTTTACATTGAAAAACAACGGTAAATTTGTACATGGTTTGTGTTGCAACAATTCTGCCATTGACGCGTCCTGGGGTCCATGTTTACTTACGCGTTTGAGCACAAACGTAGTTCAATATCAGTAATAGTGTTAAGTTAGTAGTGGATTAGAAAAAGTTTCAAAATGCACCATTTTAATCTGCGCAAGTTTCAATTTTGCTTAAAAAATGGCGAAATTAGTTAGTCATTTTTCCTAATCCACTATCACTGATCTGATATTTTGCAAAAAGTATTAATGAACTAAGGGCCCTGGACGACGGTACAAGGTTTTACTCGTATAAATATAAAGCGATTGAGTGCACCTATAAGCTGAACTATAAATGCAGCGGGTAACTACCCCGTCTCGCCTGCACCCAGACAACAAAGAACGGGGTGCATACGAAGTGCACTGTACCCATTGCCAGACCAATGAGCGTCCGTTGGATGTAGATAGACGATGGTGCCTTTACTATAGTCTATTCGCGTTAAGTTAATAGTGACGTCATGATATTCAGAGGTTAAACTGGCCAATGAGACGTTAGTTGATGAGAAAACAAGTCCCATTGACCAATAACAGACAACCCTTATGAAATGTCATTGGTTAAATCATGGGGACATGATGACGTCACTATTTTCTTAAAGCGAATATACTATAGTTAGGATGTATCAGGGACAACAAAATATCTATACTAAAGTTATTATTAAACATTCGAGATTTATACTCATTTTATTTACTATGTGAGACCGGGTCGTATCACGATTAATTAGTAAAGATATAAATACGAGTACCTTTATTTCGGCCGACGTTTCGACCCAGTTGCATAGGCCGTGGTCGCGGGAAGACTAGCGTCTCAGCTAATGTCCGTCTACCCTCACAAATTAACAAAAATTTATTAACAATGAATTAACAAAAAGACCCGGTCTCACTTAGTAAATAAAGAGAAATATAGATGTCGACACCTAACCGCGTACTTTGCGTCAATGTAATTTTTAGCGAAAATGAGTTAAATATACAGTTACAGTTTTTTTCCTGCTTCGATTGGATTCATGGCGAAATAACGACTTTTTTGTCGTCTAGGCGGTAAAAAATATTGGATATTTTTGCTTTTCACGATAATTTTTACAACTTTAAACCTCTCTGATGTAAAGTTTGCAAAATGGCGTTTAGGACATGTGCGCCGTTAGGTGTCGATATATTTAATGCAAAATTATCTAACCGTCGTCGACGTTTTTCGAAATCAACTATATGTATCATTTATGTTCATAAATGTCAAAGTTTATTTAAGAAATATACATATATACGTACATACACATCAGGCTTGATTCCCTGTAGAGGGGTAGGCAGAGATAACGGATCCCCATTTGTCCCGATCCTGACAGACCACTTTCGCTTCATTGACAATCATACATCTTCTCATACACTCTCGGCGGTTATAGGTACACCTAACGTCACCTTTTTTCAATATAGCGTCTATCTGACTGTTATACATATGTCTTATTAGGCCGGCCTCTACGTAACCGCCTTATACGTATTTAAGAAATATATGCATATTATAAGCAAATTAATACGTACATGATATATGTTATGTAACCGAGTGATACAGAGAGCCCAAGATCGACAGAGTTGGCGTTTGCTAAGGGAGGCCTACACCCAAAAAAGGGTTGAAAAAGGCTAGAGAGAGAGAGAGAGAGAAAATGATAGACAATTGTATGATTGATTGTAAACAATGTCCAATGGAATATTGTAAAAAATACTATTTAGTTACGGCGCAATTATCAACTATGTAGGATTTTAAACAACATTCTCATAGGTCACGCTTGCCAACAACATAACATGCATACGCATCAAGACTGGCGAAGCTTTATAGGTATCCAAGAGTTTAAGTACTTATCGAAGTTACTATGAAACATTCATAACTTGACACTCTTTACCCTGGTTTCACCAAGTCATCATCAACGTAAAAGTCGGTAAATCCATCACCATTCACAAGCATTGACTGTAATTTTGAACACTAAGACTTATTTCACTACATTAATGGACTTGTATGAAAATTATACACTACTCTTTTATTACTATCGAACATGCTTTCTTAAGAAACCTTTTCCTTTCCTTTTTCCATAGAAATATTTTCATACGTTACTGGTCTGTCCACCGTTTGCAGGATTATAAACGTAACGTATATGTATACCGTGAATTATAATAATACGTATGTTACTCGTTCATATCATATCGAAACTTCCAGACTCAGAGGCAGCTGATAACAGTGTTTATATCAACAACTATGTTATTTATACCTGTGAATGCGATAATAACACATTAGCGTCACCGATGTAATGTATTTTGGGGTTGGCAGACGCTTGAGTTACAGCTAAATTTGAAATCCTTTTTGGCTAATTTAAAACACAGTTACGAAAATTTCTTTTAGAGAAAACATTGTAATAGTAATATGTGACGTCATGCGCTGATTTTATCAATTAAAAATCTAATCACGGAGATACATACATATTCACGCCTCTACGTCTCTAACGGGATAGACAGAGACTATCAATCGCCACCTGGAACGATCCTGACAAATCTCTCATGCTTCATTCACACTCATTAACCTTCTCATACATGCTCTTCTTTTCTTTACACTACCTACACCCACCTTGAGAAGAACGTCTCCAATTTGATCTTTATAATTTCTACGCGGCCTACCCCGTCCAACTCTACCTTCCATTTTGGCTTTATAGATTCCTTTTGTAACCCTCCTTTCATCCATCCATGTGCCCAAACCACCTTAACATACCTTTCTCTATTTCCTTCTATAGTTTGTTATCTCGATATTCCTTCTATAAGGAAACCTATCTAGATACGTAGTATATATATGTAGATCAGTCCCTTTTAGTGGATTCGATCGTGCTGAAGTCAACGTCCCAGGGCAGGATATTGTCTGGGCGACGACCCAGGTTATTGTCCTGCAACCTGCCAGACGTTTTGTAATAGTCGGTTGGATTCAACATAGTTGGCAAAAATCTTCTCTTAGTAAGATAATCTGTAAATCGAACCAATACCGGCCGGCCTAATAAGACATATAACAGATAGACGATATATTGAAAAAAGGTGACGTTAGGTGTACCTTTAACCGCCGAGAGTGTATGAGAAGATGTATGACTGTCAATTAAGTGGTCTGTCAGAATCGGGACAGGTGGGTATCCGTGATCTCTGCCTACCCCTCTACAGGGAATCAGGCGTGATGTGTATGTATGTATACGCTTCACGAGGTTTGATGCTTGTATGTCATCTTTGAAATTTGAGAGATCATGCAGATAAAAATAGTACTTAATCTGTATCGTTATAAATCACTACTCAGTCGGTTACCCATCCAAGTACTGACTTCATGTTGCTCAACTTTGATCGAACAATCCATTTAATAATATTAGCAGTACCAAATAAAGTAACCCACCCACGTATTATTAGTATATTGATACACCAACCTTTGGCTTTATCGGTAAATATTCGTCAATTTCGGTAAAGTGCTAATTATCTAAGTAACTTAACGTGAGAGATTACCGTGAGAATGTTTCCGTTATTTTTATATGTATATTCCTTATGTCCTGTGCTAGTCTGGGACGTTAAAAGAATGCTAATTGCCGCTCTTCCCGGCTTGTCGTAGGAGGTGACTAAGGGACTGGGGGTGTATGGAATCTATTGAGCGATTGGCTGGCAACCAGTGACCAATATTTTATATCATAAAAACCCATTACATGCTAATAAGTGACCTAGGAGATATTATGTCTCGGACGCTGTGTGACCAAATGGCCAAGAAGATTTTTTCATGTCTCATATTACCACGTGGCGATGAAGATTTTATCATGTCTCCAAAGTTCTGTCCACACCCGAAAGGGATTGAAGGTCGTGAATGTATATTTATATACTTAACTAACGTTTTTTAATCTTTTTTGGCCAGGACAGAATCTAGGGAACATCATATTTCCTTTACTTACTTTAATCGTGAATATCAATGTAGTATATGTCAATATATTGAAAAAAGGTGACGTTAGGAGTACCTATAACCGCCGAGAGTGTATGAGAGGATGTATGAATGTCAATGAAGCGAAAGTGGTCTGTCAGGATCGAGACAAATGGGGATCCGTGATTTCTGCCTACCCCTCTACAGGGAATCAGGCGTGATGTGTATGTATGTATCAATGTAGTAATAAGTATTGTTATGAAATATGAGTGAAAAGTTGCTAACTTATCACCCAAACTTATCCTAAATTACAGCTACTGTAAGACAACCAAGCAATGAACAGCTTAAGTAGCATTTATGTCCCAAATAAGCATGCATATGTATATGTTATAAAAAGTGCACCATTTATCATGTGTTCTTTTTCTAAACTGCAGGGGAGATATTTAGAACTTGGTGGTCCTCTCACGGGAGATTATAAATAAAATAGTAACACAGGGGTCGGCCTAAGATGTATGCGTAATGTGTATGACAAGATAGATACATACATTCACGTCCTTTAATCCCTTCGGAGATGGACACAACCTTGGAGATGTGAAAAATTGCCTTGGTCGCTTATTAGCATGTATATTAGGGATATAGACCAATCGATTCCATATACCCCTAGTCCCTTAGTCGACTCCTACGAGAGGTCGGGAAGAACTCCTACGAGAGGTCGTATATGACAAGTGGTATGGGTAAAAAGGAAGCGAAAGTGCATTGCTTTAATCGAAAGAAACGGCAAACCGTGATCTCTGCTTATAATATCGCAACCCTAGTATATACACTAAAAAGTGACATAGGAGATACTAGATCTCCGAGGTTCGGCCCACGTCGAAAGGGATTGAAGCACGTGACTGTATATGTATGTTTATTTGTAATGTTATTTATACGACTACATTTACTATCTGCCACGTTAAATATTGATTATTATCTAAAAAGTAACATTCAAATTTAAATATCATCACAATGATCAATTGATGATGGAAACTCAACTTCTCGCTACTCCGAATAGTTTTACGGTCGTGAATGTTTAAATTAGTATAAATGTACATTCAGAGATACACATCACGCCCGTTTTCCTGTAGAGTAGGCTGAGATCTCGGATCCCCATCGGTCCCGATCCTGACAAACCAGTTTCCTTCATTGACACTCATTCATCTCCTTATACACACTCGGCGGTTATAGGTTAGTATAAATGTAATGATGTTATTAGTAAACTGTTTCTATGTAATAAATTAGTTTATAGCTTTCTCATAAGGCTCTATTGAATGTCAGCTAATTCAACGTTTCTAATGAAAAGCCTTAATTTTGCAAAGATTCGTAATTGCAAATTCTAATCACTGCCAAGGACATTTCTCTGAGTAATTGCCCGAATTCTTTATTAATCTGGGATCGGAATTTAATATGAGTAGTGTAGAACTTATATAGATCAAATTGGAAACATTCTTCTCAAGGCGGGTGTAGTGTGAAGAGCATGTATGGGAAGGTTAATGGGTGTGAGTGAAGTAAGATAGATTTGTCAGGATCGTTCCAGGTGGCGATCGAAAATTTATGCCTATCCCGTTGGGGACGTAGAGGCATGAACATATGTATGTATGTGACTAGCTATATTTTTCGACAGCTTAAACTTAAGCTATATCAAACACCGGGTACGGGTGTTAAAATGAAAACTCTCAACCCTCTTTTGTTATAAGACAATATCTCACAGGGAGGTTAAGTGCACTCACTAGCCCCTTAGCTTGATGGTGGTCTACATTCAGTTTGGACCCTCAAGTCTGGAGGTCGTTTTTTAAGTTTATTCGCGTTAATAGATGCATACATAGATTCAGGTCTGCTAAGCTCTTTCTGTAATATCACCAAGGTCATTTTAGCATGAATATTAGGCAAAAGACAAACATTAAACATTAACCCTTGCGCGGTAGTCAGAGGTTCATCTCTGCAATTGCGAAGGTAGTCATTCTATGGTCACCTCGAACCCTCGTGTTGACCAGATAGTCAGTACTCAATGTGACAGGTGGTAAGCCATGTCGCCATTTACAAACACAAACTATTACCTGTTCGGGAAACAGGTTCGTTTCCTCACGATGTTTTCCCTCACCATAATATTCGACGAATTTTGTTAATGTATTTTTATTACGAAAATGGACATAGAAATTCATTAAACTTAATTTCCATTGGTACTTGTTCAAGCGAGATTTGTACCCTCGATACAAATTCAAGTCCCAAACAACTGAGCTACGTCGAATGAGTGTTAGGGTTAAATGATATATCGAACATTTTTGACAGGTTGCTAGTCTATCGATTGACCCTTGTTCCTTAGTTAGGTTAACGTCCTGCCACCAATATTCTTCGTCAATGCTATAACGACCCATATTACCAATACAGGTAAATGACCAGATATTATATCTCCGAGGTTCTGTCCAACCATAAAGAGGTTAAGGAACGTAATTGTATATACGACATTTTTTTTGACGAACTCCGTGGCGCGATCGGTTAGACACCTGTACGCTAATCGTAAGATCCCGGGTTCGATTCCCGGTGGAGGCAGAGTTAAGAGCTGCTCTTTTCTTCTGCTTTCCAGTCTGGTCGTTGATTATATATGCTATATATGTATTTATCTATATATAATATGTATACATTTTCTTAAATATACGTTGACTAGTACCCTTAACACAAGTCTTAAAATGTACTCACCAAGGGGCTAGTTCAATTTGTGTAATAATGTCCAAATATTATTATTATTATATACGTAGAAATGGTCTGGATATTTGAATACAAAGTAATTATCTATATGTATTCTTGTCATTTTGTGGTATAAAGCGGTTTCTTAGTATCACAAATACTTCTTTTCTTCGTTACTGAGAATAGATTAATTGTAAGAAAAGGTACCTACTTACTTCTGAATACAACTTTTTTGGTATTACGAGTATTTACGTTTGTCTGTGTGTATTTGTACACACATAAATACACAGTTCTTTACATTTGCTTCCTCATAATAAATAATCATGGCTTTATTTTCTATTCTGTTATAATTTCTCGTAATTCTACTGAAAAAGATATTTGTATGAAACACGAACGAAAATAAAAGCAATATAAAAGATTTGCAGACTTCAAAGGTGCTCTTAGAAGAATTTCTTTTCGGTTAGTTTTGAACTAGTTGAATCATTTTGTTTCATCTATATTATTTACGTATTTATCTTTGATACGTAATTCACTGAACAAAAATGTAGGTATCTTGGGTTTTTATCGGTTTATACAGAGAGTATTTTTGGTAAAAATTGAATAGTAAATTTTCTGTATAAACATGAAATATTAGTGTCTGGTTTTACCTTAGCTTTACTTTACATTTACTTACCAGTTATATTGCTAGAAACTGTAGAATAACAACTGAATATCATATGAAACACAAATTTTCAGTTTTTTTTTAACATATTGGGGATTGGGGAATCTCACTCTTATATGATGGCGACAATTAAAGTAACCAATTAAATCTCATTCACGATAGTATGGCTGACTGTAAGTGACCATGTTACCCATGCATACATACATTTATGACAGTGCCTGAAAATATATTGTGTCTTTGAGAGTCTATCAACCCCGAAAGGAATACATGAAATAAAATACCTAAGTGATTATTCTACTATATTTATCCTCATTCTCATATCTTATAAAGTAGTGCTTAATATAACACCTAATATATAGTACCTATGCAATATGAAGTAACATAAATATAAAGTACTCGTAGATTTGAACAACTTTATTTAAAGTACAGTCAGCGCTAACACTGCAGTCCCAGTAACTTTTCATAAGTTTTAAGTTTATAAGAACAAAAGGCAATATTTTACATTTTAAAACGGGCGCCACTATGTATTGTCATGGCCACTATACGTTCGCGTGCTTCGAAATGAAAAATATTGTCTTATGTTCTTATAAACGTAAACCTTGTAAAAAGTTACTGGGACAGCACTTTTAGCGTTGACAGTACATAGATTAAAACTTAAGTTGAATTTTTCACGAAACTTTAAGCTGAGGAACTTAGCTGCATTCAGAGCTAGTGCTTTTCGTGTTACCAACCTAGATCTAGGCTTTAAGTTAGGGTCTGTGACCTAGATTTTTCTGATCGATGCTTCTAATGAAATTTGCCATTCATACAACGAACTAGAAATTTGTAATTACAAAAATAATATGCATTAAAATTTTACATACGAATTAAGTATATACATAATATGTAGAGCCTTAAATTATAGTATGAAATAGGCTATATACTAAAGAAAGGGTCGTATTGAAGCCAACAGCATAAATACTGTTTTGCACACCAAAATAATACAGTCCCAACCCAAACCTAACCTTTGTTGTGCGTTTAGCTATATTTTGGTGTACATTTCAGTATTTTTGATGTGCATTTAATTATGTTCCCTAAAGAAAGGTGACATTAAAATTACCGTACTATTATTATATAAGTATGTATGCTTGTGAATGCGAATGAAACGAAATCAGTTGGGCAGAAACAAAAAAATGATTATTCATGATCTCTACCTACCCTTCTACAAACAAAACGGTTTTGACGTCTATTCTAGACGTGTTTCTTACATATACAAATACATTACGAAATAAGGAAGCAAAACTGTGTTTTAATTTGAATATTCGTCGAAATAAAGTTCAAGAGATCCAGTCGAAGGCCGGCCATAATACCTGCGCTGGACGCCTTGACCCGCGTCTATGCATCTCGCATATAATCTAGATCAATCACGCGATCCTCAGGTGTATATTCGTCCATGCACCTCCGCATACATACTCGCCGGTTATAAGTTAGTTACTAATGTAAATATCTAAATACATATACTTCACGCTATTCCCTACAGAAGTAGAAGGTTAGCTACAGACGTAAATATCTTCACACTCATTTGACTATAGAGGGGTAGGTAGAGATCATGGAACACAGTTTATCAGATGCTGGCTAACCACTTTTTTTTGATATCCATACAAACAACATATAAGAATATAGGTTTATTATACATACACACATATTATATTTACTTTTCTTATGGAATATGCAGAGACTATCAATCGCCACGTGTAACTATCCTGGCAAATCTCCCTTGCTTCACTCACACCCATTAACCTTCTCATACATGCTCTTCTGTTCTTCACGCTACGTACGTACACCGACTTTGACAAAAATTGTTGTAAGTTTATCATTCACAATAAAGGTACTAATATATTATATGAAATATAATCTTTTTGATCCTTTCCCTTCCATTCAGTGATTAGGCGTGATGGTAACAAGTAACAGGTTGAAGAAATGAATACCGATCGATCAATAATGATATTTAATCCTTCGTATGTGGGTCAGAGATAATGACTATATGTTCGCAGTAACTTATTAGGGTTACTGCTGATATTTCTGGTGATAGATAACAACACATGCTTTCCCGACCATTAACCTTTCGGGGTAGTCAGAGGTTCGGGTATCCATTTTCGTAATTGCGGAGGTAGTAATTCTATGACCACCTCAAACCCACACGTGTTGACTAGATTCATCATGAGGAAACCTACTTGTTCCTCGAACAGGTAATAGTTAGTACTTGTAAATGGCGACACGGCTTACCACCTGTCACATTAAGTACTGAGTATCTGGTCAACACGTGGGTTCCAGGTGGCCATAGAATTACTACCTTCACCATTTTGTATATGAACACCTAAACCTCTGAGTACCCCGCAAGGGTTGATAGTCGTGAACCCGTTTGTCTTTTTGTTCTTATTAATAAAGTGGAAATGGAAAAATAAACCACATTACAATTATAACAGTTATTGACAATAGAAAACGTAGTAAGTATTGAACTGCCAGTAATTTTCTTTAATCTACTCAACTGTTTTGTTATGAAAACATTGTCCTACATAATATTATTGTTTTGCTTTCCGTCTGTTGTTTATCGGTTGTGTGAATCGCCTCAGATAAGATTGGTCGTGAATAGCCACCTTAATCCATAGAGTGACATATGTATAAGGTATTCCCGCGAATTTGTGACACAGATTAGATAATACCTAAACCCAAATAATAGTAGTATATCTATTTATAGAAATAACATAATATAATAAAATAGTGACAAAGGTGACTTTAGAAGTATCTTAACTGAGTGTGCTTGAGGTGTATGAATGTCGTTGAAGCGAAAACTGATTTGCCAGGATCGGGATAAAGGTTATAATCTATACTAATATTATAAAACCGAAGAGTTTGTTTGTTTGTTTGTTTGAACGCTCTAATCTCAGGAACTACTGGTTTGAATTCCAAAATTATTTTTGTGTTAGATAAACCATTTATTGAGGAAGGCTTTATAACATCACCCTGCTACGAATAGGAGCGAAGAATATTAGATAAAAATCAAATTATAATTACAGTGCCATTTGTGTTTCATATTGCTTGTTATAGATAAATGGTACGGGATAAACTCGGTGCTTATAGAAATAAAACCAGGAAATAGCCTTCCAAGGCCATTAAGGGTTCGCACGTGGGTTGGATTATTGTTGGGCGAGGGGCCAGCAACCCTGCACCAGTTATTGAAAGCTGGCTTTTGGCCAATGCATCATGGCTCTTCTACATAAAGGGTCTGGAACGAAACCTTGAATAGTAAAAAAGTTTGTTTCAGTGTAAAGAGGATAAGAAATGTTCTATTGAATTGCATTGCATTGAAGCCCCCAACAACTGCAGTCTTATTTATCGTGATGGAGGATGATTTGAAACCATTTGTTCAGTCCAGTTATTTTGGGAGATAAGAAGACGGAAGGAAGAAATTAAGTAGTCGACGTTCTATATTTTCAGCTGTCCACATAGACGATGCAATCACGCATAAAATTGGACGCATATTCCAATATTGAATGCCATTTCTTCGTGAGCAGTATTCACGCAGCTATTAATTGCCACGAGTCGTTATCGTTTTCCGCGGCTATGGCCGATAGGAGCGTTTGTTATTGTTTGCCGCTTTCTCTGCGGGACGCGTCGCTTTGTTTACGTGCCCGCGCCGCCAATGGCCGCCATTGACAGGCGGGAAGGCGCGTGGTGGTGCGCCGACCCCCGCGCCTGCGCACTCGCCCCGCCGCGCTCTTTGTTGACAATCCACAGCTGGTCGCCTCAGTCGGAAGCCATCGTTCGAATCGATCGCACGCGTCTCTAAAACCGCGAGCAACCAAACAAACAAACATCGCAATTCCCCATCTAAATTTAGTGCCGTATCGCCTGTTAAAACGTTGCATCGGATCGTTGTGTTCTGTCCAGTGGCTGTAAGGATCAGCGGAGTGG